>OY728142.1:1788138416-1788725916 GCA_963277665.1 Viscum album
CGGTTATTCTACAGCAGTTCGACATTTAGTATGTGTCTCAAAAGGCAATTAAGGGCCAAGATCTGGCTGATTTCCTGGCTGAACATCCTTCAGTGGAAGACACGTATTCAGATATCGAACTCCCTGATGAGGAAGTTTTCTCTATTCAAGAGAGTCCACAAACATGGGAAATGTATTTTGATGGTGCTTCTAGAAGTCCAACAGGAAAGAAAATGGAAAATCCTAAATTCAACAAAGTTGGTTTAGGAATTGTGCTCATTTCTCTAGATAAGGCAGTGTTACCTTCTTCCTTTTTGTTGTGGTAAGGTGGTACCAATAATGAAGCTGAATACCAAGCTCTCATTACAGGCTTGGAGTTAGCGCTTCAAGCACAAGTGAATCACTTAAAGGTGAAAGGTGATTTAGACCTGGTAATCAAACAAGTCAATGGGGATTATGCCATCAGAAAAGAAGAATTAATCCCTTTGTATGATTATGTCAGAGAGTAAATGTCGGAATTCCCTTCAGAACCGACATTTTCTTATGTCCCAAGATCACAAAATGCTCAAGCTGATGCACTGGCTAATATAGCCACAGCTTTAGCAGATCCAAATCGGGACGAGACAACCATCTGTATTGCCCACCGTCGTGCAATTTCACCTTATGATCAAGTCATAACAGAGGAAATTAATGAAATTAGTCCCATTCCTGAACCGTATGGTCATACTACAGGATGGATGTCACCTATCAGGTAATACCTTCAAAATGGAACACTTCCACCTGATAGAGACGAGAAAGAACAAATTCAGCGATGTGTGGTCAATTTTACTCTTTATGATAGCCCAAACCACCTCGAGAAAATTCTCTACAAACGTGGTTTTGATGGAGTTCTCTTCATATGTATTGATGGTGAAGAGACAATGGCTGTCATAAAAGAAGTGCATACATGAGTCTGTGGTGCCCACCAGTCTGGACATAGACTGTCTGATCAAATTCGAAGGCTTGGATACTTTTGGCCTTCAATGATACAAGATTGTGTTAATTTCACAAATAAGTGTCATTCATACCAAGTATATGCCAACTTCATTCATAAACCTCCAGAGTTGCTTCATACACCTAAATACTCATGGCCATTTTCCACATGTGGAATGGATGTGGTTGGACCTTACCCTTCAGCTACAACCAAGCAGTTTAAGTACATTCTTACTGCTACTGATTTCATTTCCAAATGGGCAGAGGCAGTACCTCTTAAAGAATTCAGTTCTAAATGCATTGTTAGCTTCATCAAGTCTAACATCATTACTAGATTTGGTGTCCCTCATACCATATTGACGGAAAAGGACACCAACTTCTGTTCTTCTGAGGTAAAGAAATTGTATCAAGAATACAACATTAAGTCAAACCATTCATCTCGATATCATGCGGCGGTTAATGGCCAGATAGAAGCCTTCAACAAGACTCTTTCAAATATACTGCAAAAGATGGTGGATAAAGATAAGAGGTCATGGCCTGATAAACTCTTTCATGCTTTATGGGATTATCAGACTACCACTCGCAATGCAACGCGGTCAACTCCATATTCATTGGTATATGGAACAGAAGTAGTCTTGCCAATTGAAGATCAATTTCCCTCACTCAGAATAGCCATTTGTGATCAGTTATCTACAGAAGAGAAATCCCAAATGCGGTTGAATGAATTGGAACAGTTAGATGAGAAAAGATTGTGCAATTTGCACCACTTGGAAATCTATCAGAATCGAATAGCATGAGCCTTTAACAGAAAAGTTCGTCTTCGTTCATTCATTCAGGGAGAATTGGTATTGGTTCTCAGAGCACCAATGATACCAGGAAAGAAGCCTCCCAAGCTTGAACCAAAATGGGAAGGACCTTATTCAATACATAAGGTCTACTCCAATGGAGCGTATTCTCTAATCTCAATAGATGGAGAACACATCACGACTCCAACTAATGCCAGATTTTTGAAGAAGTATTTTGTATAAACAAAAAATATTGTTCCCAGAGCCAAAACAGTCACATTGGTTCATATTATGTCCTACATGACACTAAACTGTATTATGTCCTATCTACATGACGTTAAACTGTACAGAAGTTCCTATATTGTGTCCGAGATGACATTAAACTATATTGTGTCCGAGATGACATTAAACTATATTGTTTCCGAGATGACATTAAACTATATTGTGTCCTAGAAACATGACATTAAACTGTGTGGCACTTTCATCGTCCAGCAAGACGTTAAACTGTGTCAGTTCCCTTATCATCCAACATGACGTTAAACTGTCACATTGGTTACTATTATGTCCTACATGACACTAAACTGTATTGTGTTAAACTATATTATGTCCTAGCAACATGACATTAAACTGTGTAGCACTTCCAGCGTCCATCATGATGATAAACTGTAAAAAGTCCCCAGAACTGATATCCTCATATTGGTTCACCTTAGTCCTATCTACATGACTTTAAACTTTACAGCAATGTTCTATCGTCCAACATGACGTTAAACTGTAATAGTTACTTGAATTGTCCTACATGACATTAAACTGTTAAAAAGTTTCCAGTTCGTCCTTGCTATATGACGTTAAACTATATAGCAATGGTCCAGTATGACTTTAAACTGCAACTTCATCCCACACGACATTAAACTGTGAAAAAGTTCCCTAAACCATCCAGCATGACCTTAAACTGCATCATCCCTAGTCCATGTATATGACCATAAACTATTTAGAAATCCCTTATGTCCAGCAAGACATTAAACTGTGACGTCCTAACTACATGACGCTAAACTGTATAAAAGTCCCTCACGTCCGGAAAGACGTTAAACTATATAATCATCAATGGTCCAGCATGACATTAAACTGCACCATCCACGGTCCATGCATATGACATTAAACTATTCGCACTTTCGTCCAACATGACATAAATGGTGTGTTATTTTGTCCCTGCTACATGACACTAAACTGTGCAGCACCAATAGTCCTAACTGCAAGAATTTAAACTGCATAGTCACTTTTATATGTCCTACATGACATTAAACTGTGCATCATTAAGGTTATTGTTACCTCTTGTTTCTCACACCGAGTATGACTCACGTGATCTTAGAGCGAACCTCAACCATAACACTCTCTTTGGGCCCCTAACCATGTGTAAGTCCCAACAACATTTTAATTAGATCGTTGTCCCCAAGAACAACTTGATCATTAATTCATTCTTTAATTGAACTATATGGACATTGATCCTTGCCCTCCAGGCTGGGTATGTAGGCAGCCTCCTAGGGTTCAATCCCAAAAACAATCTCTTCCCATCGGTTCACCACCGTCTCATATGATGTTGATTCATGAAACCGCACCTAGAATCAATATCTTTACATTTATTCACTTTCGTCCTTGTTATATGACGTTAAACTATGCAACACTTTTGTCTGGTACGACAATAAACTACAATATTCTTTGATTTCCTCATTTGAGAGGGAACTATTTTTGACATTGATTCTTCAATCATGTTTCATTTTAAAATAAACTACGTGCATACATGGTAACACCTAAATTTTTTATCTCAGGTTAAACCATCATTGCACTAAAGTCCCCTTTCACCCTTCACATGTACGAACCAAATTTGTAAAAAGGGAATTTCTAGAACTACATGGGCTTGATTCCCATCCTTATGGGATACGTAGGAACGTTCGAGTATCCCTCGAATCCAGCCCCAAGTCTTTTGGGCCTAACCCCAAATTTCACTTTCAGTCCCTTGGCTGAAAAGTCCTCATGAAATCACACACTGTGTATTCATTATTATGGTCCGAATTCTATGACCCTAAACTAAGATTTCTCATACTTTCGTCCTGCACGACGTTAAACTGCATTTCAAGAACTACGTATGGCTTGATTCTCATTCTTATGAGATACGTAGTGAAGTCCAAGTTTCAATTCAGGACCCAACCACAACATGATTATGGTTATCATTGACCTATGTATCTCTATATACATTGGACAATACCCATCTTTATGTGTTATAATCCTAACCTTAAATATTTTCAGATCTTCATAACACTTTTCATGACTTCTAGTCACAAAAATTTCAAACTTCTGAGAAATCTTTTGCCTGACTATGCAGCACGTGCCCATAGGTGGCCTTGCATAAAAAGTCCACATAACAGACTTGTCATCTGAAAGATGCTATTTATTTGACCATGCAGCCAATGCCCTTAGGTGGCCCTACATATTTCAACCCCCTAATGGGTTTGTTAAATAATGGTAACTTCATTCTTCAGAAGAATGCCTCTTTTTTCCTTATTTGTCTTAAATGACAGTATGTAGGGATCCACAAAAAATAGCCATCCTTAACATATTTGTCCCATATCCTTTTTCATAATCTGAAAGTATTCAAGTCTATGTTTTATTCTTCTTCCCTACGTCTGGGTCAGACCTTCGTAGGAGTGATATTCATCCAGTTCTTCGATATTCTTGTTCGGAAATATCTTCTCCATATTCAAGTACCTCTTTCCATAAAACAAACTCTATACTTTAGAAAATTTGAATCTCCATAAACTTTCACTGGATTTTAGCACTAGGAAAGTAAATTTCTGGGAGTTCTTTTTCCTGACTATGCAGCACGATCCCATAGGTGGCCTCACATAAACAGTCCACATAACAGACTTATCAGCCGAAAGATGCTATTTATTTAACCATGCAGCCAATGCCCTTATGTGGCCCTGCATATTTCAACCCCCTAACGGGTTTTGTTAAATAATAGTAACTTCATTCTTGGAAACTACTTCTTCTAATGCCTTTTAGCTCTTTTTCATATCATTCCTCAGATTCAAATATTGTTAAGCCATAGTTTACATTTTTTCCCTCATACTCGAGTATTGAAATATGTTTTCAGATAAATTGTCAAGGAATTGAATCAATATTAATCCATTTTGGTCAAATCTATTTCGACCGTAAACATTAGCCCCTTTATTTCCAGCATGCATGACTTTAAACTTCCAGATTTCTTGTTTTTCTTTTTCACCTCAGAGTAAAATCCTCTTTTCTCTCCGGATCCAACTCTGAGGGGGGACTTTTGTTGACGCTCCTTTCCGTCATAGAGTCTAAACGACTGAAAAATTGGGAATACCTTAGTCCAAATTGATTCATCCTTTGAAGAAACATCAAAAATTGGCAAAGGGATGAGCAAGGAGAACATTGCCCATAGGTCACACAAGTTCCCTTATGGTCGCGCAAGTACACTTGCGTGCCGCCTAGTGGTCGTGCAAGTCTACTTGCGCGACGCCTTCTGGTTGTGCAAGTGACTTGCGCGACCTAAGCGATAACCGCTCGGTAACCGCCCAGGGCCTTCTTTTTCCTATAAATAGACCCTGTGGGCCCCCCATTCGAGAGGATCTTTTTTTCAGAAACTCGGACTGAAGCTCCCGACGCCCAAGTCTCTTCTCAAAGCTTCCGGAACACTTCTAAGGTAATTTATTACCTAGAACGGAAGATCTAAAGAGAGGGAGGAAGGCCTAAGTGTTGAAACTCATCAACATTTGCGCACCTGAATGGCCAAACCTTAAGGGAACTGGTCACACTTGCGCACTACCTTATTCCTTCAATAGAAATTTGAGTGTCCCTTATCTGGAAGAACCTCAAGAGGATTTGAAAGGGTTTAATAAAGAGTCGCTCATGAATTTCAATGCTGGTTGAAAATCGTGCAAGTACACCATGTGTCGCGCAGGTATACCTGCGCAACCAATACATGCGCACCCACGCGAGACTTGCGCGCCTTTCAAGACTTGCGCGCCCCTACCTTTTTGGGTTCCCATCTTGCCCATTTTTCCCCTCTCAAGCCATTTCACCTTTCCTATTCATGATTCAGTCTTTAAGATACTCTTCAAATCCATTTATGGTATGATTTCTTGATTTTACTTCCTTATCTGAAAGGAATTTGGTGGAATATCTCTCAAAACCTAGTGACTTATACATCTTTATGTCACCAAAGATTGAGATTTCGTTCATTCAACCTCATCCTTTAAGATTAGAGAATCCTTAACCTGGGTCTCCTTTTCAGGAATAATCCCCAGTTATAAATCCTTTAATCTGGGAATCTTCCTCAGGAGTAAGCCCCAAATTCTTAATGTTCCTAAACTTGGGCATCCTCTTCAGGAGTAAGCCCCAAACCTTAAATCCCTAACCAGGGTCTCTTGTTCAGGAATAAGACTCAGTCATAATCTTGGGCTTCCTTTTCAGGAGTAAGCCCCAAGTCCCCTAACCTGGGCCTCCTTTTCAGGAATAAATCCCAGTCATAATTTTGGGCATCCTCTTCAGGAGTAAAGCCCATGTCCCTTAATTTCTCTTAACCAGTCCTAAATTTCGTTTGATATGGGCTTCCTTCTCAGGAGTAAAACCCAATTATCAATCCACTCCTAATTTGGGTTTCCTTTTTCAGGAATAAGTCCCAAGTTAGAGTATTCAAATCTCCATAAAACACATATACCTTTATGGACCCTGTTCCTGGATTTTATCTCTAAAAGTAAATCCTAAACCTTCATCTATTTGGGCAGTCATACATACATAGTCCCCAAACAATTTCTTATGATTGCATCTTTCATGGAACAATTGTCTAATTTTTACCAATACCTCTTGTTTCTCACACCGAGCATGACTCACGTTAGCTTAGAGTGTAAAAGTAATTATGACATTCTTCTTTGAGCCATTAATCATAAAACATCATACTCCATTACTCGAACTACGTGGTTTCTGATTCCTTTTCCAAAACAAAGGATACGTAGGTAGCCCATTTATGGGTTCAATCCCAACTTTGAAATAATCCATGTCCTTCTGAATGACGATAAACTTTAAGTGCCCCACTGAGTGGCTTTAAAACCAGCCTGGTCATCATAATGACCAAGAGACATTTATATAAATGTTTTGAAGGATACCATTGACCAAGAATCTCTAAACAGATATAGATGATTCTCTATTGATGAAGAACCTCGAATACATATAAAAGATTCTCTAAATTTCTTGCATATTTAATCATTGATTGTTAAAACCAAAGGAAAGATCATTTTATATTTGGTAATGTAATAAGGATTCACGAACATAACTTAAATCTATAAAGAGAGTCTCGGAGTAGACAATAATTCCCCTCAAAAAGGTGTGATGTGTCCGACCTCCCATCCTCTCGACCAATGCAAATTCCTAAGCCTCATTAGTCCACAAGCTAATGAGCGCCTACCTTTGGAAAGTATTTCCAAACGGATGTGGAATCATTGGATGTTTCCGGTTCTACGAACAAACCCGCTAGAAACTGATCAGAACATTTGAATCTCCTGTCCAGGAGGTCATCCCCGAAATCCGTGCGAAACATGTATATGCAATGGTCAAGGGAGTACAGAACTTAGGGGATGACCCATACCCCACACGAGATATTGAATGGGGGTTTAATTAATCTATAGATAATTTACTTATCTTCCTTGTGTGTTTTGGGGTGTTCCAAACCTATCATTATAATGGACTGGGTGATCCATGCAATGACATATTCATGTCTTAGTGGGAGTACTGACCCAAATATGGCTTTGAAGATCATTCCCCAAACTCCATTATTGGATATACATTGTAAAAGAATGTAATATACTCATATTTCGATAGATCTCATCTCTCATATCTATGTGAAGTCCAATATCATGTTATACACATAAAAACAGAAGAAGAATGGTTCACATGATGAAATATGAGTTTCATGCAAGTAGATATGCCAGGTCACTAATAATTGAAAAATTACATGATGCGTGACATTGCATTGATTATGTGTACATCCAGTTGGGTTACATTATCTGTATTTCTAAAGGTAACCATGTACTTTTCACTGAGTATATGACTATTAATGATAACCCATAGGGCATGTGCGACTAAACTACATTCATGGAATGTACTCCAAATACATAACATATAGTCTACTAGGAATGATACAAAAAATTTACTATAAATCACTTGATATGTGATATTTAACTTGTGTAAAAATTATTATTTGTTGTACAATCTATGTTACACAAATTATGTTGTTTTAAAAAATATGCAGTTAAGTTGGGTTTTCAACTAAAAATTCATAAATAGCCATGAAATTTAGTTTTCGATACCAATAATACCTCTAACCACAGATAAAATATACCAAATTAAATCAACTAAGATAGAATGTAATCTATCATTA
The DNA here is from genome assembly GCA_963277665.1 of Viscum album. Taxonomy (NCBI): domain Eukaryota; kingdom Viridiplantae; phylum Streptophyta; class Magnoliopsida; order Santalales; family Viscaceae; genus Viscum; species Viscum album. Next base: position 1,788,146,607 of record OY728142.1, read on the forward strand.
ATTTTTACCAATTCCTAGATGGGAACAATAAACTAAACTACACTAATCTCCAACCAGATGCACCATCATTCTATATCTGAATCACATGTTCACACATCTCATCACATTAGACAACATATCACAAATCTCTAACATATCTCAACACCCAATTTATCTCAATGAATGATCATGTTTTTGGTATATGATCATGACTAAAAAAGAAACAAAATGTTTCAAACTAAATTCCAAATCAACGGCTGATGATGATATTTTGAAAAATAATGATATAAATAAAACAAATCATCACAAGTTATAAAAAATGAAGGTTTTCTTGAACCTATACACTGATCATTGTGGTAAACATCAAATGATAGATCATAATGAAGAGAAAGTATACAATCAAGGTGAAATATAATGTTTTAAATTGATAGGGCCATAAAAATTTGTTTACAAAATAAATAAAATCAATACATTATTGAAAATCACAAAAGGATGATAAATTCCATTTATAACAGAGCCTTACATCAAAAGGATTTGATTTAAATTGAATAATGTTTCTACATCGACATTATCAGTGATTCCCTTTGAGTTTTATCATATATTCCATGATTCCCTAATGATCAAATGTTGAAATCATTCCACTTGTTTATGGTACATAATCATGACTCAAAATAAAATAGAATTTGAAGAAACACCATCAAAATTAGTGGTTAATGATTATATTGTGGTTAATTATTAGAAAAATCCACAAAACATAAAAAGAGATAATCATTTAAATCCATTACATACATGACCATAAATCATTGGGGATAAAAATCATATATAAAAATGAACTAAAATGATATAATATAGGCTTAATAGAAAATTTTAAATTGTAGGGGCCATGGTAAAATTGGGAGTTTAATGAAGAACATAAATTCATAATTTAAAATCCTAAAATAAAGAACACATTAATCAATAAAAAATCCTTACCACAAAATGGCTTGATTACTGGAGAACAATGGATCATCATCAATATTGTTGGTGATCCCCATCATGTTTTTTAATAAATTTGATAATTCCCCCTCAATAAAACATCATAGTTTTTCACCTATCACAGCTCTCTCAAAATCCTTATGGTTGTGATGTTAAAATAACGGATTACGGATTAATGGGATTAAAAATGGGGTTTAATTTGACCAAAGTATTATTTCAACCTTTAATATAGTTTAATAAATTAACTTTTTTGTTAATATTTGTAATTATTTAATTATTCAGTGATGAAATAAACTTTGGGTCCTTTTAAAAAAAATTATACCATATTTGGATAAACATTTATTTTTCAATCAATATTGATCTAATTTTTATCATCTAAGAATCTATTCCGAGTAGAAATTATTAATCTCAAATATTCATATATGTAGTCTATAAATAATATATTATTTTTAATATATTAATTTTTATTCTCATTAATGACAATTATTCCACTCTATATCCACAACTATATCCATAAATATAAGTGAAAATATAATAATAATTTTCTATTGAAAACCGAAAATAATTATAGTTTATTTAATGGAATTTATAAAGGGATCTAGAAGTTTACACACTAAGTATATCAATAATGTCATTACATTTTTTAATTATAATTAAAAATAAATATTATTTTTATTTTGTGAAATAATAATTATTCAATTGTCATTGATTGGATAAATTCAATCATGAGATATTCATGTTTAGAATTTATTGTGGTAAAAATAGTATATCGAGAGGGGTGAATAATTTTATTTTAAAAATTAAACTAAATACATTAATAAAATTAATTGTTTAAATAAACTTAAATAATCAGAATACTGAAAAATGAATGAAAATGGAATATTTCAAAGGATTTTGTCCTAAGAACATAATATGAGTGTTGAAAAGTCCTCCATTCAATTTATTGAGGGTTCTGTTGTAACTTTTCATCAAATATATCCAAAAATCTAGGACAACCATGATATGTAATGGGTTATAGAAAGAAAACTAATATATAGGAAGAAAAAACATATTTAATGGTTCTATAATGAAACCCAAAAACACTCACTTTTTTGTTAGTGATCAAACAAGAAGAAGAAAATCCCTTTGAAACACACATTAAATTCACTATGTTGAAATAATGTTAGAAAATGAGAGAATGAGAGTCAATGGAATGTGATAGAAAAAAATTACTATGAGGAAGTAGAAAATATAGCTAATGTCGAGGCATAACCATTAGTATCGAATCCTTATTGGGAGTGTATTAATATCCTATGAAGGTAACTTATTGGTTTCTAATGTCATGGGAGTCTATTAGATCTTTTGAGAGGTAAGAGACGCAAGAGGGGTAACCCATAATGGCTAGTCTGGCTTTGGGAAAAGGGAATAGAGTAAAATACTGATTTCACTATATGGATGATGGGATTATAATCCTATATAAACTAGCCAGCATAGGTCCATTAGTAAGAAGATGGGTTAGAAAAGGGATTAGGTGGCTTTACCTTACTCAGTAGGTAAAAGGTGATCAGAAACTGAGATAGGTTCTACTGTATTTCTCAAAACACAGGAGGTTATTTTCCTCTATCCAGCTAGTAAAAATGATATCCTTGGGACATAAAAATTGACCTTTAAACTCCCCTATATCCTGTAAATTTATCAAAGAATTCTTGAAGTTGATTTATAAAAATAATAACTAGAATAATATCAAATAAAAATTTTAGAATATTAATATCTGTATTTTTATCATTAACAAAATATGATAGCGAGGGATACAACAATATCCTCCTTTTTACTGATCCCAAACACATAAAACAAAAAGGAGGGTAATAAAAAATAGTTAAATACATATAATAAGGTTCAGATCAGAAAAATAAATCCAAATTAATTAATTTATGAATGAAAATATTTCATATTGAAAATTTTAATAGATTCAAAAAATATTTTTTATAATTAAATTTAATCTCAAATATAGTTAAAAAGATATTCACCCAAAACATTATAAAATTATCCATGATAAAATTATTCCTCTTTCTGATTACTAATAACTCATAAAAATATTGATATATTATGCATAATTTAATAGATGTTCAATTTTAACATAGATATCATTTTCAAAATAGATGAGTATAAACAAAAGGCTTACTAAAGATAAAAGATAGAGTCACATGTGAGCCTTAACTAACACTCCATGAATAAAATCAAAATGTTATAACCCAAGTGATTTTAATAAATTGTTTGGTACTTGATGATATATTCTATTATATTTTAACAATATATATCTAGTTTAAAAGTGATCTCTCAAAATTTTTACCCAAGATCAATTTTAATTGTACCAATGTATTGAATGGGATTTATAGAAATAAAAATTTCACAAGTGTTATCATAGTTGATAGAATTATCATGATATGTTAGACCATAATCTATGAATGTGTTTTTCATCCAAATAATTTTGGTTCAATATCCCTTTATAGTATATATTTCACTTTTTCTATAGAATGTGTCTCAATGTTTTACATATTTATACTCCATGAGAACAAATATTTTCTAAGTAAGTGATAAATACCAATTTTACATGTCTAATCTAATTTTCATCCCTTAAAATAAACATACAAGAAACATGTAACTTCCAAAAATTTATATTTTTGATCTACCAATCCAAGAAATTTAGATCATTTTAAACAATTAATATGTATTTTAATAGTCATTAAATGATATTCATTAGGATTTTATTGAATATTACAACAAATAAGAACACTGAATATAATTTCTTTTCCGTCCACCATAAGGTAAGGAAGACTCCCAATCTTACCTCTATAATGAATATTATCAATTAATTTAGCAGTTTCATCTAATATTAGTTTATATAATGTAATAATTTATATAATTATTTAATTTAATTAATTCATTCCAAAACATTTTAATATTATATTTGAGTATTTGATTTGACTTATAAATAATTAATATTTATTTTATGAAATAAGAAAAACAAGGAAATATTTTTATTCTCCCATATCAATCATCTAAATTTCTATTCTTTTTAAATATAATTAATCATTAATAAATTATTATTTTGTATAATGTAAAATAATTTCATCAACATATATATTATTAAGTAATCTAACTTTTGAAATATGTTTTAAAAACAAGTTGTTTTGATTTTTCCCATTATTGAATCTATTTTTGAGTGATAATTAATTAACCACACATACAAAAACCAAATGGGCATTCTCCAAAACATAAAGAAACATTTTTAATATAAGAAAATTATTTAGAAGGATTCATTCATTTAATATATTATGTTTTTTAAATGAAAATTACTGGGAAATAATACCATTCAAAATATTCACTTTTGAAGCGTCTTTGAAGAAGAGAAAAATTTAAGTGGGTGAAAATTTAAAATAACATTCTAAGAGACTCAATTAATGAGATGATTGAATAGTTATCACCATAATCAATTCCTTATTTTTGATTATATCCTTGGACTATGATTCATGATTTGTTATGATTGATGTTACCTTTCTCACCTATATAATTCCTAGAAACACCATTTGAAAGATTGATGAGTGGTCATTTGGCATTCTTACAAGATACCAAATGTTATCTATTTAGATTTGATTAATATAATCATACATTGAAAGGTGAAAATTTTCATCATTAGTGGAATATTAAATATTTTGGGGTTATAGTTGTAAACCAAAAATATGAAGTTGAATATCATTTAATATTTATCATCTAATTTGAGTACCAACATTCAAATAACCGATAACATTTTATGACAGATAATCATTAAACGTCACCCATGCGTTAATTAATGGGATTTCAAGTGGTTCCTCACCAATATAAATTTCATTAGAAGTTTTTGGTTCATTCAAGGTCATATTTTGTTATTCAACATGAAGTTCATCAATTTTTGTATAAGGTATTGGATAATTATCTATAAATTTTTAGTGAATGGATCCTTATATAGTTGAAGTCATTTTATTAAAGATATAATGTTGTTTTTTTGGAGTCACACAACCTATGAAATGTACCTTCCACAAATTTGGGTTTATATTCTCATATGTTTTATTTGGTGTTAAGAATATAATACTTACACCAAACACCTTGAAATAACCACCATTAAATTCCCTTCTTTTACAAATTTCGTATGGGATATTCTTTATGTGGGGTCTTACAAGAACACAGTTCAAGTTATAAGTTTTTTTAGTTAATTACTCATACAAAATATTTTGAGGAAGCTTAAATTAATTAAATATATTTATTTCAATATATTATATATTTCAATTCCTTCATTCTACAACCCCACATTTTGGGAGTCCTAGTAGTGGAAAAAAATTATTATAACCTTCTAAATTACAAAGTTGAACAATCATTATATTTTGTTATCTCTCTGTCATGATCACTATTAATGGATATGATCTTGTACACATTATAATTTTGACCTACTTGATATATTAAATAAATACTTTATAGGACTTGTCTTATGATCAACGAAATTAACTCAACTATATCTAGGAAAATCATAATTAAATTTAAAAATGTATGATGTACCTACAATAATTGGAATATTTATTAGTCCAAAATAATAAATATGAATAGGATCTTGTAAATTTAATGTGGAAACATGTTTTTTTATTTAATGGAATAAATTTTTTCCTAACCAAGTTTGAAAGTCTCGACCAATAATGATAAAATTTTAAAATAGTTTTAGGAAAATATCGTAATAGTTGATTTTAATTGAGTATTGAAGGTGTAGGTGCAATACAATGACCATGTATCCTATTCAATTACATGAATCACTATATTGTTCCATTATAAAATTAACATATTTGATGTAAAGTCATTTTATATTGATAAAATAATCATTTTTTTGAGATGTTGAAAATAAAATATTTTATTTGGATTTAAAAATATTCTATATATCATTTTAAAAATAAACGTTACATAACTATAACATAAATGGAAAATAATAAGTAAGTTATGTTTTAAAACATTTATATATAAAATATATTTAATAAAAATAGACTTTATAAACCCAATATTTCGTATATAGATGATCTTACTCCATGAGTTATCACTATAGATTACATGGCCTCCATCATTCTTTTTAGGATTGTTAAACTCAGATTATTCATCACACATGTGTGAAGTGAAACTATTGTCCATGTATTCTAATTATCCTAGTTATTTTCTTGAAAGAAAATTAACTTTTAAAATAATCATGAGACTAATTCATTTTTTGTACCCAAATAATCTTTTCCCCACATATGTTAGTAAAAAGAGACAACATACCCCATATTTTATGTATCATTTTTTAAAAATAAAATATTGGAATATATATTTATACTTCTAGGTCCAATATATCAAGTATTATTACAATAAAATTAATAAATATACACCCATGTTAACAATAATAACTAAAACATATATCTTGATAAAATAGTCTCAATAATGTGGTATATTTATAGGTTCTATTGTGATTTGTAAAACGTTTCCCGAAATTATTTATTGCACAATGTGGGGAACATATACTTTTATTTAAATTCTTCTCACTATGTATGAATTTTTTTAAAACATTTATAGGTTACTTAATAGTTTATTTTAATTTATCTATATTGTTTTTCTACATTAATATAAATCATAACTAATACTTTTGCTTGGAGAGTTGGTCCTTATCATTAATTACTTGATTATATTTATTTTTAGACACATAGTATTTATTAATGTTAATTAAATCCATAATTAAGTTAAGATTTATATAATTTAATATCATAATTACATATATGACTTGAAGGTATAGAGAATATATAAGAATATTTCATATCATTTTCTATAGTTTGGGATATGAATCACTTCGCTATCATCACATGATTTGGATGAGCAGTTGTATACATCACTAGCACTCCATGGAAAAATGTTGAATGGTTTCTTAATGTTATTATATTCAATAATGTTATTTTTGAATACAGTTCACTTCGTTTTTATGTATTATTTATTACTTCATTAATATAATGTCACATACACTTCTCCACATGGTTTATAATTTGTGGAATGATGAAAATATTTTTTATTCCTAATTAATGTTTTTCCATTTTCATGGAAAAGTGAAAAAATTTGACACCAAATTAAGAAGATTCATCATTGATATACATATATATATAATAGTCTATTATTACATAATAAATGTTTCTTCTTTTTTCCATTCAACACTTCTAGAAAATATTAATCTCATATGTTGTGGGAAACCCAAATAGTTATTCTGCAACCATGTTCTTGATATCATATTATTGTAGAATTTTTAATACATTGGGTGAAAATGAACATGGAAAAACCCAAATAATCTTTTTCACAAGAATTTTGATAATAATAATATCACTGTGAAATTTATATCCATTGAAAGTGTTAGTAAATAGAGCGAGTGTTTCCGTAATGGATTAAATTTTATGAATTCTAAAACTTTTAATGTATTGATGATACATGTTGGGTATAGTATACATTACCATATTTATACTGTTGTTGTTAATAAAAATTAGTTACCACATTTCATGTGATGTTAATCATGTGAAAATAAGATGAAATTAATTTATATCCTACCCAATATAGAATGAATTAATATGTTTTCCATCAATATCACACGCTAAAATATAATCAGGAGTAAACTTTTTTTTGATTCTATGTGGGTGTATAACCATGCGTGAAATTTTTTAAATTGGATTACATATTCTTATAATAATTTTAGACATGGGTGTTTTCTAGTTACCATGATCTGAGACATAAAATAAAAGATCTCAACCCATTGAGTGTCCTTTAGGATAACCATAGTTGTTTGAGGATGTGGCCACCCTTTTTGGTCATTCCATGAAAATGGTTACTATTTATAAGGAAGTGATATATTAGATAGAATTTTTTGGTCTAATTAGGATAGAAATAGGGAGGTTTGAATTACCTTTTTAAAATTAATCTAAATATAATTATAAAATTATGTGATAAATTAAATTAATGAATAATTATAATTAAAAATAAATGAAAGGGAAAGATGACAAGGTTTTCTAGCCTAAACACTAAATAATATTGTATATGACTCATCGTCTAAAATTATTGAGGGATCTATAATCACTTGAATTCTGTTGTAGTTAAGAATCTATAACATACTTTCTTTTTAATTATTTTTATCATGAAACCCAATACTTAATAAGACACGTGATTTTTATTAGTTATTGAAAGAAACCCAAAAAAACTCACATTAGTGATAGTGAGGACCATAGAAGAATAAAAATAATGATATGTTTTTTTTGTTAAAAGCCATTACAATAGACTCTAATTTTTATCATCAATACTGAAATGTGAAAAAAGAGATTAATTGGATAATAAATGAAAGAGAAAAAGATTACAATATGAATAATTAATTGCTCTTGTGAAGTAACAATGGTATCCACTATTTTCCATGATTATTTATGGTTTATTTATTTCATAAGAGTTCCCATGGTAGTTTTGGAGATCGTGGGATTCCATTAGTGTTATTGGGATGTGAGAGTGGTTTATAGAAACAACCAATAATAGCTAGTTTGAATTTCTGAAAAATGGGAACAAGCATGCCACTAGGGCTCACCATTTGGGTAGTGAGGATTTAGAAGGTAGTTAATGGAGCTAGATCATGGAAGGTGCTACTATATTTCTTAGTAGATGACGGGTGGTTTTCATCATTCAATATGGTATAAATACCATGAAATGTCCTTCAAAATGGACCTCCATGCATTTCTTCAAACCATCAATTGATCAATTGAATCCCAAAGACATATCCTAATATAATAATTGAAATAATATAAAATGAAATTATATTAATAATAATATGTGTTTTTATCATTAATTTTTTTTGAGAGACGGGGGTATAACATATATGAGTTGAATTTTATCAATTTTTTATTTACTCATAAGTTAATAAATAATAATTTATTTTCATGTTTATTGAGTAGATTGGTATAAATATGTATTTAGTGACATGAATGTTAAAATAAATATTTTCTCATGAGTTTAGTGAATATAAAATTTAATTGTTTAATTATTTATATATCTAATGAAAAATATTTATTTAAATTAATATTTTTCTTCTTCAAGGATTATTATATTTTATGGGATGAAAAATGACCTCAGTTAATGGTTCAATGTAAATGATATATATATATACTAGAGAAATGTTTATTAATTTATTTAAAAAATCATATATAAATAATCGAATATCATGAAAACAATAATATAAATAATATTATTATATATGAGGATTTGATTATATTAAATTTTTAGATAAGACCAATTGTGAAATTATATAATGTTTATCCCTTGGTTTAAAATATCTGTTATGTAATTTTAGACATGTGTTTTTTCAAAACAAAGGATTCAATATTTGTTGAATTCATTCGACTCATTGTGAGATTCATGTTCCCCTGAAACCTCTCAAAAACAAATAGTGGAGGAGTTAATTCATCATTTGGATCCATGAAAAATGATGTGAAACATGTGGTTAAGTTATGCTTAAACCTAATACATCCTGAGGACAACTCAAACAGTCCTGATTAATATATGGATACAAATATAAGAACCCTCATTTTTATTCATTATTAAACTAATAACATAATTAGTAAAAATAATAGACCACTGATCATGAATATTATTGTATTCAAGTTTATATTATTTTTAATGTAATTATAATTGAAATACGAAATATCCTCTCAAGAAGATTTTGAATGATGTTATTCCTATTATTTTGGTTTTATCCAATGATATTAACATTAAATAAAAAATTTGAAACCATTTTGATGCTTCCATTTCACCCCAGTACCAACAAGTTGTATTAGAGGATCACGTTCTAATTTATAATTATTTACATTTATTTGGTAAATTTATTATGTTGAATTTTTAGTCTTCATTTTCATATTATTTTTCTTAATCCAAAAGTAAATAGAAACCATTTTTTTATGTTCATATTGAATATAATGGACTAAAAATTCATGAATAGTGCTCGATGATCCTATTTGGAGAATCCATGTTCACTAAACCATTGACATGGTTACACGTAGTATAACGATTAACCACATTCCATATACCAATGGACAACTAATAGAAGGAACATGCTATGTAAATCATGGTGTGTCATGAGGGTTTGTATGTGATATCACTGCATGCTATGTATTGACCTTAAATGGGGCCTATAATTTGATTGGGGACACACGATGTGCAGCAAGTGTTAACATCATATAACACCATATAATTAGGTGTGTCATGTATTTTTTGGAAAGTTATGGGTATAGTACATGAAATCATTACATGACATGCACTGACTGCCTATCGATTTAAGTGGCCAGATATCGACTACATGACATATTGATATCACGTACACTCCATCTGACATATTTCAACCCATACAAGGTGGACAGAAAGTTGTTTTTATCATGTCATTAAGGTTAACATGTTATGTTTTAAAATGTTTGTAAATTATCTAATTACATAACATGTAATATTATTTGTATGCACTGTATAATTGGAATTTATTTCCCAAATTAAATGACACAAATATTTATGTTGTGTTGTGTGGTCAAAGACACTATGATGAATATACTATTTGACCTAGAAAATAATATTTCATTTATATTTTGACATTTCATGTGAGCTTATGTATCATGTAAGTATATAGTTCATGGTATAACCCATACACAGTTTGTGTCATGTGAAATATTGAGTGAAAGTACATGTCAACGAATTGTTAATGTTTTAGAAATTATATACTAGTTTCCAAAAGAAGATACACGATGTGTGGCCTTCTAGGCATATGACTTTCTATTAAATATTTTAAAATATAACTTAATATATTAATTATATATAAAAAGGTACATGTGAGATTATTCTATCACAAATACTGTTAGAACATAATATTAATATTATTAGTTAACTAATTAGTTTAATATTGAATGAATTCATGGAATTTTCCCTAAATTATAATGATTGGAAATGAATACTAGTAATGTTGATTGTATTTTTCAGTACATGTTGTGACTGATCAGGATCTTGACTGACTATTGTATGAGTTGATATTTTTTATTTAATTTAATTATTTATAGTAATGTTTATCATAATGATTTATTTCTAAATTAAATATAATATCATTAAAATAATGACACCTCACATTATTATGTCCTAGAACATGAATCTATGTATTATTTTAGGTACCTCCAAACCCTCATTTCCCCTCACATTCATGTGAGTAAAAAATTTTAAATGTTAGATTTATTATCTAGAGGAGATAGATTTTGACCTGAGTTGTGGTGAATATAAACAAGTTGATTTATTGGAGAATAAATATATTTTTTACTTGCACACAGTTTTTATTGAAGGATATATTTCCCTTAGGGTAAATTATTGTGTGTTAGAGCCGGATAAACCAACTATTTGATAAAATATCATGATCATATCAAATATTAACATTATTTTTTCTATGTATGGTTATTTATTTATGATATAAATATTTTATTTATATATTTATCTACAAATTATGACATAATGTAAATAAATTAACCGGAATTATAAGATTAAATATAATAAAATGTTTGAGTTATATAATGTTGATATTTAATTTATTATTTAATGTTAAAAATAAATTAAGTAAATAGTATAAAAATATAGATTATTTTATCTTATAAAGTTATACGACTTCATTATTTTACCTAAATTTTTTAATAAATTATGTAAGATCCATATAATATTAAAAAATCATGCGGAGAATATAATAAAAAAAATTTATGAAAAAGGCCAAAAAATCCTGAAACTAAAATATTAAGTCATTAAAAGAAGTTACACTATCTATGTTATGATGGAACAATAGTTAATGTATTAGTCTCTCCATAATCAAGGGTAATTTCAATTATTAGGTAATATTAAATAAGATAATAAGTTGAGTTAACCAAATTGTTTTTAGGGTAATGGTCATATTAATACCCCATTAAATGATTGGTTACGAAATTGACAGAAATTTTAATTTTTTTTTATTTTGGTCGACTATTAATTTTGGTAAATGGGACTCAAAATTTAATTTCATGAGTTGTGATTTCATTAAATGATGTTTTTGGAAAAATATTAAGACACCATAGGTGTCATGACTACTCAGGTATGCATCAAATGAATGACGAGTGGCTATGTTTATCGAAAAAAACAACTACATACACTAGATAGCCAATGATCCAAAATTGGATAGTCGGTGGGTATTATAGTGTTCCAAAACAATTTATGGGCTCACTATCCAACAATAGAGTAACCATTGACAATTATAAGATCCACCAGATAGTTAGTGAGGCCTAGTAGCTTTCTGGTTGAGTCTAATCAGGTTGTTTTTTAGCTGGGATATTTCCTCATCATTAGTATCATCAGACATAAAATTATTTCGGTTTTGGGGATTATGAGAGACCATTATGGCTAGACACTCACCATAAATAATATATTTATCGATCCACATCCATGAGGGGTTCATTTTTTATGTATTCTAATTTTGATCTTAGTTATGTTTTTCTTTGACATTGATTATGTGTGACGGGTTGGGAAGATGTCCACACATTATAACCCTATATATGCTTTATTTGATGTGTTTTTGTGTGATGATTAATTATTTGTGATTTTATTGATACATATGTTTATAGGTGATTATTTACAGTTGATTACATGTAGGGTTGGGGGATTACGTGGACAATGTCATTAGATACATAACGACCATTTTATGTCCCCCTAATATATTAATGTACGTGGTTTGGGTATTCCATGGACCATGTCATTGGATATGTGATGCACATTTTATGAACCATATACATTTATACAAATGGATTGGTTGGTGCCTTGTACAATGTTCTTAAATCTTTGGTAGCCCTTTTGGGAATATGTATATATATATATACATGGTTGACGCTTCTATGGATATAGAGCCTAGATGATATTGGATGGGATATTATAATATATATATCCTTATATTCACAAGGATTTATGTGTAGGTAACCATATATATGTATCCCAGGAGTTAAAAGGCTTGTAATGGCCATGTGATGTGCTCAAAGACATTCCAAAACAACCAAAAGAATGAATGTTTGATCCTGGGTGTCACCTTATAACTAGAGGGTTGAAAATGAAAAACTTTTTATGTGTAAATAGATTATTTATTTATTTATTTTTCATTTATTATATATCTAATAATTTTCCATTAACATAAAATGAATTTACTAGATAAATATGGAACCATGTTGGTGGTACTATACTTATTTATATACTCATTCCCTCCTTAGGATGACAATCCACATTAGTACCTATGTATCATTCAATGTTAATAGGATTAGGTTGGTTAGAGGCCTAGAGTAGCTTGATCGATTAGGTTATATAGATGGTACTAGATATTGGTATGATATAAGGCTTTGATATAGTAGTATAACCTCATTTATTTTATTTCTTGCAGTTATCTTATATCAATGGGATTTTACTGATGTGATATTTTTCGTGTATGCTAGTAGGACAATGAGTTTTTTTGAGTTTATTTATTTTTCATTGATAGATTATATTTAGTCATATTGTACACTACAATTGATGTATATTATTATGTCAGATATTTTGTTATTTTAATACTTTATTGATCATTTGGATATGGGGTTATAATCTCTTGAAGATACAACCCAAGAATAGTAATACTAGTTAAAATCATATAGTATATATGGAGGTGTAAGTAAGTTCATGTAGTGAAATGTTGTAGTTATTGTTGAGTAAACTAGGGAGAAGATGTTTAAAAGTTGTTACATGTCATTTATGTGGTGTATATCATAGATTATAGATGAGTTTCTAATTTTTATCACTATTTTTCTACATAATCGATATGTGAAACAAAATCTTTTTATATCATTGTATACTTATTAAACTAGTGTATAGTAAATAGCATTCTGAATAAGAATATCTAATTTCCAGGTTCTTGGGATTGATGTTCTTGGTTTTCTATATGATAATTTCAGGATTTACACTAATAGTGATGCACTTGGAATCCGATATTTAAATGGTTTTTGATTAACTATGGATATTCAATCTTGGAATATAGTGGAAAATATTATCCAAGTGAATTATATTAATACATAGGATTTGGATGGAATATTACTTCTTATCAAGGATTTTATTGAAGATTATATTCTATCTATTTAAATTGTCAACAAAATATCATATGTTGTATTATTGTATAAGTTCTTGGTTACATTCATATCAGAAGGATATCAATTTATATCTTATGTTGTTGATATATCATATGGATATTATTACAAGACACTTGTTTATGTTGATGACAATGAAGACCATATATAGAAGGGATGTGGGTTGACAATAATATATCAATGTGGTAATTATATTCCTTGATCATAGACACCTTGGGGGTGGATAAAAAATATATTTTATTACTTAAAGTATTAGTAACATCTAATATAGTGTTTCCCTATAAGGATTGGTGATCAAACTCTACATAATGAAACTAGGTGATTATGATAATATAGAAACTCAAAATAGATCATGGTAGAAAAAGACCATTGTATAGATTTAAACCAATAGATGATATTTTGGTCCTCATGGTTGTGACTCATGTATGTAGTGGCATAGTGAGGAGTAGTTTGATATTTTGATTCTTGAGGGGATAGTCTCGTATATGAATATTCAATGAGAATTAGTGTCCAGAAAATAAGATTAATTGGAATTTGATATCATATATTGATATGTGAGACCCTAGTATGGGTTAGTTGGTATGAGAGTATTCATGTGTTTTGATATGGGAACAAGGAGATTCCACTAATGTTTTTTAACATCAAAAGACACAGTTTATGGGAAAGCTTGTTGGACCCAGTGACCCGTGAGTATTAATTCGGTATTTGAGTGAGTTGGTGCGTAGAAATAAGTGAGGTAAACCCTTGAGGGGGTTAAAATAGGAATGCGAGTACCATAGAGGTGGGAACCATTTTAAGAAGTTTTTTACACTGATGGTGCCATGGAAAATGTGATTAACCATGTGTATTCGTTAAAGACTATCAATATAGGCTAGGAATGTCTTGGTGATGTGGTTTAAATTAGGGTTGAATTTATTTGATGACAAGATTACCCTTGGAGGGGTTTCGAAAATCCATTTAAATGTCATGTAATTTTTAGATGTAAATCACTTAGTGTGCTTTTGGTTATCAAGTCGTTGTTTTTTAGAGTCGTATCAGTAGGATTCCTGACCATGTTGATTCTAGAGGAAGATTTGTTGTACAGTGAGAGTGTAAGTACAATGTTTTGATTTATGAGAAAAAAACTGCTTAATGAGTGGTCATGTGATAGACATGGAATGAGTTAAATGAATAATTTTGAAGATGAGTATTGATCATGATTTTGACTTAATGAGATTGAAATGTCATAAAGAGTTATCATCTGGTTAGGTGTGTTTGCCTTTGATTGATAATATAGGACATATAGTAGTCTGATTCTAAAAATATAAAAGTATAACTTGTGAGTGTGGGCCTTCCTGGAAACTTATAATTTTAGAACAAAGGGATTTGGAAAACTATTTTAGAGGGTTAATAATGCGGTAGCATGGGTTTTTGGTGAATAATTTTATAAATCAGATAAATTTGATGATCACTAATGGGGATGGACTTTTGAGTTGATTGATGAAATGTGACTCATGTTAGTGAGTCATATATATTATTTTGTGGTAAATGAGGTTTCACTTATTTCATTTAGATGATAGTGGGAAACACACAATGGATACACATGATTCCATTTAATTGTTAATATGTGAGTGGATAGGTGTGAGATAAGGATCAATGGGTCTGATGAGATTCTATGATCATGGTGTTCTATGAGTTGTTATGAAATGTGAAATTCCCTATAATAGTGGAGGTGACATAAAAATTGAATCCATTGTTGTAGAAATATTAATTTGGTATTAATCAAAGGTAGGTGCTTTATGGGATGAGATGAGTGTGCCTTGAGATAAGAAGCACGTGTGTATTAATGGAACCTATTAAGGTGGTTCATGAGGAGTAGTATAAGGTAATATGTATGGGGAGTGTGAATCGTTTGATGGATGAGTGTGTGACCTTTTTTATGGTTATAAGTTTAGTACTTTCCAGGATTATGATCCTATTATTTGTGAACGGGTGGAGAATTAAGAATTTTATTGGTGCTTAGGTGTGTCAAGGATTGTCATGTCTATAAAATATGAGTAGCAATGGATGATGTGTGGACCAATGTGGTATTCCCCAATATTGGGAGGGTAATGGATATAATGATACCGATCAGTGGATGGTCAAGGTGTCATTTGGATATTGGTCTATGAATGGATCTAAATTTATCTAGATTCTATGGTGAATTGTAGATATTAATCCAAGATTTATTTTAGATGAATTCTTAGCATTAGAATTAGTATCAAGAAGAATTTTGAGGTAATTTGATCATTTTTAAATTAGTGATGCTTGTGGGTGATCATGGTAGCACACATTGGTGGAATTTTTTAGTTTAGGATTCAACCATCATAATTTCATTCGAATTCGGGTTTTGGATTAATAAGGAATATTAAGACAACCATAAGATGCCATCGTGGTTTACATAACCATGATTTGATGTTTTGATTTTGATTGAAAAATTAAAACTGGGTGTTTTCATGAAATGAAATTTGAAGGATAAAAAACACTAGTTTTTTATAAATGTTTTTCATATGATTGGGTGTAGTGAGTTTTTATCATCATAAATTGGTTTGATGGAACAATTAGAATTAATTTGGGTTGGAAATTAGGATGGCAGAGAGCATTTTGGATCAGAATCATCCATTGAGTGATAATGGATATACTGGGAAAAAGCATGATCCTGATGATGAATTAGATGGAATATGACAGGGTGTCTTGAGATAGATGGTTGTGGGTGACCACTTTCATGGTGTTTTAGTGATGGTGATGAGTGGGGTCTTTTGTTTTTTAATTTTAACCTAAAATTCATAGTGGCACATGTAAGAACATTTGGAATTTTAGGGTGGGACATGAAATGTTGGCATGGAATTTACAACTAGGACAAGTCGAGTTTTTTATAGAATGGTTGAAGAAAAATATTTTGTTTGAGAACTATTTAGGTGGGAAGATTAATATTCTAAATTTATGGATGGATTATGAAATTAATTTCCAATTTGATTTTTTGATTTTAATGGATGGATTGTTTTGGGATATGGGACTCGTAATGGTATTGAAGGATTTGTAATGTCTTAAAAAATTCATATTTGGAAGAGGATTATTATATTTATGTTGTGATAGGCCTTTGGGGTATCATAAAAGGAAGGAAGTGAAGTTAGGATTTCTAGAGAATAAAACATTAGAACCCACGATATAGCTAGTTAACCACCATCGTCCCACTAGTGGGTAGCCCAGTGTCCCAATACCCACTCTGGGCTTACCGACTAGACAAGGAGCTATAATTTTCTAACATAAGATCCACTGGCCAGCTGATGTGTCACATCAGATAGCTAGTGGATTCTGTGTAGATATTTTTATATAATTTTCTTTGTTATTGGGGTAAATATATATTTTTGGGGAGTTGGGCATCATGATTGTTCATTTTGGATAGCCTGACCATCTCTCATTCCTCTCCATTGATCCACCATGTTGAGTAGTAGGTTTTGGTGTTTCTAGTAGTGATATAATGTATGTTCATCTATTTTAATGTCAAATATTACTTCTAGTAGTATCTCCCTAATTTAGGATGAATTTGACCTTGGGGTTTTGTGATTATTACACTAGATCACTGTGAAATAGATTGTGAATGATTAGACCTTTATTCAACGTGTGTTTATGATTTCATGAGATGCATCCTTCCATTAGCGTTTTGGTTGAGGTATGTTGCTTCCCTAATTTATTTACTATTTTTGATATAATTAATTTAATTTGGGAATTGATCAGGTGTCATGTTCTTGTTATGTTTTGTTGATTTATGTCATAGATGTGTTGAGGACCTTATGGGTGTGGTTGGTTATAGTTTTAGTGTGTCACAAGCACATGGTGAGTTATAGGCATCATTCCTATTTGGATTAAATTTTTATTTAATTACAATTGATATAAATAATTGATGGTATTTTAATGACTAGGTTCGTAAGAATGATGATAATGGAACAGACCCCATGGAATTGGGTTTTTTATGAGTATTTATAGTGAATTAATATACAATTAAGTTATTCCTAATTAATGAATTATTGAATTTAATAATAATGTTTTTTAATTTAATTTTTAATTATTATTAATAATTAATATGGATGTTTTTACATGTGGTATATTCTCAATGGATGAATCAATACATTGGTGTGCTCAATAAGTGTTCTTCTATTGACAATTAAAGAGGAAATGTCTACGTATAAGGTAGGTGGTCCTTGTGAATTGTTTCTAAGGTAATTAAGTATTAATTAATTTTTTGTGTAACATTAAGTCTCTCAATTGAGGGATATTGGCATATTAAGTTTTATAAATTGGATAATTTTAATGCGTGAACTTATATAAAATGTAATTCCAACTATTTCTGAAGTGAAAAGGGCATAGATGGATCTAGTGCACTGGATGAATATCTTAGTCACTTATGGCTAGGAGTATACTTTTAATTTTGTCTGTTGTGATATTTATACACTAAATGGGATACAAATATGAGTTTAGTGAATATTTTGTTTAGTGTTTTAGATACCCTTAATGACTTTTGAGTTGAGGAATGAGATAGATTAGGATAAATGACATGAGTGTGTCATGAAAGTATTGGGTGTTTCAATAGATCCATCAGGAAATTTATGATTATAATGTGATAAATAAACATAGAGGAATTATAATCTGATGCTAGAGATATCCAAAAAACATGTTAAGGTCATCCTTGGGAGTCATCATAGACCAGGATTAGACCATGTGAAATTTGAGGGGTCAGAGTGGCCATAGTGTGATAGCGATGAGACTTAGGGGACCTTGGTAGGGGAATGATGTAAGTTTGTCCCATAACAAGTGGGTATAAGAGTGGTTGGATGACTCTGGGTGTCATATTATAACATGAATTTATGGTTTGAGCCCACAATATCTAAGCTACTATTAATTCATTCACATGGGAGGTATATCTTGATTATGTACGAGGATTTGGGCTTATGGTAAAACATTATTACCCTTTCTATGTTTTAATGGATATGTTTTGGGGGGATTATTAGTCCACCAAGATGTACCTAATACTCATAGGTATATATTATTATTGGTTTTTGATGACTTATATGGTTGGAGGATTCCTTATACCATTTCCTTGGATCTATGATTCCCCTTTTGGGTCCCTAAATATATTTATTTTTATATTTTGGGGATTCATTTGAATATTTACTTGGATCCATGATGACCCTTTGGGGTCCCCATGTGTATATATATATACAAACACACATGTTTGGGGTATTCCTCGGAATATGTCCATGGATTTGTGATGTCAATTTTTGTCAATATTTATATATATATACATAGTTGGGGATTCCATGGATTTCGAAGTCGAATAATATTGGTTGGGATATCATGGGGTATATCCTAGGATTTTAGGATTTATGTATATGCTTCCATGCATTTAGAGATCGAGATTTACATGTGTTGGCATGGTTAGACCACTAGCATAGTGACTTTTCAGTTTTAGCCAAAGCGGTGATGGTCAATCCAAAGTGTCATTTGAGAACATGAAGATTGATGAGGACTATTTATTTATATATTATTTATTTATTTATTTATTGGTTAAATTATTATTTATCTTATCAAATCACATGAAAATACACTATATTTACTAGTCATATATGGAATCTCATTTTTTGTTCCCTACTAAGTTATGTACATACACACTATTTGGGTTGTCATCACACTTGGGTACACAAGAATCCTTCACTGTAAAAGGTCAATCTTTGGTAGTGACCCAATGTAGCTTGATTGAGTAGGTTAGGTTGGATGGAATTGGGAAATGGGATGGGGTGTGGCCCACAAATAGTATCATTGCCTCTTATTTTTTATTTCATTTATTTTTCTTTTATAGAAGGGATCATCCTAATGGGTGACCTTTCAGGTATGATTCTATGACCATGAGTATGTATCATGATATTAATTTTTATAGATTGTTTATATTTATTCATATTTAAATATTTGTTTGATTTTTATTACTGTGGATAAAGGATTTTTATGTTCATCTATTATTGTGAACTCTAGTGTAAGGGTATAGTCTCACCGCAGTACCATGCAAGATTCCTATTGATATTCAGAATCCTCTGGCATGTGGTGAGGCATGCCAGTGGTCTTGTGGTGGTTTGATCTTATTTTTATAGAGTGAACCAAGGTGGGGAAATTATAACCATAAGTATTGATAATATAATTTTGAGAAAACTGTTGAGGAAATGAAAGTATTCAATTTTAGGATTAAGGAATCCACTTAGTAGATCATGGAGTTTTGTGTTAATTTAGTTATCAATTAAATCCAACCATAATAACTTTCAATAATTTTCATGTCCATAATTTGGGTTTTTGAAGGGAAATATGGATCATAACAACTAAAATATACATTTTCATGATATTCTGAATTTATGTGTGAGTGATAGAAAAAATAATTTTATAATTTTGAGTTTTTAATTAAAAAATTTAATTCCCACTATTTTTATATTTAATTGGAAATTACATTGTATATATTTTATAGGAACATTTTTTACATGATTTTTAAAACAGAATGAATCTCCATTTTATGTTTTATATTTTTTATAAACTATTAATTTTCATGGAAAATCATAATTTCAGGTATTATTTATATTTATGAGGATTTATGGGATACAAAATATTAAATTTTTAAAGTCACTATGAGTTCAAATAAAATGTCAGTGCATAAGAGACCTTTGGCTAGGCAGTATATGAAAACAATGGAAATGTGATGAAATGTGTAAGATTAATTCTCATGGTGATGAGAATATAATCAGAAAGTATGGAGTTCCTCAAATTTTATTAAATTATATTTAAAATTAAATTTTTATCATTCATAAAATTAGCCACCATGATCACTATGATAAATAAATGTTACAACCTCAGCTATGAGGATGAATCAACGATACATGAAAGTTACATATACTAGTATGTAAGAGTTACCAAAAACTCACCTTGACACATAGATGTTATATTTGTTATAGTTGGGGAGGGATTTTGACTAGGTCTGTGAGTAAATAAGGGTGATTTCTCAATACATAAGAGTCTTTTTGGCATACATAAAATTTATTTTTTAAAAAATATAAGTGATAATTCCATTTATAGGGTGTTAGGTATGTGTTTGTAATTATTAAAAGTTTGGCTAAGATGTTATGTATGATAGTTTCCATTAAAAAATAAAAAGAATTTGTGCACCACACTATAAAAGATATAGTAACAATGTGGTGGTTGAATTGAGATTATGATATGAAATTCCATTAAAACCATGTCATGTCTAGTTCTAATTAACAATGTGGTTTATTTTAATGTATTGTTGCTATGTGGAATGTATCCCAATATTTTCATGAATTTATATCCTTTTATAACTTTTCACCACATGAATTAATTTAAATAGGGAATAAGGGAACAAGATCACTTGGAATATTTAATGGAAACAAAATTGAAGATCATGGGATGAATTCAAATTTATATAAAATCCATCTCTATGTGGAATCATTCAACAACTTGAGAAATGCATGTGAGGAATATACCCACAATCTGTGATTCCTATTGTAGTTCACTATTATCTATTTAAATAATTATTATTGTATTATAAAATTCTATATCATTGCCTGGATTAAATCCTATCCAATTGTAGTTTAGTGTTATCCATAGTTTTACTTTTTATTTTATAACTATAATTTATTATATTTTAATTATTGTTTTTTTTCTCTCCCTTCTATTTTTTTGGGTTTACTCCTACATAATTATCCAATACTCATGACGGTGAGTAGTTTACTCATGTAGTTATAGTATATTTCGTTTTAATGGTGTTTCAAAATACTTGTTCATCATTTTAAAGTCATATAATTATTTTCTAATATGTTAATGGGAGATTCAATGATTGTTGTGGTGGATATTTATATTTTCAAAGTATTATGTATTATTTTTTCTATTCTCTACATAAACATAATTTTTTACCTTATATTGGGTGTCTCTTCTAATTATAGAGTTGATTTATTTAATTTTTTAAATGAAATTCGATGGATTTAGGTTTTAGAATCTTTCAAATTCTATTTTGATGTGTTTTATTCATTTTCAACTATTGTATGTGGTGGGACTTGGTGTGTTGAATAGATATTAATGATTCACTAGGTCTCATGCTATAAATAGAAAATCGTAGCATATGTATGATGGTATAAGTTACAATTTTAATTTTAAATTATTAAATTAGATTATTAAGGAATGATTATTTCAAAATATAGGATTCACATTCATTCCCACTAACTATTTGCGTGTTAAATTTTTCCCATTTAGTTTATGTTTGTTTACATTTACCAAAATACAACTCAAAAATCTCCTCCTGTATACAATAGATAAAACTAAAAAAACAATAAGTTAACTGTAATACTCGTTTATTCAATAGAAATTATTATTTAATGAAATGAAATATCCTAGACATTCTTCTCTAATTCGAAAAAAATTGTTTTTCCGCACTTTTCAATGGGTATGTGAATATTCTTTCATGATATTTAGGGAGTTTATTCATATTTATTGGACATTATTTCTTTTTAATTTGTAATTTTTTTGTCAATTTCAAATAAGGAAATTCTTTTAAATTTGAAACTTCATTTACTTCATCAATTAATTTAGTGAAATTATGTAGATATTTACAATGTTGATTTTATAGGAAGGAGAATATAGCTATGGAGAGATAGGATTAATGGACCATATCAAATAATTAAAGGAAGAGATCGATTAAGTGATTTTCAAATACTATGCTATGGAGATCAAATAATTGACATACTAAATTCAGTGATCCATAAAGATAACTATGATGCATGAAGAGAGATCATCCCTCACATCATTGAATAAGACATAAATGAGGTGGAATATAAACTACAGGCCCCTTAACCCCCACATATAAAATAGTTATTCAATCCTCCTAGTGGCCATTGAAGAGTAGAAAAAAGATAAAGTTTACTAGTTTAGGTGGTTAGATATAACATTGGATCCCCATATATTTTTATTGTACACTTTTAATAAATATAACAAAATACTTCTTGTGTTTTTAATAACAATCATTTTGATTTCTCTACAGGGTGATGATGATAAGGATGAAGAGATCATACCTTGGAGAGGATGGCAGTGTAATTAAATAACGAATAATGTATCATGGATTTTAAAGATAAAACAGAATTCACTCTAATAATAATTTGGGGTATTTGTTAGATTTAATTTTTTCTATTCGTTATCAAATATTATTTTTAAATAACGTTTCACATAACATTCATGAAAAAACAGAACTTTTGAAAACAAACATAGACTTTACCAAAGGAAACACTAATGAACTAGTGTTTAATGATGATGAATATCTCATGGAACCCATATTGATTCGACCACCTCCTTCACAAAAAAATTATGCTAGAGGACACCATGAATGTTGATAGGGACTTCCCATTCCTTCCTTATTCACTCTTAGTTCATTATTTCTCTCTATTACTTATTTTGGGGGTGGGAAAATTTTATTTGGGGGGTCTAATATTTATGTCTTCAGAAAGACATTGATAGCAACCAAATTTTTTAATTACTTTGAAATACGTTCCATCAAAATTGATATTGAGGATGGCCTTCTGCAACTGATGGCCTATAGGTAGTTTAAACACATCAGCTCTTAAGGTATTTCTCAAGATCAATAATACATTCTTAAATTTATTCATTTCATAATTTTTTATTTACTAGTATATATTTTTATTAGTACTAAAAGGTGGTACTTATGATCCTATCATGGGATAGACGGTGTGAAATAAATCATTTATTATTTCGCCTTCTTTAATTCATACATTGAATCATATACACCTTCTATATGGACCTCTTTTCCCAGGGGTAGTTTAAATATCATGGGAATTTCAAAATATTTAGAGGAATCAATTTTTCATGTTTTTAATAATTTTGAACTTTTATCTTAAATGAATATTCATTATCATTTTTACTCATACATTTATTTTGATCCATGACATGATTTTTTAAAATTGATTTTGAATGTTTTTTAATATGGAAAGCATTCCTGGAATTTTATTTTCAATTTTTTTAGACAATTTTTTAAATCCACGTCTATTAAAAACTTGCCTAAATTATTTCATCAATAATGTTAGGTGGTGTGATCCTATATTGATATTCATATCATAATACCCAAACATTATTGAGGGAAACAAGGATTTTTTGTATTAAATAAATCATTTTATTATTTTTATTTCAAATATTTCTTGTATATGAAATGTTTTGATAAGATTGATGAATTTGTTTTTCAAGATAAATTTATTACATGATACCTACCTTTCATATCAACACTTGATTCTCTTATTGAATCAATTAATATAAAAATATGTTTAAGCCATATTAAAAGTAGATTTATCCTTACATGTATTTATTATTAATATATTTACATGGACATTTAATATTTGTGAGTGGTTTCTGGGACATTAATTTATGCTATTGTCGAAATTTGCACATTATAGGGTCTGTGATATGTGTATCTATATCTGGGTGGTGTAGAGATAGTGATGTACATGAGTAATTATCATCAATTTTACTTTATTTTCATAATTGTTTTCTCATAAAAATAAAGAATATGAGAAAGGGGAAATTTGTGTTGAGATTGAATTATTCATTATTTAATCTTTTATGACTCATTAACCTCCCAAAAACTAAAGGTGTGGACTATTATTCAATGACTATATTCAATTGGAATCTCATCCTCCATGAAAAAAGAATAGATAAAAAACGGAAATTTAGATAAAATATTTCATTGAATTTAATTTCTATGTCATGAACCATGTCATAAAATGTAGCGGGGTGAATATATTTTAAGGGGATTTTGGGGGTATTTCATTGAGGTTTTATCGGAATATTCATCCATTATATTTAAGAGTTAAACCTCATATATTCTTCCATGATATTTTAAATTTTTTACTTAAAAACCCTAAGGTACCAAATAACCTTGAGAAGACATCATGATTGAAAATTGTTCCATGTATCCATGTGAATATACATGAGTGTTTTTACCATCCTATGATGATACATGGATATTCCAAGTATGACCATATCTTTAGATTAAAATTTCCTTGAGGGAATATTTCCATGAATTTCAATATAAGGTATGTTGTGCTTCAATCATTGATAATTTATTTTTGACTGAAAAGAATTAAATGAGAGAGAATAAATTAGATGGGAATTAATTTTCCAAGAGGACATATGATAAATAAAATTTTGGAAAATATCTCCAAAATTATATCATTAATAGTTTTTATGTGGAATTTGATATGGATATTAGATGATTGTGATGGTGTGAAATGTTTATGTGTGGTTGATTCAATAGATTACATATTTTCATATTTTTATTTTTTTCATTAAATGATTTAATTATATTTATTTTGTTATTTTTATGGAAATTAAAATCTAATTATTTTATTGTATCATTTTAAATTTTATTTTCATAAAAGCCTAAATCCTTATTTTGAATTATTTTGTTACAGTTATTATGCTATTAATTTCGAGGGGAAATTTTAATTTTCACTGTTTCTAATTTTTATGTATTACTAACAATTAAATATTAATTTATATAAATTAGGTAGCGTTCTATATTCATTTGTAATTCAAAGGATCCTTCTTGACAGGATGAGGTTTAAAAATAACAATGTGTTGAAATGTATACGAGTCAATTTAAATCTTATGATAAGAAAATTTTAATGTAAGAAATTTTATATAGGAAAAATGAATAATATGTGAAATTAAATTAAATTAAATGTAATATTAACCTCTAAAACTCCTTTGATATGTAAAAGTAAATACATTATCCATGATCTGAATCGTTGATGCCTAAAACTATCTTTTGATGTAAACAGTGGCTCACAATGATATATGTATGTAAATTCATTTACCATATGGGATGATTTTGGGCATTTCCTTGAGAATTTAAAAGTGTTTAATCATTCTGTAAGGTTCTTTATTGTGCACTAATAATTCATTTTTACCAAAACATAAGAGTCATTTCCACATTCAGAGTAATAAACAAGTGTCTGTACTTAAAAAACATTGGAAAATCTATCAGGTATGATATTTAACTTTATCAAAATATTAAGATAATTATGATATAATGTGAAAACATTATTCATTCCATGTGGGATGATATCAATTGTATACATGAACTTACGTTAAAACATTATTATAGCCAGTTTGATTTCACAACATGACATACATTAACATGTTTTACCATTGTTGAATGAGAACCAAAATTTTTAACCATTTAAATCCTTCAATATGTATTTATAGTGTGAAATAAATTATTGGGAGATGAGGTAACAGTACAAAATGAAAGATATAGAGGAAATTGACCTAGTGATCATGGGTTGAATTCATATGATAATAAAAGATAATTTCACATGGAGAAGTTTATCACTCGATCCATGCATGCGAGGAAAAAATCAAGAATGTTATTGCCTATTGGGGTTAAATAATAAATATCTAAATAGTTTTCCTTATATAATAAAACATAATATAATAAAATGGATTCATTCATAGCCTATTATAGGTTAGGGTTTTCATCAGTTTTTTCACCATTATTTTTTTGTTTATATATTTTAATAAAAATACTATTCGTTTCTATCTCTCCACTATTTTATTTTGGTTCTTATTCGACTGCAACAATCCAATACTCATGATAGTGTGTATATAACTATGTAAATGATCATGATGGGTTTTTAAATGGTGTTCTTGAATCAATGTTCTTTATTATTTAATGTTTTACTTCTTCAGTAAGAATAGAATTATTGTGTCATTGATTGATGAATATATTTTATATCATTTCAAGATATTATAGATTGTTTTACTCTATTATCAACCTAAAAATTCACTCCATTCATTTTATTGGGATGTTATATATATGATGGAGTTGATTTTATTTATCAAATGTTATGTTATAGGATGAATTCCGGACATGGAATGTGGGACATGATTCATTTTTATGTGTTTATTATTATTGACATTGGAGGAGGTGAGACTTTGTGTGTTTATGAGATGTACTAGTTCATAAGGTTTCTCAACATAATTAGAGTATTGGAGATCAAGAATTATAGGATAAGTTATCAGATGAATTATATACTATTAAAAATTCTAATGAAGGCACACATTTTTTCAATCATTGGATTCGATTTCCTTCTGTTTTTTTGATTGTGTGTTTCCATATTTTTTCATCAGTTAATCTTTGTTTTCATTAAACATAACAAAAACCGACCATCACATATTTCATTAAATAATTAAAAATGGTAAAAATATAATAAGTTAATTTGATTATTATTTGAGTGACTATAAAGGATCCTTAAGAGGTATGAACCTTTTTTTCCCATTATGGTGCACTATGAAAATAATTTTTTTATACATTGTGATACATGTAACTGTGATGGATATTGGGATTTTCTAAAATAGTTAGAGAATATTTAATTAAATTATAAATTAAATCATAGTTAGTAATCAATAATTTTTCTTTTAAATCTATTTTTTTGTTGGAAATGGAAAACAACATGACAACACTTTTTCCTTACAATCTATTTTATAGAAAGGTAATATCCTTACCAAGAAAACATCTATGAGTTTAATGGGATCTGGAACATTGTAAAATACAAAGGGATGGAGTTTTGTGTAATATATTCCTTTATTCCTACTAAACATTCTAGATAGGAATTCAAGGATGATAAAAATGTATTCTATAAATGCATTCATTGTTCGTTGGATAAGAAATGGGCCATTTTATCATCCATGTATAGTGAACTGCATAAGATTCTCAAATAAAAATATCCTTTCTCCACATTATCTCATATTTTATATATTTATTAGATGAAATCATGAAAGGAGAGGTCAGATAACTCAATAGAACATTATACATGAAATCTCAGGGAAGAAGTTCCACCTAGACCACAAATAGTCATGATGACTTGCTACATAATGAATTTTTAAATTTTATGATTCATGATGCCAAGGACTTGTGTATATACATAATCATCTCCCAAAATTTTTTATGATTATCATGTTTTATTCTTAATTTGTAAATGAATAATATAAATAATTTTATCCAAATGATTCTGATATTTATTCTCTAATTGATAAAGAAATGAAGTGTGAAAAACCACATTTCTATATGATCAATAAAAAAAATTCTGGGATAAATATTTTATAGAAAATTATGAGAATAAGGAACCTTGAAAATTCAAATAAATAAATAAAAACATTCACAGGGATTTTAATGTGTATGACACAATATTTTTTATATTTTTAATGTAGGTCCAATATAATAAGAACCATTTCATAAGAAAAAAGAAATGAGATTCATCAATTGTAATATTTATCAAGTACAATCATTACATTTCTAGAAATTGGGTATTAGATACAACCAGTAGTTCTCAAATTTATATCCAAATATATCAAATGAGAATATTTTTTATGATTTACAGTGGAAATGGGGATTACAAAATTCCAAAGGAGTGAGACTAGAAGTTCTAGATATATAAGAATAACATCTCACACTATTTAATGGAATGGGTTTAGTTTCTAGGAATTATTATTATGTACCTCATGTAATAAAAAATATCATTTCTATATCTAGATTATACATGGACGGTTTTAATTTCATGTATTTAAATAATTTATTATTCATTTATAAAGATAAAATATATACCTGTATATCATTTCATATCAATAATATTTAGATTATAGAATATCAAAATCATGTCTTAGAAATTGATAATGAATTTTGTTCACAAGACCCATATCTCATACATTTGTGGCATAAGTTATGTGTTCATGTGTACAATAAGTTTTTTAAAAATTATATAAATAAGGGAAAAAACCACTATATATGAATCATCATGATTACATGGAAAAATAAACAAGTTTAGTCTCATTGAAAAGGATGAGATAGCTATAATGATTTTTGAAATTGTTTTTACTGATGTGTTCGGTACTTTTCAAGTATAAGTCATATGTACAAACTCTTACTTCATTAATTTTACCAAACTTTTTTTGTAGATATTGATATATCTCCTAGATAAGTTATAAGTAGGATTCCTTTGATAAATTAATGAATACGAGAATAATTTGGGTAATCAATTTAGAAAAGAAGATTGTTAAACTTTTCTCAAATAGAGGTACATAGTATCATAAAAAAATGATTTTAATTACCTAAAATATTGTGGTATAATATCTAAACTCTTCCCTCCATATACACAATAATAGAATGGTGTCAGTGAGAGGATTAATTAAACCCTATTGAACATGGTGAGATTGATGATGATTGAAGAAGTTATTTTATTATCTTTTTGAGTATATGAATTACAAAATTAAACATAACTATTAAACTGTGTACCAAAAAATTTGAAATAATAACCCCATAAGAGTTACTATATCGAATGAAATATGTTTTGTTACAATTCATAAATATGGATGTGAGGAATTATTTAAGTCTAAGCATAGAGTCAAACTAGCATGATAAGTCTCATACTTAATCTTTATAGGGTATCCTAAAGAGACAATATGGTATTACCTATAAAACCCCTATATACAAAATCTATAGTCTACATACATGGCACATTTATGGAAAGGGGACCCATATAAAAAATAAATTTTGGGGGAAAGTGGATTTCATTGAATTTAAAGATATAGACATATAAGAGTTGGTAGAAGTATAAATTTCATATGATCTATTTGAATATGATTTCCTAGAGATACAAGTGCAACATAGGGGCAGTATAGAGATTAGACAATTGGAGAGATATTCTTTCTAATTAATGAGTATGGTGACACAATGTTAGTAGAAATTAACCAACATCTATTGTAAATACCCCAACTATAGTATCACCAATTGAGTGCTTTATTTATTACATTGGTACAAGATACAAGTGATCACATCCCAAAAGTCCTAATAGTTTATCAGTCATGGAAAACTGGTTATAATTAAATTACACATTAAATTTGAATAAATGAAATACAAAATAGTGGAGGTAAAAATATAAATCCTTAAATTCTTCATATCTTGGTAAAAAGACACAAAACATGTTTAAGCTCAGATTCTCAATAATTGTTACATAAAGTGTAATATATCATGAATTACTAATGCATAATCTATAAGTAATAGGAAATATGGAACGGTAATTATATGAAAACAAATAGCATTTAATAAATATAAAAAATATCATTATTAGATAATGTATAATAAATATTAAAATGTAAATAAATCAATAGAAATTAAATTTAATAAGTAACATGATAAAAAATACATCCATGGATAATATCAGTGCAATAATTTAATTGATAATATGAAATAAATTATTAATGAAGGAAATGAATATTATTGGGCATCATTATCACCATCATCACGATCTGTATATCATTAAGATCATTCTTATGATGGTTTAAAACTATTGGTAAAACTCAGTTAATGTTATCTTACCAATTCACTACATGAAACTATCGATGCATTTAGGTGCAATATAATCCATGACTCCACCCATCACTAAATTCCCATCTCATTCATCATATATTGAATAATATACTTAATTCTTGAAAAATATTACATATCAATATATATATATTTAATAAATAAAATAAATGGTTTAATTAAAAAAACAAATAAAAAATTAATAATATTAATATTTTAGGGAAATTTAATGTTCAATGATTATAAGAAAGTGAGTATTTCAAGAGAAAGTTAATGAATACAATATTAATCAAGAAAATTAATTTCTATACAATCCCTAGTCAAACTGATCATAAAACATCTATAAAAAATTAAGGGATGGTATCATTACAACATAAAACTAGTGGATTATAATTATAATATAGTGTATTTATGGTTTATAAATATAAATAATATGTAAAGATCATTATTTTTTTCATGAAAAATACACTTTTTAATTTATAATCCATATTTATAAAGAACAAATTGAAAATAAATTTGGAATGTGTATTTTATTAAAAATAACCATATAAAAATGTTATGAAAAATTACAAGAAATGAGTGGTCTTGTTGTTGGGAATGTTAATTTCATTCCATATATATTAAGACAATGATCCCATTTAATTTTTTTGTATAAAATGTAAAAACATCATTATTTGAAAAACTATATGAATATTCATTAACATTTTTGTGTAAAAATTCAATTATGGGTTAAATGACTTCAAACAATCATAGTATACAATTTTTTAAAACATTTTTATAAATCATAAATTTTGACAAAAAGGGATATTTATTCAAAGTGAGATATAAAATCATATTTTCCTAAAAAAAATATCAGTTATTTTATGTTACACTAAGTGGAAAATTGTAAAATTGAATTAAATCATCTTGAATGACCGATGTATTTGAAAATAAATGTTTATCAATTAACATATAATTTCATTTAATGGAAATACAAGTATAAAAAATCCATATTAAAAAGATATTAAAACACTAAATGCTAAAATATCGGTATCTTTTAGATAATAACACCCATGAAAGAAAGAAATAGAAATAAAATATTAAATACCACTAATATAAAGAGATTAATAATATAGTATATCAAAATTTTAGTAGATATAACTCATTAAAATTAAATGTTTCATAATACAAAATATGTTTCAATGGTGTAAAAATTGAGATGAAATATGTTACAAATATAACAATGTTAAAGTAAGGTGTAATAAACAAATTGATCATGTGTACAAAATATTAATGCAAAAAAATAATCAATAAAAAAATCAAAATACAACACAACTATAATATTTAAAAATAAAAGACAATGATGATATAATATAACCCTATAAATATTTGATTTATAAAAATTCCATACCATTAAGAAATTTTACAAAACAATTACCTTTGATTAAATAAATAAAATTGAATAATAATATACCATGATTTATGAATTATTCCTGATATTAAGGTCAAATATATAGTCTTAATGGAATATAAAAAAATACACTGACAACATTAAAATGATCCTCTATAAATGGAAACTGACATAAAGTCCCTTACCTTATGATTTATTTTACTTGAAAAAAATTAAACTCTTATATAATGTTTTTTATAATGATTTTAATTTATAATATAAAAATATTAATGTTAATAATATCATATATTATCATCATAAAAATTATTACCACACTTTTATAAAAAAAATATTTATTATTAATATCATTTCATGGGTTAGTTTCCATATTTTCTCAAGCATTTTTGGTCAAGAAAGATTCAGTTACTGTGTATAGGATATAATTACATCATATAAATAACTACACTAATGTCATATATATCATATTTAACTACTTTGTTAATTTTTCAAACCATTCTTGAATTTTGGAAATCGAGAATTAGTTGCATCGCTTCATGGAGATTGTAGGTCATATGTTCACATGAGTGATGATATCATTCCCTTAATGGATGAAAAATTTATGATGTGTATTAAAAAAATATTTTCGACAATTAGTGTCATGTAATATTTATTATTAATATTAATTAATTACATTAAGATGAAAATTTATATGAGTTAGTGATGAAAAAAACATCAATTCCTGGGGATATAGTCTACCGTATACATGAGGGATGACTTTATTTCCCATTTGAGGGAAGAGGATATGGATAATGATAATTCCATAAACAAAATATATTCAAAGTATATTTTACATAATGGTGTTAATATATTAAATATTTTAATACATAATTGTAAATGATAAAAATAATTAAAATGAAAGAGTATAGCGAAGACAATTGCATTTTCTTAGAAGAACCTCCTTCTGATCTCTTATTAATTATCCTATGGTTGGCCTTTTGAGAATAAAGTATCCTATATAACATCGTTAAAGATGATTGGGAGATATGTTTTTAGGGTTTGGATGACCCATATGGCATGAGAGGTGTAAATTATTTAGGGGAAGGAGTTCCCTTTTATAATTGAGGAGGAGGACGCACTTAATTTTTTTTAAAAATAATGAATCATACATATGATTTCACATTTAGAAGGAATAAAAATGTTACATTGAAGATATTTAGATGTGATAAGGTCTAAAAATGTATATTTAATAGAATTTAGTCATTTTTAGGTCACTTATGAACATATATTCTTATTTAAACTACCAAATAAATCCATTTTCACCTTAACCAGGTTAATATTTTAATATGTTTTCATTTTTCCTTATGAAAAAAATAGTTGAAGTTAATATATAATATAAATTATTTTGATTCCAAATATTATATAAATTTTCTAATATTAAATTTTTTAAATTAAAATAATTTAGTTTAAAATTAAACTTATAGAAGTGTTCAAAATGGGGTTTCAGGAAAATCATTTTTAAAGCACAAGATGATACTATATTGACGCCATGACTAGTAATAATCCTAAAATGGATTTAAAATTATATATTTAGAAATATTATCAATAAATTTCATTTAAATAATTCATAATTAAATATTATGTTAATTATTTAAAATAGAGAAAAATTATGTATTTGAAAATATTTTTCAGAAAATTGTGATTTTAAGGCTATAACTAAACTAATACAAAAGCAGGCATAAATATGATTAAAATAAAATTACCTATTTTAAATCCAAATAAATATTAATTTTTTTCATTAAAATCTATGTTCAATAAAAACAAGACTTTAAAATTTCTAAATTTGATGAATATACATTTTGGTATTTGAAAATTCATAATTTTTCAATATTTACTAAAAATAAACCTATTCATAAAATCCTAAAATTTTATCCTATGATAATTTTTATATTTTAATTTAAAAAATAATAATATTTGTATAATATTAAATATATAAATATGGTACAAGTTGAATATAATTTCTCAAATATATTTTAAAATAAAACCATTATTTATACAGTATGTATTTTGAAGCATAAAATTACATTACTATAAATCTGAGCGATTATTTACTAAAAATATGTAAATAAATTACTGTAAATTTTGAAATATACATATAAATTGCACAATTCCTTTAATTCTATTCCTACTAACCATTTAAACTGTTATGTTTTAGATTTTATATTTAAATTGTATTCCACAATTCATTTTTTCAGGTGTTATGTGTATTGTGTAGAGAACCAAACTTGACGTAAATGGGCATGAAATTAATTTTGCGAAATACAAAATACATAACAAAAAAACACTTCAGGACTGTAATAGTTTAGTGTCTTTGGAAATTTGGAACACAATCTTTTACGATCTTCGACACCTCCCATAGAGATCTTTCCCCTTTTTTACTTACATAAAACATTTAATTATATATTGGGAAAAGAAAACATAAAATGGCTGAGCTCAAATTCTCAGTAACCGTAAGAATGGAAAAAATAAAATATAACATATACATTTGAACATAAAAACATGAACATAATTTTTAAACATCTAAATCTTGAGTGGTGAAATAAATCGTGGTAGTACGCAAGTTATAGATCATAATGGAACATTATTCATGATAAAATAACATGGGAATAAAACATTTAATTGTGGAAAACCATTTATCACATGTAATGATTTCCATAGCTGCCAAGGAATTGCTTCAAAAACCATCTTAGTGGACAAAGTCCCTTACTGAATCAAGTTCACTCCTCGTTCTAGTCTGGTATCACTGAACCAGATTAACTTGTTGTTCCAGCCATGTCTATCTCATGATATATAAATCTTTACCCAATGAATATGAGGGAGATATAGGTCCCACCCATCTCATAATGAAATCATTATTACATGTGCCACAACATAAACATAAATCATTCATCATAACCCAAAGAATAAAATGGGGTTTATAAACATCATTCAATCATAACATAATTCATATAAAACAAATTGATATCATTTCATCATAACAAATGTGAAACCATGTAAATCATACCTAAATTATACTTGAAACATACACAAATCAAATAATTTCATCTTAGGTGGATAATGATTTTGATAAACCACTTGAAATGAATTCTTGGTGAAAATATCGTTTCTTCTTCAAAATCATTTTCTTTTCCAAAAATTACATTCAATATTAAAAGAAATGATTTTTTAGAAAATAGTAATGAAATATTGTAGTGTAATCTTCATGAAAATAAGGCATTATGAAACGGTAAAAATTTGTTCATAACATATATGTTAAAAAAACATTCTCCTCGTACTTTAAACGGAAAAGTAAAAAAGTACGACGAAGGTAAACAAAAGAAAGATTCATTCCATAACACAAAATAATAGTCAAAGAGGGGAAAAAATGACTTTAAACATATATGGAATAATATTAAACACTTTATGAAAAACATTTTAAGGACATTAATGAAAAATATAACCCTAGAAAATACTTACCTATAACCAATCACAGATAAAAATGAGATTGCAAAATTATACCAAAGCATAGGTCTGATTTCATCCTTACATGTCTGAAACTCATGTATAGTGGGTTTAAACATATTATTAACTTGTAATAGGACCATAATAATATATATTATATAATATAAGATTCACTTATGAATTTATATTACACGTTCTTTGGTCAATTCCATTATAAAGCAGCATTTTCAGTAAAATCATTTCATTTATTGTACGTGTTTGGACTTGTTGTTCTTGATATTATTATTACTTATATCATAATTTACTTATTTTTAGAATGTAAAAAATGATATATATATATATATATATATATCTTATATATTCATTATATATATATATAATAGATAGATAAATGAAATGAAACACAACTTTCATGGAGACAGTAGGTCGTACGTACGCATGAACGTTGTTTTCCTTTCCTTATTGACTTGAATCAATGTAAGTAGATGACATATATACATATACATAAATCCAGTAGAATTATTTTGTTATATATACCATTATTATTCATTATATATACTTTATAAACATTCTTGAATGGTTAACATGGAAAACGAATCTCATCGCGTCGTGGGGACGGTAATCCGTACGTACCTACGAGCGATGATATCGTTCCCATAATTATTGAATGGAATTTGAGTGGATGATATAATACCTCAGAATTAGTAATATGTTATAATAAACATATATAGTTATTCTTTACACCATTTTACCCATCCAAGTATTGTGGTAGTGGAAAAACATATTACACCACGACGTGGAGATGATATTTTGTTCGTATGCACGCGCGGTGATTTTGTTTTCCGTAGAATGCATAGAAAGTGAAATGGGGTTGTATAATATTTATAATTAAATATCATTATATTATTGATACTTATTTTATTACATTATAATGAAATAACTAAATAAGAAGAACATTAAGAAGAATGAAACGTGAAAGAATCAGTAGAAAATATTACCTCTTCTTCGATGAACCTCTTTTAAGATTCCTCTTATGGCACTAGAGTTGGTATTTTGAGATGACTAGATCATCTATAATATAACTATACAGGTTTAGAAGAAAAATTTTCAGGGTTTTTCCGAGCATGAAGGCTCAAAAATGAGTGAAAAGGATAGGGAAGGAAGTGCCTTTATATAGGAGTGGAGAGGGGCACTTTTAGAAACATAAAAAATATTAATTAATAATAAAATAAAAACCGACAAAAAAACAAAAAATGACTAAATTAGAATATTATATGAGATAGGGTTGTAATCTCATCAACAAATAAAATTTAGACATGTTTTATGTTTATTTTAAACCTTATCAACTTGATTTATCATTATTTAATAAATTTAATTTTATTTGTTTTAATAAAATTCTAAATTCTAAATTGTTATAAATACAAACTAATATGTTTTCAATTTACCATAATTGGATACTATATAACTTTTTATACAATATAATTATCAATTTGTAGTTTTTAAATATTTTGGTAATTTTTAAATAATTTAATTATATGTTTTTTTCTAGAATGTCAATAGTGTCAATTTTGATACTATTCATTATTTGAATTTAAAAAAAACCACATAGAAGATATGTTCAAACCAAAATATATAATATATTCCAAACATTTCATATTCATCAAATAAATTCATAGGGAACATTAATTGGTTCAAATATTATTTATTTTAATATTTTTAAAAACATTTATTTGGTATATCTCATAAAAAATAATTACTACATCATTTTTTATAATTATTTAATATACTTATTTGATAATTAAAAATTAAAAATAAAATAAAACTATGAATATATATATATAATAATTTTCATAATAATATTTTTACTCTTATTTATCTTCTTAAAATTACAACATTTAAATTGTTATATTTATTACATTATGAAGGTGACATCTTTGACATCATTTAAAATAAAATAATATAAATTTCATAATCTGTTTTATAAGGCTCCAAATGGTCCAAAAATAGCCCCTTGGATGGTTATGGTATATATATACTAGACCAATAATATTTGGTCATGTTTCTGGTCTTATTGGTATTTATTGTAATTTTAATAAAAACTATATTATAGATTTTTCAGTAAATAAATAATTACTACATTATTAATGTATAAGATATTAAGGTAAATATATATTTCTTAAAAATTACAAATAAATTACCATGATAAGTAAAAAAAAATTATCTTTGAAATGAGTAATTATAATTGAATTTATATTCTGTATAACCATATATTAAAAATAATATAATTATTAAAGTTTGAGTGAGACATATTTCACTTTCCTTTAAATAAAATAAATAAAAGGTCTTAATCAAATACAAGTGGGTTCCATTAGATTCCATGTCAACCCAATTATGATTTAGGGAATAATATAATCATCTAATTATAATTTGACAATTGTTACAATAATTTTATAATGTTATAGTTACACTTAATTACCTGATTTCCCTTTAACTATGGTAAATAAAATTTACCGTAATTACTATTCATAATGCCGAAAAATAAAAAGTATCTTATTAACATAATTAATACCTACTGATTCCAAATATGGAATCCATTTTTAAAAATTAAAAACACAAAAGTTTCAGAATTTAAATTAAAAATAATCCCGCTATTGAGAAAACAGGTTTAAAACGTTAAAACATTGCAAAAGTTTGAAATGTTTTTACTTATGAATTTAGTGTAAAATTATTTATAATGATTTAAATTATATTAAAAGGTAAGATAATATTCTATTTATACTTTAAAACCATTCAATATTATAATTTATCAACATAAATTATCTCGATCAAAAAAGTTGTTGTTAATTAAATATTAGCGTATTTTTACTATTGATCAAAATAAGAAACTTATCAGAAAAATATAAAGAATTTATCCAAAGTAAATTTTTATATCCTGATTCAAAAGAAAAATTCTATTTTTTTAATTTTAGCTTATAAATATGTCAAAAAGTAAATTTAATGTGGTTGCACCATCCAAAGTGGCAAAACTGCATTTTTTTAAAAATACTTATTTTACCAGAAAATTTTATTTTGCTCTCATACAATGTTCTTTAAAATGTGTATGTTGAATTAAAATTTCATTAAATTCAATATTTAATTACTAATATTCATAACGGCTACTTCATAATAATATTATAACAATATATTCTTGTTTAGTGAAAATCAGTATTGCGTACAACACACGCTATTGATGAAGGTTTCTCTTACGTGAAAAACAAGCCAAGAATAGTGTTTTTGAATAATATAAGCTAATAATGTGGTTATTATAGCACAAGCTACATTTTTTGTAGTTTACAACACAATACATTAATGAAATTAAAAGAATATTTTTCATAAAATACCGAGTTGTTACATTCTACCCCACTTTAAATGAATTTCACCCTCAAAATTTGTCGGGGTTATAAATGGTTTACTACTTAAAAGTTTCTTTAATAGAAACCCACATTATAAAAAGGAATACCAAAACGTATCTTTAAATACTAAATTATGAAACATAACAGTTACACAAATTATCTAATCACTAGGTTTCCACATTAGAGAACATAGGTCAAAATATGGATAGGGAAGAGAAATCTAACCATCAAGTTATGATGGAGAGTGGTAGAGAACATGGCTATTAAAAATCCAAAAATTACAAAGCCATAAAATTATTGATGATATAAGGTAACATCTGATTCATCAGATATCAGGGCACTTGGACAACATTTTTTTTCAAGATCATTTCCCTAATGTAGAAGAATTTTTTATTTAAAAGAAATACTTACATGATTTTGGTACAATCTCACTATTGTTCGTGCCTTGAACAATTTCCACATCATCTCTTAAATAAATGAAGTTGAATTTTTCTTCTGTGAAGTGTTAGCAGATCATGCGATAAAATGATAGGTCATTCCATCTGTCTCAAACATAAGGTTAGAAAAAGTAATATACATAAGTCCATCTATAGTGAGATTAATCATATAATATTCCTAAAATGGACTTATACTTCATCTATCATAACTGTTAATAAAATAAAAACTAGTTTCTACTAACCATGGACTTCTTGTAGGGCAGTGGAAGGGGATAAAAGCCTGTCGCACTTCGGTTGTTGGTTCGATTTCCGCATCCTTGTGTGACGCGATGGGTTGTCGCCTGTCCTACAGGTTTTCATTTTTTAAAAACTGAATTATTATAACATCCCCTAAACAATATTGAAAACGGTTCTATCCTTATACAATATAAACTTATGTCCAACATAAACCATTCCAATCATTAGGCTTATCCAAAATTCTTCTGTCGAAGCTCATAGTATATAGAAAACAATTATTAGAAATTTCATTTACCAAGTATTTGAATACCATCATATATCCCCCATATATCATACGATATATCTTGTTGGTCACATTACACACATGTGAATACCTTAACCATGTATTCTTTGGAAAAGTAATACCAATTGAACCTTAGTGAAAACAAGAATGCTGTCAAAAGTTAACTCTTTCCACATACTAAAATCCAAAAACATCTATATACTCAAAGCATGATAAAACTTTCTCCTAATATAACTCATGAGATCATTTTATTTTCTCTTTATCCCATTATTATGTGAAAATCATCTTTTTTACAAAAATATATCAATCACTTTTCATGGTTACCGATACAATATAATTATTGAAAACCTATACATAGATATTCTAAATTTCCAACATAACATAAATTAGATTCCATGATACTATTTTGAAATACCATTACATAAACACTTAATCATTACACAATATAATTTTAATACTCGACATCAGAAATAGTGATCGCATGTGACATCCCTTTTCCCTTTTCCTTAAGAGTTTTCTCACATTGAACATCATTAACCCTTAGATTAGGGCATTGATTAATATAAGGCCCCATTTCCTTGCACTTGAAGCATTGATGTGTTGGTGGAGTGTTCCCTGTAGTCTTTTCTCTATTCACATCATTTGAAACATTTTTCCCATTACATAGACACTCAGGTACTTGATTACCTTCTTTTCGACACTTGAAACGTTTTCTATTACCATTTATAAAATATCTACCATGCTTCTTTCCACACATTGAGCTTAAAAAAACATTCATCTTCTTTTGAAAATTGTTATGAGATTTTTCCTTGAACTCCATATTTCGTTTCTTATCGAAACCATGAGATGGATATGTAACACCAACTTCCATTTCTACCTTGATAGAACAACACACAATTTCTTCATAGCTACTGAAGTCTCCTATAGCTAATTCCATTCGAACAATTGGATTTAAGCCACTGGGGAATTGATCAACATTACTTTCATGTTGGATGATAAATCCAAATTCTTACCTTACAATCCTGGTAAAAGTCCCTTCATATATACCAATAGATTCATCATCCTTTTTCATAAGCTCAAAGAACTCCTTTTCTATCTTTGTTTGAATAATATGAGGGATGTAGTTATTGAAAAACAAGTTCTTGATATCATCCAATTACATTGATTCAATTTCATCTCGGGGCCTCGTATTCTTAATTAGAGTCCACCACTGGACTACTTCAACTTATAAACGGTAAAAAAAAGAATAAATTTTTCATGTTCTGAACAGTGAATTAGGGAAAATATATTTTCAATGGTACTGATCCATTTTTTAGCAACATGTGGATCATAAGACCCACTGACTGAAGGTGGGCGTTTCCTCATGTAGGACTCAATAGAATAACGTTCCCTTCCATGCTCATTTGTAAGTCCAGAATAATTCATAGCTTGTATAAGTATATCAATAAGATTTTGCACTCTATCTCCCATAACATTGGTTTTTTGAAGAGTAAAATCATTTCATTGTCCATTACATTGATCAACATGGTTCTTTCGGGTTCCAGTCATCATCTAAAACCCAAAAAGAATAGTTCCAGAGGCAAAACTCATGCTAGGGAAAACAACATAATAAAGGGGGAGTACCTTAAATATCTAACATCTTAGGTTAAATTCTAATATCGTTATTGTACTTCTAGGACTATAACCTATACATATTCTTAAACATAGGGAAATCCCTAGACATACCTTAGAAATATCTACATGGATCTCACTAATGTTTTTCAGAACCTGATATCCAAATGTTAAGTAAAAAATTACTTTGATACAATCTGTAGACACCCAAGCTTGATGTAAATGGAAATTACAATACTTTTGCAGAATACATAATACATAACAAAAACAGACAGTCAAGGACAGTAATACATTAGTGTCTTTGGAAACATGGAACACAATCTTCTAAGATCTTAGACATCTCCCATTTAGATATTTCCCTATTTTTTCATACCTAAAACCTTTATTTATATCCTGGGAAACGAAAACATAAAAAGGGTGATATCAAATGCAAACCAAGGGTAAGTATGGAGACTATAAAACAAACCATATAAATTTGAACTTAAAAATGTGAACAAAATGTTTAAACATCAAAATCATGAGTGGTGAAATAAATCATGGTAGTAATAAAGTCATAGTTCATAAATGAACATTAATAATGATAAAATAACAAGGGAATAAAACATGTAATTATGGTGAACCATAACACACATGTTATGATTTCCATAGTAGTCAATTGATTGCTTCCAAGACAATCTTAGTGGACAAAGTCCCTTACTAAATCAAGTTCACTCCTCGCTCCAGTCCTCTATCACTAAACGAGGTTAACTTGTCATTC
Source organism: Viscum album (assembly GCA_963277665.1). NCBI lineage: Eukaryota > Viridiplantae > Streptophyta > Magnoliopsida > Santalales > Viscaceae > Viscum > Viscum album. The sequence continues at coordinate 1,788,188,866 of OY728142.1, forward strand.
CAAACATGTCCATCTTAGGAGATATAAATATTCACCCAATTAGTTAGAGGGATATATAGGTCCCACCCATCTCATAATGAAATCATTCTTATCTGTTCCACTACATAAACAAAAATCATTCATCATAACCCAATTAATAAAATAAGTTTCAAAAACATCATTACATCATAAAATAATCCATATAAAACAAATTGATATCCTTTCATTATAAGCAAATTTAAACCGTGTAAATCATAGAGACATTATACATGAAACATACATGTATGAAATAATGTCATCTTAGATTGAAAATGTTTTTGATAAAACACTTGAAATGAATTCTTGATGAAAATAGCATTTCTTCTTCAAAATCATTTTCTTTTCAAAAAATCCTATTCAATTTTAAAAGAAAATGAATTTGTTGAAAATAGTCATGAAATCTTGTAGAGTAATATTAATTAAAATAAGCATTATGAAAATGTAAAAATCTGTTCATGCAGTATAAGTTAAAAAACATTCTCCTCGTACTTTTAATGGAAAAGTAAAAAAATACCACGTAGGGTAAATGGTAGAAAGATTCCTTCAATAACACAAAGTAAAAGTCAAAGAGGGGTAAACATGACTTTACACATATATGGAAGAATATTAAACACATTATGAAAAACATTTTATTGACATGGATGAAAAATATAACCCCCTTAAATACTTACGTATATGCAATCTCAGATAAAATGAGATTGGAAAATTATCCCTTACCTTATGTCCAATTTCTTCTATACGTGTCCAAAACTCCATTATAGTGGGTTTAAACATATTATTAATTTGTAAAAAACCATAATAATATTTATTATATCATATATGATTCACTTATGACTTTATATGACACATTCTTTTGACAATTCCATGTTAAAGTAGTGTTTTCAGTACAATTGATTCATTTATCGTACTTGTTTGGAATTGTTGTTCTTGATATTATTATTACTTATATCATGATTTAATTACCTATAGAATGTAAAAAATGATTTATATATCTTATATATTTAGTATATATATATAATTGATACATAAACTAAATGAAACAAATAGTTCACGGAGACTGTACGTCGTACGTATGCATGAACGATGTTTTCTATTCCTTATTAACTAGAATTGATGTAAGTATATGACATATATATATATAGTATCATTTTTATGATATATATACCATTATTACTCATTATATATACTTTATAATCATTCATTAATGGTTGACATGGAGAATGAATCTCATCGCATCGCGGAGACGGTAATCCGTACGTACGCACCAGGGATGATATCGATCCCATAATTATTGAATGGAATTGGAGTGGAGGATATAATATCAGAATTAGTATTATGTTATAATAACCATATATAGTTATTCTTACACCATTATACCCATTCAAGTATGGTGGTGGTGGAAAAATCTATTACACCATGGCGTGGAGACGGTATTCTGTACGTACACACGTGCAGTGATTTTGTTTTATGTAGGATTGATAGAAAGTGAAATGGGGTTGTTTCATATTTATAATAACATATCAGTACATTTTTTATACTGATTTTATTACTTTATAATGAAACAACTAAATAAGAAATGTTTATGAAGAAATAAACATGAATGAATCGGTAGAAGAGATTGCCTCTTCTTCAACGCACCTCTTTTAAGCTTCATCTTAAGGCACTAGAGTTTGACATTTGAGAAGACCAGAACATCTATAATATAACTAGAGAGGTTGAAAAGAGAAATTTTCAGGGGATGTCTAAGCTGGAAGGATAAATGTTGAGTGAAGAGGAGAGGGAAGAAGGTTTCCTTATATAGGAGGGGAGATGGGCACTTTTAGAAACCTTAATAATATTATTTATTAATAAAATGAAAACCCACTTAAAACCTCAAAAAATGAATAAATTCAAAGATGAAATGAAATATTCTTGTAATATCATCGACCAATAATATTCATACATGTTTTATGTTTAATTTAATCCTTATCAACTTGTTTTATTATTATTTAATCTATTTAATTTTATTTGTGGTAATAAAATTCAAAATTTTAAATTGTAATAAATAAATACTTAAATATTGTAAATTTCCCATAATTGGATACTTTATATCCTTTTAGACCATATAAATTTCAGTTTTTATTTTCTAAATATTTTTGTGATTTTAAAATAATTTACTATTCTTTTATTTTTATAAAATATCAATAGTGTCAAATTTGACACTATTCATTATTTGAATTTAAATAAAAACCACACAGAAGATATGTTAAAAAAATATATATTATAGATTAAAACATGTCATATTCATCAAAAACATTCATTGGGAACAATAATTTGTTCATATATTATTTATTTTTTTACTTTTAAAACCATTTAGTTGGAATATCTCTTAATAAAATAATTACTACAACAATTTTTTATAATTATTTAATATAATTATTTGTTGAATAAAAATTAAAAATAAAATCTTATGATGAAGATAAATATAATATATTTCTTAATAATATTTTTACTCTAATATATAATCTTAAAATCACGGCATTTAAATTGTTATATTTATTAAATTATGAAGGTGACATCATTGACATTATTTAAAATAAAATAACATAAATGTCCTAATATGTTTTATAAGGCTTCATATGGTCCAAAAATCTACCCTTGTATTATTGGGGTATAGCTATACTCAACCAATAATGTTTGGTCAAGTTTCTGGTCTTTTTGATAGGTATTTGTATTTTAATAAAAACAATATTGTTGATTTTTCACTAAATAAAAAATTCCTACATCATTAATGTATAAGAAATTAATGTAATTAAATACTTCTTAAAAATTAAAAATAAATTACCATGATAAAGAAAAATATTTTAGCTTTCAAATTTGTATTTATAATCGAATTTATATTATTTATGACCTTATATTAAAAATAATCTAATTATTAACGTTTGAGTGAGACATATTTCACTTTCCATTAAATAAAATAAATAAAAAGTCTTAATCAAATACAATTGGGTTCCATTAGATTCTATTTAGACCCAATTATGATTTAGGTAATAATATAATCATCCAATTATATTAAGAAAAGTTTTAGTTTTATTTTATAATGTTATATTTACCCTTAATTACTTGATTTATCTTTAACTATGATAAATAAAATTTACCATAGTTACTATTCATAATGCCTAAAAATAAAAAAGTAGCTTATTAAAATTATTCGGACCTACTAATTCCAAATATGGAATCACTGTTTTCAAATTCAAAACACAAAATTTGTAGTATTTAATTTAAAATTAATCCTGCTGGTGAGAAAATGGGTTTTAAAAGTTAAAACATTCTAAAAGATTGAAAAGTTTTTACTTATGAATTCAATGTAAAATTAATCTTAATTACCTAAATTATATTAAATGGTAAAAATAAATTCTATTTATACTTTAAAACCATCAAATATTATAATTTAACTATATAAATTATCTCGATTAAAATGTTTTTTTCAATTAAAATTTAGCGTATTTTTACTATTCATCAAAATAAAAAACCTATCAGAAAAATATCAAAAAATTATCCGATGGAAAATTTTATATCCTAATTAAAAATAAGAATTTTATTTTTTCAAATTGAACTTATAAACATGTCAAAAACTAAATTTATGGTGGGTGCACCTTCCAAAGGCAGCAAAATAGCATTTCTTTAATAATATTTATTTTACCTGAAAATTTTATATTTTTTTAATACCATGTACTATAAAATGTGTATGATTAATTGTAATGTCATAAAATTAAAAATGTAGTTACTAATATTCCTAATGGATAGTTCATAATAGTATTATAATAATATATCATTGTTTAGTGAAACTTAGTATTCAATATAACACACGCTATTGAGGAAGGTTTCTCTTGCGTGCAACACAAGCCAAGAATAGTGTTTGCATATAATATAAGCTAATACGGTGTTGCGTATAGCACAAGATAGTTTTGGTGTAGTGTAAAACACAAGACATTAATGAAATTAAAATAACAATTTTCATAAAATAACCGGGGGTTACGTTCTACCCCCCTAAAAAAGAATTTCACCCTTGAAATTCGTCGGGGTTATGAACGGTTTACTACTTGAAAGTTTCTTTAATAAAACTCACATCGTAAAATCGAACACCAAAACATATCATTAAAAACTAAATTATGAAATGTAACAGTAACCCAAATTAACTAATCATTGGGTTTCCAAATATGAAAACATAGGTGAAAATATGGACATGGAAGTGAAATCTAACAATAATGTTCTGATGGAGAGTGGTAGAGAACATGTCTAGGAAAAATCCAACAATCACAAAGCCATAAATTTGTGATGATCTCAGGTGACATCTGATTAATCAAATATCAGGGCACTAGGATAACATTTTTGCTTTTCAAGATCATTTCCCTAATGTTGATGAATTTTTTATTTAAAGGAAATACTCACTTGATTTTGGTACATTCCAACTGTTTTTTGTGTTTAGAACAATCTCCACATTATCTAGTAAAGAAATGAAGTTTATTTTGTCTTCCGTGAAGTGTTAGTAGATCATATGAAAGAATGATAGGTCATTCCATCTGTCTCAAACATAAGGTTAGCAAAAGTTATATACATAAGTCCATCTATGGTGAGAATAATCATATAGGGTTCCTAAAATGGACTTATACTTCAATTATCATACCTCTTAATAAAATAAAACTAGTTTCTACTAACTAGGGACATCATATAGGCCAGTGGTAGGTGATAAAGGCCTATCACACTTCGGTTGTGGGTTCAATTCCCGCAACCTTATCTGACGCAATGGGTTGTCGCCCGTCCTGCAGGTGGTCCTTTTTATAAAGCTATATTATTATTACATCCAATCAATAATATCAAAACATGTTCTATAATAATACAATAATAATGTATGTACAACATAATCCATTCAATTTATTAGGCTTATTCAAAAGACTTATGTCCAAGCTCATAGTCTAAAGAAGTCAATTTCTAGAAATGTCATTTACCGAGCATCTGAATACCATCATTTATGCCACAAATATCATACGATATATCTTGTTGGTCACGTTCCAAACTTTTGAATATCTTAATCATGTATTATATTGAAAAATGAATACCCATTGAACCTTAATGAAATCATGAATGATTTTAAAACTTCACTCTTTCCACATACCAAAATCCCAAATTTTCTATATACTCAATCCATGATATAAATTTTTCCTCATATAAGTCATGAGCTCATTTCATTTTCTCATTATCCCTTCATTATTCACATATCATCTTTTTTCCTAAAAAATTTCAATCACTTTTCATGGTTACCAATACCATAAAATTATTGAAAACCAATACATAGATATTCTAAATTTCCAGGATACCATAAATGAGATTCCATGATAATATTTTGAAATCCCAATAAATAAAAACATAATCATTCCACAACATCATTTTCATACTCGACATCACAAATAGAAATTTCATGTGACTTCTGATTTTCATTTTCCATAAAAGGTTTCTAACGTCGGTCATCATTAAAGCTTGGATAAGGGAATTGATTAGTATAATGGCCCATTACCTTGCACATGATGTTTTGAAGTATTGGTGGAGAAATCTATATAGTCTTTTCAGTATTCACATCATTTGAAACCTTTTTCTCCTTACTATGGAACTCACCTTCTTGATGAACTTCTTCTCCACACTTAATACATTTTCTAGTAACTTTTAGAAAATCTCCACCACTCTTGTTTCCACCCTATGAGCATAAAGAAACATTCATCTTTTTTTCACAATTGCTCTGAAATTTTTCCTTGAACTCTATCTTTCATTTCTTGTCAAAACCATGAGATGGATATGTAACACCAACATCAATTTCAACCTTGATAGCACAACTAAAAATTTCTTCATAGCTACTGAAGTCTCTTATAGCTAATTCATTTCTATGACTCGGTTTTATACCACTAAAGGATCGATGAACTTTACTTTTAGGCCGAATGATAGGGACAGATGCATACACTGCAATCCATGTAGAATTCTCTATGTATATACCAACAGATTCATCATCCTTTTTCTTAAGCTCAAGGTACTCTTTTTCCATTTTTGTTTGAAGAATACGAGGGAAGTACTTATTGAAAAAATAGTTCTTGAACTCGTCCCATTCCAGTGATTCAATTTCATCTAGGGGAACTGTATTTTTAATTTGATTCCACCACTGGTCTACTTCACCTTCTAAATGGTAAACATCCAGAATTACATTTTCATGATCTGAACAGTGATGTATGTAATATATCTTTTCAAAGGAACTGATCCATTGTTCAGCAACAAGTGGATAAGAAGACCCACTGATAGAAGGTGGATGTTTCCTCATGAAGGAAACAATATAATATTGGTCCCTTCTCCACTCATTTAGAAGTCTATAATGATTCATAGCTTGTGTAAGTATTACAATTAGATTTTTCACTCCATCTACAATAACATTGGTTTTTCCAATAGGATAATCATTTCATTGTCTGTTATATTGATCAACACCGTTCTTTCAGGTTCCATCCATCGTCTAAATCCCAAAAAGAATAGTGTGAGAGGATAACATCATGCTAGGGAAAACAACAGTATGAAGGGGGGGTACCTATAATATCTAACATCTTAGGATTAATTATTATATCAGTACTTTAATTCTAGGACTATAACCTATACTTATACTTAACCTTACGTACTTCCCTAGATATACCTTAGAAAAATCTCTAGGGATCTCACTAAATATTTATGGATCCTAGTTTACAAAGGTTAACTAAACCTTTCCTCTGATAACAAATGTATAAACCCATAATTGACATACATGGACATTACATTACATTTTCGGAATACTTAATACATAACAAAAATAGAAACTCAAGGACCGTAATAGTTTAGTGTCTTTGGTAACTTGGAACAAAATCTTTTAAGATCTTCGACATCTCCCATATAGATCTTTCCCATTTTTTTCTTACCTAAATCCTTTCTTAATATCATTGGTAATGAAAACATGAAAAGGGTGATATCAAATTCTCAGTAAGGGGAATCATGGATAAAATAAAACAAACCATATACATTTGAAATTAAAATCATGAAAATAATGTTTCAACATAAAAAACATGAGTGGTGAAATAAATCATGGTAGTATGTAAAACATAGTTCATAAAGGAAAATTAATCATGATAAAATAACATGGGAATAAAACATTTAATTGTGGAAAGCCATTTATCACATGATAGGATTTCCATAGTATCCAAGGCATTACTGCCAATACCATCTTAGTGGACAAAGTGCCTTATTGAATCGAGTTTACTCTTAGTTCCAGTCATGTATCACTGAACCAGATTAACTTTTCATTCCAGCCATTTCTATCTCAGGAGATATAAATCGTTACCCAATGAATTAGAGTGAGATATAGGTCCCACCCATCTCATAATGAAATCATTCTTACATGTTCCACAACATAAACATAAATCATTCATCATAACCCAAAGTATAAAATGGGTTTCATAAACATCATTCCCTCGAAACATAATTCATATAAAACAAATGGATATCATTTCATAATAAGATAAGTGAAACCATGTAAATCATAGATACATTATACATGAAACATACACATATGAAATAATGTAATCTTCATTGGAAAATGGTTTGGATAAAACACATGAAAACATTTCTTGATGAAAATATACTTTCTTCTTCAAAATCATTTTCTTTTCACAAAATGCCATGAAATTTTAAAAGAAAAGTATTTTGTTTAAAATAGTCATGAAATCTTATAGAGTAATCTTCATGAAAATAATACATTATGAAACCGTAAAAATACGTTCAAGTTTTATAAGTTAAAAAAACATTCTCCTCGTACTTTTAACAGAAACGTCAAAAAGTACCACATATGGTAAGGAAAAGAAATATTCCTTCCATAAAACAAATTAAAAGTAAAAGAGGGGTAAAAATGACTTTACAAATATATGGAAATATATTAAACACTTTATGAAAAACATTTTATGGACATGGATGAAAAATATAACCCCAATAAATACTTACGTATAAGCAATCTTGGATAAAAATGAGATTGCAAAATTATCGCTTACCTTAGGTCCAATTTGTTCTGTACGTGTCCAAAACTCTTGTATAGTGGGTTTAGACATATTATTAACATGTAACCGAACAATAATAATATTTATGTTTTCATATTTTATTCACTTATAACTTTATATTACCTGTTCTTTTGTCAATTCCATGTTAAAGCATCGTTTTTGGTAAAATTGTTTCATTTATCGTATGTGTTTGGAATTGTTGTTCTTGATATTATTATTACTTATATCATGAATTACTTACTTCCAGAAAGTACACATGATTTATATATCATATATATTCAGTATATATATATAATATATATAAATGTAATGAAACACACCGTTCATGGAGACGGTAGGTCGTACATATGCATGAACGCTGTTTTCCTTTCCTTATTGACATGAATTGAAGTAAGTAGATGAAATATATATATATATATATATACATAAATAAAATAGAATTATTATGTTATATATTAATTTATTATTCATTATATATACATTATAATCATTCTTGAAAGGTTTTACATGGATAATGAATCTCATCGTGTCGTGGAGACGGTAATCTCTACATGCGCATGAGAGATGATATCGTTCCCATAATTATTGAATGGAATCGGAGTGGATGATATAATATATCAGAATAATTATGATGTTATAATAACCATATATATTTATTCATTACACCATTATACGCATCCATGTAAGGTGGTGGTGGAAAAAGAGATTACACGACGACGTGGAGACGATATTCTGTACTTACGTACAGGCAGTTATTTCATTTTCCGTAGGATGGAAAGAAAGTGAAATGGAATTGTTTCATATTTATAATAACATATAATTATATTATTTATACTTATGTTATTAATTTAAAATTAAACAACTAAATAAGAAGATGTTGAAGAAGAATGAAACTTGAAAGAATCGGTAGAAGAGATTATCTCTTATTCGATGCACCTCTTTTAAGCTTCCTCTTAAGGCACTAGAGTTTTTATTTTGAAAAGACCAGAACATCTATAATTTAACTAGAGATGTTTAGAAGAGAAATTTTCAGGTTTTGGACGATCTTTAAGGTTCATTATTTAGTTAAGATGGGAGGGAAAGAGGTGCCCTTATATACGAGATGAGAGGGGCACTTTTGGAAACCTCAAAAATATAAAATAATAATAAAATTAAAACCCACATAAAAACCACCAAAAATGACTCAATTCCACGACGAGATGATATAGGGTTGAAATCTCATCAACCAATAAAATTTAGACATGTTATAAGTTTATTTTAAACCGTAACAACTTGATTTATCATTATTTATTCTATTTAATTTTATTTTTGGTAATAAAATTCAAAATTTTAAATTGTTATATGTAAATACTTAAATGTTTCCAATTTTACATAATTTGATAATTTATAACCATTCAGACAATATAGTTTTCAATTTATTGTTTTTAAATAATTTTTTGATTTTTAAAAAATTTAACAATAAGTTATTTTTATAAAATATCAATAGTTTCGATTTTTAATCTATTCATTATTTGAATTTATATTAAAACCACATAGAAGATATGTTCGAACCAAAATATATAATATATTTATAACATATCATATGCATCAAAGAAATTAATTGGGAACATTAATTTGTTCATATATTATTTATTTTTGTATATTTAAAATCATTTATTTGGTATATCTCTTAATGAAATAATTACTACCACATTTTTGTATAATTATTTAATATACTTATTTGTTGTATAAAAATTAAAACTAAAATCATCTTATTATGATAAATACAATACGTTTTATAATAATATTTTTAATGTAATTTATCTTCTTAAAATCACAACATTTAAATTGTTATATTTATAAAAATATGAAGGTGACATCCTTCACATCATTTAAAATAAAATAATATAAATGTAAAAATCGGTATTATAAGGCTTTATGTGGTCCATAAATCGACCATTGGATGATTAGGGTATATATATAATCAACCCATAATGTTTGGTAAAGTTTCAGGTCCTTTTGATAGTTATTGATATTTTAATTAAAATTAAATTATTGATTTTTCACTAAATAAAAAATTTCTACATCATTAATGTATAATCTATTAAAGTAAATAAATATTTCTTAAAAATTACAAATAAATTACCAAGATAAATAAAAACATTTTAGATTTCAAATGTTTATTTATAATCAAATTTATATTCTATATTACCTTATATTAAAAATAGTCATATTATTAATGTTTGAGTGAGACATATTTCACTTTCCTTTAAATAAAATAAATAAAAGGTCTTAATCAAATAAAAGCGGTTTCCATTAGATTCCAATTCGACCCAAGTATGATTTAGGAAAATATATAATCATCCAATTATAATAAGACAAGTTTCAGTGTAATTTTATATTATTATATTTACCCTTAATTACTTGATTTATCTTTAACTATGGTAAATAAAATATACCATAGTTACTATTCATATTGCCTAAAAATAAAAAGTAGCTTATTTACATAATTTAAACCTAAAGATTCCAAATATTGAATCCATTTTTCAAAATTCAAAACATGAAAGTTTCAATGTTTAATATAAAATTAATCCCGTCGTGGAGAAAACATGTTTTTAATGTTAAAACGTTGCAAAAGATTGAAATTATTTTAATAATGAATTCAGTGTAAAATTAATGATAATAAATTAAATTATATTAAATGGTAAAAATATATTCTATTTATACTTTAGAACCATTAAATATTATAATTTAACCATTTATGTTATCTCGATGAAAAAAGCTGTTTTTAATTAAATTTTAGAGTATTTTACTATTCATCAAAATAAGAAACTTATCAGAAAAATATCAAAAATTTATCCAATGTAAATTTTTATATCATTATTCAAAAGAAGAATTTTATTTTGTCAAATTGAATTTATAAACATTTCAAAACTGAATTTAATGTGGGTGCGCCATCAAAATGTGGTACAACTGCATTTTTTTAAAAATACTTATTTTACCTGAAAATTTTATTTTTATCTCATACCATCTTCAAAAAAATGTGTAAGATGGATTATAATTTCATAAAATTCTAAATTATGTTACTAATATTAATAAAGTCTAGTTCATAATAATATTATTACAATATATCATTGTTTAGTGAAACTTAGTATTGCATACAACATACGCTTTTGAGGAAGGTTTCTCTTGTATGCAACACAAGACAAGAATAGTGTTTCCGTAGAATATAAGATAATACGGTGTTGCATATAGCACAATATATTTTTAGTGTAGAGTACAACAGAATACATTAATGAAATTAAAATAATATTTTTCATAAAATCTCGAGGTGTTACATTCTACCCCCCTTAAAATGAATTTCACCCTCGAAATTCATCGAGGTTATAAATGGATTACAACTAAAAAGTTTCCTTAATAGAGACCCACATCGTAAAAAGGAATACCAAAATATAACTTGAAAAACAAAATTATGAAATTTAACAGTTACCCAAATTAACTAATCACATGGTTTCCACATAGAAGAACATAGGTGAAAATATGGATATGGAAGAGAAATCTAACCATCAAGTTCTGATGGAGAGTGGTAGAGAACATGGCTTTGAGAAATCCAACAATAACAAAGTTATAAATGTGTGATTATCTAAGGTACCATCTGAATAATCATTAATGAGGTAAGTAGGACACCATTTTTGGTTTTCATGATCATTTCACTAATATTGAATAATTATTTAAGTAAATGAAATACTTAAATGATTTTGGTACTATCTCACTGTTGTTTGTTCCTTGAAAAATTGACACATCATATCTTAATGAAATGTAGTTTAATTTGACTTCCATTAAATTTTAACAGATCATGTGATAGAATTATTGGTCATTCCATATGTCTCAAACATAAGGTTAGCAAAAGTTATATACATAATTTCATCTATGGTGTGATTAATTGTATAGGCTTCCCAAAATAGACTTATACTTCATCTATCATACCTGTTTATAAAATAAAACTAGTTTATACTAACCAGGGACTTAATGTAGGCCAGTGGTAGGCGATAAAGGCATGTCACACTCCAGTTGTGGGTTCAATTCGCACAACCTTGTCCGACGCGACAGGTTGTCACCCGTCCTGTAGGTTGTCCTTTTTATAAAACTACATTATTATAACATCCCATCAATAATATCAAAAAAATTTCGTGCCATAAACAATACTAATATATGTCCAACATAATCCATTCCAATCTTTAGGCTTATCCAAAATACTTTTTTCCAAGCTCGTAGTATAAAGAAAACAATTACTAGAAATGTCATCTACCGAGCATCTGAATACCATCATTTATCCCCCATATATCATACAATATATCTTGTTGGTCACATTACCAACATGTGAATACCTTAATCATGTATTTTCTTGAAAAAAGAATACCCATTGAACCTTAGTGAAAACATGAATGTTGTCAAAAGTTTACTCTTTCCACATACCAAAATCCCAAAATTTCTATTTACTCAAACCATGATATAACTTTGTCCTCATATTAGTCATGAGCTCATTTAATTTTCTCTTTATCCATTAATTATGTGGATATCATATTTTTTCCAAAAATATTTGAATCACTTTTTATTTTTACCGGTAACATATAATTATTGAAATCCAATATGTAGATATTCAAAAATTACACGATACCATAAATGAGATTCCAGGATACTATTTTGAAAACCCATTACATATTCACTTAATCATTCCACAACACCATTTTCATACTTGACATCACTAATAGTGATTGCATGTGACTTCCCTTTGTCCATTAACTTAAGATGTTTCTCACGTTGAACATCATTAACCCTTGGATTTGGGCATTGATTAACATATTTCTCCATTTCCATGCACTTGAAGCATTGAAGTGTTGGTCGAGTGTTATCTATAGTATTTTCTCCTTTCACATCATTTAGATCCTTTTCCCATTACTTTGGCACTTATCTGCTCGATGACCTTTCTTTTCCACACATGAAAAATTTTCTATTACATTTTAGACAATCTCCACCATGCTTCATTCTGCACTTTCACCATAAAGAAATATTCATCTTCTTTTCACCATTGTTCTGAGATTTTTCCTTGAACTCCATATTTCGTTTGTTGTCAAAACCATGAGATGGATATATAACCCCAACTTCCATTTCTACCTTGATAGCACAACGCTCAATTTCATCATAGGTACTGATGTCTCGTAAATCTAATTCCCTTCGCAGACATGGTTTTAATCCACTAAAGAATCGATCAACTTTACGTTCAAGAGGGATGATAAAGCCAGATGCATACCATGCAACCCTTGAAAAAATTTCTTCATATATACCAACAGATTCATCATCCTTTTTTTATTCTCATAGAAATCCTTTTCCATCATTTTTTAAGAATATGAGTGAAGTACTTATTGAAAAAAAAGTTCTTGAACTCGTCTCATTCCATTGATTCAATTTCATCTTGGGGCCTTGTATTCTTAATTAGAGTCCACCACTAGTCTTCTTCACCTTCTAAATGGTAAACAACCAGAATTACTTTTTTCATTTTTTATACAGCGAAGTATGGAAAATATCTTTTCAATGGTACTGATCCATTGTTCAGCAACAAGTGGATCAGAAGACCCACTGAATGAAGGTGGAATTTTCCTCATGAAGGACTCAATAGGATATTGTTCCTTTCTCTACTCATTTGGATGTCCATAATGATTAATAACTTTGGTATGTTTTGAAATAATATTTTTCACTCCATATCCCAAAACATTGGTTTGTTTAGGAGTAAAATCATTGCCTTATCCATTAAATTGATCAACACGGTTTCTTCGGGTTCCAGCCATCATCTTAAACCCAAAAAGAATATTGTGAGCGGGAAAAAACATGCTAGAGAAAAAATAATAATAAAGGGGGAGAACATTCAATATCTAACATATTTGGTTTATTTTAATATCATTACTGTAGTTATAGAACTATAACCTATACTTATACATAACTTTAAGAAAATCCCTAGACATACCTGAGAAATATCTATAAGGATCTCACTAAAGTTTTGAAGGACCTAGTTTACAAAGGTTAACTAATCCTTTCCTATGATACCAACTATAGATTCCCATGTGTGATGTACATATACATTACATTAGTTTTGTGTAATACTTAATACATAAAAAACAAACACTGAATGTCTGTATTAGTTTAGTGTCTTTGGAAACTTGGAACACAATCTTCTAAGATCTTCGACATCTACTATTGAGATCCTTCCCCTTTTTTTCTTACCTAAAACCTTATATATATCCTGGGAAAAGAAAGCATAAATACGTTGAGCTCAAATTCTCAGTAAGGCTAAGCATGGAGAAAATAAAACAAACCATATAAATTTGAACTTAAAAACACTCACATTATGTAGAAACATCCAAATCATGATTGGTGAAATAAATCATGGAAGTACATAAGACGTATATCATAAAGGAACATTAATCATGATAAAATAACATGGGAATAAAACATGTAATTGTAGAAAGTCATTAAGAACATGTTATGATTTCCATATTATCCATGGAATTGCTACCAAGACCAGCTTAGTGGACCAAGTCCCTTAGTGAATATAGTTTACTCCTTGTTCTAGTCCTGTATCACTGTACCAGATTAACTTGTCATTCCAGCAATTTCTATCTCATGAGATATAAATCATTACCCAATTCATCGAAGGGAGATATAGGTCCCAACCATCTCTCAATGAAATCATATTTATGTGTTCTACAACATTAACATAAATCATTCCTCATAACCCAAAGAATAAAATGGGTTTCATAAACATCATTCCATCATAACATAATACATATAAAACAAATGGATATAATTTCATCATAAATAAATTGAAACCATGTAAATAATAGAGACATTATACTTGAAACATACACATATGAAAAAATCTCATCTTAGATGTAAAATTGTTTTGATAAAACACCTGAAATTAATTCTTTATGAAAATATCCTTTCTTCTTCAAAATCATTTTCTTTTCAAAAAATGCCATGCAATTTTAAAAGAAAATTATTTTTTTGAAAATATTCATCAAATATTGTAGAGTAAGATTAATGAAAATAAGGAATTATGAAACCATAAAAATCTATTCATTCTGTATATGTTAAAAAAACAATCTCCTAGAACTTTTAACGGAAAAGTCAAAAAGTACCACGTAGGGTAAACAAAAGAATGTTTCCTTACATAACACAAAGTAAAAGTCAAAGAGTGGTAAACATGACTTTAAAAATATATGGTAGAATAATATACACTTTATGAATAACATTTTATGGACATGGATGAAAAATATAACCACAACAAATACTTACGTATAAGCAATCTTAGGTAAAAATGAGATTGGAAAATTATCCCTTACATTAGGTCCAATTTCTTCCGTACGTGTCCAAAACTCCTTTATAGTGGGGTTAAACATATTATTAACTTGTAACAGAACCGTAATAATATTTATGATAACATATATGATTTACTTATGACTTTATATTACCCGTTCTTCTGTCAATTCCATGTTATAGTAGCATTTTCTGTAAAATCGTTTCATTTATCGTACGTGTTAGGAATTGTTGTTCATGATATTATTATTAATTATATAATTATTTACATAAATAAATAATGTTAAAAAATATTTATATAACATAAATAGATAGTATATATATATATATAATAGATAGATAAATGAAATTAAACACACAATTCATGGAGACGGCATGCCATACGTACACATGAACGTTGTTTTTCTTTCCTTATTGACTTGAATCGAAGTAAGTAGATGAAATATATATATATATGTATGTATAAATAAATAAAGTAACATTATTATGTTATATATACCATTATTATTAATTATATATACTTTATAATAATTCTTGAATGGTTAACATGAATAATGAATCTCAAGGCGTCGTGGAGAATGTAATCCGTAAGTACGTACTAGCGATGATATCATTCCCATAATTATTGAATGGAATTGAAGTGGTTGATATAATATTTGAAAATCATTAGTATGTTATAATAACCATATATAGTTATTATTTACACCATTATACCCATCCAAGTAAGGTGGTTGTGGAAGATGATATTACACCACAGGGTGGAGACGGTATTTCGTACGTACGCACGCGTGGTGATTTCATTTTCCATAGGATGGATAGAAGGTGAAATGGGGATGTTTAATATTTATAATGACATATTGTTGTATTAGTGATACTGATGTAATTAATTTATAATTAAAAAACTAAATAAGAATAAGTTGAAGAGGATAGAAACATGAAAGAATCGGTAGAAGAGATTACCTCTTCTTCGACACACCTCTTTTAATCTTCCTATTATGGAACTATAGTTGGTATTTTGAGAACACCAGAACCTCTATAATATAACTAGAGATGTTGAGAAGATAAATTTTTAGGGGTTGGCCGAGTTTGAAGGCTCAAAATTGAGTGAATAGGAGAGGGAAGGAGGTGCCCTTATATAGAAGAGGATAAGGGAACTTTTGGACACCTTATACATATAAATTAATAATAAAATGAAATCCCACATAAAAACATCCAAAAATGACTCAATTAGAATATGATATGAGATAAGGTTGTAATATCTTAAACCAATAAAATTTAGACATGTTTAATTTTTATTTTAAACCTAATCAACTTGATTTATCATTATTTAATATATTTAATTTTATTTATGGTAATAAAATTATAAATTATAAATTGTTATAAATACATATTTAAATGTTATAAATTTCTCATATCTGGATAATTTATAACATTTTCGACCATATAATTTTCAATTTGTAGTATTTAAATATTTTTGTAATTTTTAAATAATTTAATAATATAATAATTTTATAAAATATCAATATTGTCAATTTTAACACTATTCGTTATTTGAATTTAAATACAAACCACAGAGAAGATGTGTTCAATCCAACATATATAATAGATTACTAACATGTCATATTCTTCAAAAACATTCGTGGGGAACATTAATTTTTTCATATATTATTTATTATGGTTTTTTTAAAAAAATTTATTTGTTATATCTCTAAATAAAATAATTTCTACAACATTTTTTTATAATTATTTAATATAATTATTTTTTCATAAAAATTAAAAAAAATCATCTGATGAATAATAATATAAAATCTTTCATAATAATATTTTAACTCTTATTTATCATCTTAAAATCACAACATTTAAGTTGTTATATTTATTAAATTATGAAGGTGACATCTTTAAAATGATTTAAAATAAAATAATATAAATGTCCTAATCGGTTTTATAAGGCTCTAAATGGTTCCCATATCTACCCTTGAATGAATAGGGTATAGATATACTAGACCAATAATGTTTGATAAAGTTTATGGTACTTTTTATAGGTATTGTTATTTTAATAAAAACATTATTATTGATTTTTCATTAAATAAATAATATCTACATCATTAATGTATAAGCTATTAAGGTAATTAAATATTTCTAAAAAATTATAAATTAATTACAATGATAATGAAAAAAATAGATTTCAAATTAGTAGTTATAATAGAATTTATATTCTGTATAACCTTATATTAAAAATAATCTAATTATTAAAGTTTGAGTGAGACATATTTCACATTCCTTTAAATAAAATAAATAAAAGGTCTTAATAAAATACAAGTGGGTTCCATTAGATTCCTTTTAGTCCCAAGTATGATTTAGAGAAAAATATAATCAACCAATTATATTATGAAAATTTTTAGAGTAATTTTATAATTTTATATTTACCCTTAATTAACTGATTTAAATTTAACTATGGTAAATAAAATTACCATAGTTACTAAACATAATGCCTAAAAAAAGTATCTTATTAAAATAATATTGACCAACCGATTCGAAACATAGAATCTATTTTTCAAAATTCAAGACTCAAAATATGCATTCTTTATTTTAAAAATAATTCTGCTGTTGAGAAAATGGGTTTTAAAAGTTAAAACGTTGCGAAAGATACAAAAGTTTTTACATATGAATTCAGTGAAAAATTTATGCTAATGACATACATTATATTAAAGGGTAAAAATATATTCAATTTATACTTTAAACCCATTTAATATTATAATTTAACCAATTAAAATATATCGATGAAAAAAGTTGTTTTTAAATAAAATTTATCGTATTTTTACTATTCATTGAAATAAGAAACTTATCAGAACAATATCAAAAATTTATCCAAAGTAAATTTTTATATCCTGATTCAAAAGAAGAACTTTATTTTTTCAAATTAAACTTATAAACATGTCTGAAACTAAATTTAATGTGGGTGTGCAATCAAAAGGTGGAAAAACTACATTTTTTTAAAAATACTTATTTTACATGAAAAATTTATTTTGTTCTCATTCCATGTTATATAAAATGGGTAAGATGAATTATAATGTCATAAAATTCAAAATTTAGTTACTACTATTCATAACGGATAGTTCATAAAAATATTATAACAATATATCATTGTTTAGTGAAACTCAGTGTTGGGTACAACACACGCTATTGAGGAAGGTTTCTCTTGCATGCAACACAAGACAAGAATTGTGTTTGAATATAATATAAGATAATACTATGTTGCATATAGCACAATCTAATTTTTATGTAGCGTAAAACACAAGAAATCAAAAAAATTAAGAGAATATTTTTCATAAAATTTTGGTGTGTTACATATTGTACACTATAATACATAATTTCATTTTTTATAGTCATACATATTGATTTACGAGAAGAAATAAAAGTTTTTATATTATTTTAAATAAATATAAATTAAAATAATAGGGATTTATATTCTCCCCGCCTTTAATAAATTGTGTCCTGGTAATTTTAACTGGCACTAGGAAATCAATGGATTGAAATTTCACAATTCCATTTAAAAAACTCAAATCGTAAAATGTATTAACAAAACATTCACTTGATAATAGGGAAAATGAAGTGTGATAGTCATATATAACAACACATAAACAGGTTTACATTTAGGAAAACATTTGTAGGATGTGATGATACGTACGTGAAAGAAAATCATAAATATTTATTGAGTGTTAAAGCATATTGGTCACCCTAAATGAATAATCAAGAGAATGATAATGAACCCAAAATCATAAATCTAGATGATTGGAAATTAAATGTTATCCTTAAAATATTAATGTATTAGGATCACATTTTTTTCAAAAAACATTTTATAAATTTCAGGAATTATTTTCATATATTTGAATATAAGTAAAAAAGCATACTTGATATCCTTCCATTTCAATATCAAAACTTCATAAATTATTTATACTTAAATAAATTTATTCATGATCTATTACCCAAATAAAATAACATAAAAATGGATTTTTATGTTTGAATAACTAAAATTTAATTTTAATGGATCATAAGATCCATAAGAAAGTGACCAATACTTATGCATGTTTCTAAAAACATTCCTATCCCAAAATGGAATGAAGTTGTTTATATAAATCATTTATCAATAAACCACAAAAAAACATCCAATGTTCATCTTAATAATTAGTTATAAAATTTTTTACATAAAAATAATTTCTTATTGAAAAGTACATCATTTTGTTCAATGGTTCGAGTATCACTCTTTTCTCCCTTCAGTTGTGGGTTCAAGCCCCATGGCCTCAATGGATGTGACATGTTTACACACAACATGCAGGTTTTATTTTTTCCAAGTATATTTTTTTATAATTTCTATAATGTTCCCAAATTATAATAATCCATAATTAATACAACATCAAAGATAATATAGAATTTAAAGGATTCCAATACCTTTAATTTAGGTTCCAACAAATGTAAATTCATTATTCCATAAATAATATTTTCTTACAGAAAACCATAGGTTTTTTTCCCAAAAATTTATTTGAAAATATCCATAATATTGATATAATCCCAGCAAATAAAACACAATAAAATGGTGTTTAAGAAATTGAACATATGACAAACATTAAAATCATAAACGCTTGATGGAATCCTTAATATTAGAGATAATATAAAACAAATACATATATGATTACAAAAATGAAAATATTTCATAGTTATTTCATTATTATTATAAAAAAATACAAATGATAAAAATACTATTACAATTTAATTTTCAAATACAAAAAAATAATTACTCCAATGGATTTACAACTATAGGGGTTATTTTTTTCCTTGTAGTTAACCATAAAAAGAGGGAATTTAATTGGATAATTGCATGTTTCCCGACATTAATAAAAACTAACAATAAATAGATTCTATGAATGAAATCTATTTATATCCACAAAAATCCTCAATTTTCATCATTAATTTCTCACTCAATGACCTTATTTTCCATGGAGAGAAAATTTTCCTATTTAATTGATTCATTCTTATGGGTTTATAATTAGTCATATAAGACAGGAAGGAAATCAATCCCATTTTATTATATAGTCTATACCATTCAATCTCTTATTAAAATCCACTAATCTCTTTCTTATTGAGTTTGAGAGTTTGTTAAGGTATAGATTTTCAATCATATATTATGATAAATAATTAGGAATAATCATGAAATCATTCAATCCAGTCACCATCTCATTTATATTATCACGATAACTACATTATCTATTATATTAAATGTTAACATAATTCTATTAGGTTCAATCGATTGACTAAAACCCAATATTTTGTATTAGTGGGTTTCTTAGAAATAACTTGAATAATATATTTTGATTAAAATACCATGTTTATGGTGGGCTATTTATGAGGTACAATTACAAGAAGTGTGTAGATATTTTTTGACTAAAAATATAAATTGTATATTTCATAGTTTATTTTTCATGTCAAAGGTTAAAAAAGTTCATATTCTATAATGATAATCTCGAAACACAATTGAATTAATCATAATCATATGACATATGGTATAGATACATCATAATGAATTGACATTGTTGATGTCTAACTATTAGGTTCCAATCTCTCATAAGCATTGAGGCTTATTCTCATGATGTTCACACAATGTGATCTTGTGTAGATGGGATCATGAGGACATACTAGATAACATGAACACCTGAAGGTTTAGGCGTCATTACTTATACGAACATGTGTATTGGTCTCCTGACTTGAGATCATTATTAACATGTGGTATTTGATCATGTACATTGATTTATGGAAAAAACCATGAAATTAATGTCATGGTGATGTAACATGTGTTGGGTGCTTCTTTGGGGCATTCCATTGATTGAATAGTCAAGATATATTTTTTGGTTTCGAAGATAGATAAAGTTATATCTCAGTAGTAGATGATCAGGATGGTAGTACCCTCATAAATCCTTTTCCAAATTAGATAAAGGTACATCTATCTAGTTATACCATAAAATAAAAATGAAAGAATGGATAGCGACACAAGTTGTACATCCAGCTTTATGAGATATCATGAGTCGAAGAGATCATGTTACAAAGTGATTGTAAATAGGAATGGTTTTCTTTGTTATTAATTTCCCTCATCTCTTTTGGGGACTCGTGGGATGTTATAATCTTATCATGGTTTATGAATATTATTCAATACTATAGAAAAAATAAACTATAAGGTCACACACAATAGAGTACTCGAGAGTCTTCCCTATTCTGATGAATATGATTATTGGACATGGTGGGTCACACCACAGGGTTTAAGAGTTATCCAAGTGTTTTCAATCAATAATGAATAATTAAATTCATTATCATTCGAGTATAGAATAATTTAGATGAATATATTTATTAAAATTATTCACAATTTATTTAAGTGAATACAAGAATAATATTATATGAACAAATATTATTTTAATAATCATGGTTCGTTAAATATTGTGAGAATTACTCATTGATTTAATGACTCGTGGTCTTCATGTAATATATTTATTATGTATTTAAATTATGTCATAAAAAATAGATGAAATTTTTATGCAGTTAGTTTTTCATAATTTGACATTTTCTTCTTTATTTAGTGGCTTTTTATTCTTAGGGGATGGTAAAATCATTTCGAGTATTTGATTCTACCACTATATAACCCAGGGAGGATCCATCTTCAATTGAATATTCATTTATTTGGAATTGAGAGATACCCCCTTGTCTTACATTATATAGATAAATGGGGTCTCTCTAAGATATCGATCCAATAACACCTTCAATATTAAAAAGGAACAAGATGGATGTGATCATTGTGGTGTCAAAAGAATTGTTAGAGCTCCGCAACTGCACACAAAACAAGATGATCAAAATCTACATAGATTGTTGGTGAATCTATGGAAGATCATGGGGTTCAAGTTACCATCCTTCAATCAGTGATTGTCAAAAAAAAATTGATCAGAAATGATTCTCTGATTCAAATGAGGCACTCACTTATTTATTTTTGTTCTTTAAAAAATTCATGTGATATCCTCAGACATCTACTAAGGGATCATAACACCATAAAAGACATAGTTTCATCACACTAGTGATGAAAAATTCAAATCATCGACCCACTAGTTTCCTTTGTATACCGTAGAACCAGTAATTGGTATCAGAGTGATCACACAAATTTTATAAGAAAAGAAAAAAATATTTTGTAAAAAATAAAATTAGGGTATTTAATTTGGTCTCCAAAAAACATACCACACATCAATCCATTTTTAAATGACCGTGTTATGGCCAGCTAATTTTTTTATTACAAATTATCCTCATTTTGTTTTCAGATATTTAAAATTTAAAAAAAAAAGGATTTAAATTTTATCTGATCTCAGTCACAATGGATAATTCCAGACACATCTAACACCGGCCAAGATCCATCTAGGTACCGAACAACGGAATTAAATCGATAGATAGATTATATACCACTTGGTTTTTGAACTTATATCATTTAAAAAATGATATTAAATGTCTTATGGGTTAGTTGT
Source organism: Viscum album (assembly GCA_963277665.1). Taxonomy (NCBI): domain Eukaryota; kingdom Viridiplantae; phylum Streptophyta; class Magnoliopsida; order Santalales; family Viscaceae; genus Viscum; species Viscum album. The sequence goes on from OY728142.1 coordinate 1,788,211,877, forward strand.
TCACTGATCAAGACAAAAAAACAAAAAAAAATATGGATATGTCTATGGTGCACACAAAAAAATTAATGAAATAATTCTTAAAAAATCCTAATCAGATTGGTTTTTTTATATTTTTCTAAAATAAAATGAAGGGAGTTTCAATTTGAGAAGTATGTGTGTTGAAACCCACACATGAATCAAAATTTTCTAGTTTGGATAAAAAGTAAAATGTTTTGTTTTAGAAAAAGAGGAATGGGGAAACATCTAAAGGAAGCTACCCGACATGACTCTTTCCTCTCATTCATACTACTCTGGTGACCACCGTAGCGCCTCCCTCAAAAAATCTAGACAACCCACTACCACCATCGCCTCTGGTTTCCTTCACGCTGACCGAGCCACCGATGGGCCCGGCCTCATCAGATGTCGCAACCATGGGTCGTTCACCATATCCCTGATACCCAACCTCACCACTTTGAGGCACACCACATCTAGTCTTCATTGACGCTTTCTATCCGAATATTGCTGGAATCTATGAATTCCTACTACTGGACTGAGCAACTAGCTGCCCTTACTAAATCTTGATTCTGGCTAGACACCAATGTACAAACCATGAAGTTCCCACTATCTAGTCATGATACATCAACTCTGGTGTCCCCTACCACACAGACGACCCTTCCTCCCATGTCATACCACTTCAACATTACCCTATTCCGAGCCATAATTAGCCCCAACCATGTGAGAACCACATAGGGTATTATCTTACCCAATCCACTCCATAAAATAAATTGGTAGGTCTAACAGACATTGAATGGGTTAGGGAGTGTCTTACTGACCGAGAGAATCCCTACCCGGGGCGTGTCTGGCCCAAAATGGGCCTGCACTAGGTCATCCTAAGCAACCTTGGATCTTTATAGGGTTATAGAGCTCAGGAAAATATTTTTCATATAATCAATTAATAAATTAATTTTTTTTTGTTTTATAAATAATAACAATATTTTTATTTGAAATATTAATTTAATTCTTAGTATAAAATAAGTTAATTGACTAAATTATCTATTATAATAGAAAGTTATATTAATTTTGGGACTAAGGAAATTAAATTATATGAATTCAAATAATTCATTTAATTTATTAATTTCTTATGTACATATTTAATTAATTATAATTTTTGTTGTGAATTTAATTTACTTGCAGACTACTCAGGAGGATTGACCATGAATTATTTTTTAATTAATTATTTTAACTACATAGTTGTCAATAATAATTACTTATTTATCAAATGTCTTCTCATCATCTCATTTATTTAAATATGTACAAGATACTATGCATCCAACAGTGTTTCTATTTGTATATCGCGCTTCCCGAGATTACCTCACCGATGTGTGAGTGTTGATGTAATATTGAAGATTATTTTATATGTTACAGGTTGTGCCATGTGGAGTAAGAATCTAGAAATCAATTGAAACACTAGACCTGGGGAATTTTTCGTCCTGTTTCAAGACCCAAATTAGGTCTGATACCCCAAGGTCATTGTTGATCCATTAGATTTAAATTGATTAACCAGTATTATATAATCACGACTAGTTGGGTAATATAATTACTTTATGTATTTGTTATTATTCTATGTATTTTCCTGTTTACTACAAGAACAAATAATATAATCAAAATAAAGAATATATAAAGTGATGAATGAATTCTATTAATGCTCAGTCGTGATCATGTAAAATGAACATGAACATAATTAATAGAAGGGGTTTCATTAGTAAAAAATATTAAAAACTAATTAACGAAATATTATGTCATGAATTCCATATCTAGATCAAATCTCAACAAAAAAGTGTGTATGAGGTTCTTATTAATAAAAGTTGAGTGTTCCTCCTACTATGGAGGAATTCATATGGGAGTGATCCATTGAAATAACAAATTTTTTTAGTAATGAAGTATCCAAATCTGAATTATTTCATCTTTAGAGGTAGGTGTTGAGTTTATAAATTTTAATATTCTAGAAGATGAGACTTCACTCAACTGATCAAGCAGTTTTATGTTTATGTGATTGTCCTGGAAAATGTGTACATAGAAACTATCCATGTAGTGGTGTAGTTAGTTCTTGTAGTCTACATGGAGAGGTTTCAAAGAACCTTGATACTATAATACACATGGTATGGAGTATTCTGATTTTAGTATAGATGGTTTCTAGAGTTCAATAAAATAATGAGCGGCATTTATTTATTTAATCAATTAATTAGTAACCAAGATTAAACTATAATGTTTCTATATTTAATTTTTGTGGAAAATAAAAACCCATACCACAATTATACAATGATAAATATTTGAAAAATAAAATATCCCAAATGGAATGATTTACCATTATTAGTACCAGAAATTATGTAAATTAGTGTGGTATTGGAAATTCAAGGTGATGGTACCCAAAATACATGTTAAGCCTCCTTAGGAAGTAAGGGCATGATGGATGATAAAATGAGACTATTTTCTGATGTATATGATGGTTATGACATATTTTTATCATCAAAATCGGATGTATGTTTTGGATATAACATGAAGACATGGATGGTTCAATGCTTTTCCTCAAATTCTAGAAGAGTATGGGGAGAAAGAGAAGAAAGGCATTAATAAAATGAGGTTTACATTAGATTTGTGTACATTTGAATGACAGATCATGATCTTCAAATACATAATATATATATATATATATCTCCTAGCATCTAAAAATTCGCCTAACATTACAAAGTGAATGGTAAAAATAGTAAATGCTTCATTATCTTTTGGGTAAGGTTGACCAATAAATAAGAACAATAAATAAATATTAATCTTTAGTTTAAATAGAGAAAAAGTGGAAAGAAAAGTTGAAAAGGAAAATTAAAATCGGGAAATCATTGGAACCATCCAAACAACATTCAAAGATAATTAGTATTAAACATGAGTTAAGTTTTCTTCATTCCATGAAATAAGACCCTGAATGTTTAAATATAATGAACTAATTCATAGAAAAATGTAGTCGCTTCTTCCTCAAGTATATTCATCATTTTCGTTGAGGTTTCAAACATACATCTTGTGTATTAAAAAATAATAACCCAATCACATATAAGTATTGAAATATGTATGCCTTGTAAAAAATAAAAGCATTACATGATGGAAGTTATGTTCACCAAGAAGCTAGGAAAGGGTAGGTCCAAAGTCAATAGATAGAAAAAAACAGCATATAATTTCTAATTAAATTGTTCATATTTTATATGTTTAGGTATTATATATATATTAATCTCATTTGTTGAATGGAAAAATGGAATCATTTTTCAATTTTGGAATAAATTTTGTTTTTGGTTTCTCATACTCAAATATATGTTTAGTGGTACTTGAATTATAGGCAATATTTGATGAATATAAAAATGTATGGATTATACACTGTATATGAAAATATAATACTTTTTGATGAAAAACTAATTATTTTACTAGCATATATCCAGAGCGGTTTTAATATTTTGGATTTAAAAAATAGAAATTATCGAAAAACATATGTATATATTTTTTGTTAAATAAAATATTAAAATAATGTTAGTCCCCAAAGTATTTAGAATAATGTTCAATTAGATAGTGTGAACAAATCCATGCTTCAACTATTAATAAATATACACCATTGTATTTCGTTATAGGTTTACAATGGAATTTCATAGCGAAGTTTGATATAAAAATGTATAAAATTCTGGAGTTTCCTTAGGCTGGTGTGCTGAAAAGTATTTTGACAAAGCATTCATCGGGTATTATAAAATAGCATGGCGTAATTACTAAAAAGAAATCAACGTAACCACATCAAAAATATGTAGTAAAAACTGGTATTAAAGATGGATTTTAAATTCTAAAATTAATCACAATAATTTATCATAGAGTAATTATAAAATGAAATTTTTTGTACACACATCAGAGTCATGATGTATGTAAAATGACTACTGGGGATAATCTTAAAATCATTATTTAAAATTCAATTTTTTGAAACATTTTTTCACAAATAAGTACTAGATGCCATAATTATATGGCATTTATTATGGAAAATGGATTTCATATGAGTTAAAGTATGATATAAATCCATAATTCCATCATAAAAAGTGTATGGATGAATATAGCTTGTTATGGTTAAAAAAAACGAGTATCAAGATTTTATTTATTATATTGTAACAATCAACAAGTTTTATAAGGATATTATTGAAATCCCTAAGATAGAAAAAATATAGTGAAATTATCTAAAATAATTTTACAAAAGGATGAAAATCACTATTTAAGATAGTGGGATAAATGTCGACATGGATTTAATAAACATCGAACATGTAAAAATAGTTGGCATATGAGAAAGTTCCACAACAGCGTTTGTAAAGAGAATGTTCTGGAGAAACATATTGCATTAGAAGGATTAATCCATGGTATTGTTCTCACATTCACCATATCCGGTGATACATTATTATTTGATAATAAATATTCCCATAGGGAAAAAATATATGGAAATTGGCTAATAATTTTAGGATCTTTTAAATTTCAATAATAGATTCAAAATATCGAAATGTAGAGACATATTATTTTGAATATTGTGGTGGTTATTCAGACAAGTGTATACATTGATTGTATAATCATGGTACCAACGAGGCCTGATTGGTTATATCAAATCTTCATGACTACATATATTTAAATTTTACTACTCATATCTACTTTCTATAATCATTTTCTTAAGCATTGGAGGTCAACTCCCCCAATCATGGAAGGTGTATATATAACATAACCAAAAAGGGATAGATGAATTATAGAATGTTAATAATATATGAAAGTTACTGAAATATACTTTTTGATTAAAGTATGAAATAATGTCATATACTATTCACATAGAAATGATTTTTCCCTATGTCTACAAGAGGTTGGTGGGAGCATCCTAGTTTTCCATGATTTTTTTTTACATTTGGAATATATCTAATGGTCTTATAGTCAGTTAAAACATGAATAAAGTGATTATCTAGAGTTTTATGTAAAATAAAAATATATGTTTTAGGCTACATGATCTATTGTGGTGGATGTAATGGTTTTTTAGACCTAATCAATTGTATATATACTAAAAATGTATTGAAAAGTAAAAGTTTGATCAATTTGACAGGGAGTTGTTATCATTGTCACATGGAACAAATCTCTCCATGAAGACATGCATGGGAATACAAGGATATTAATGTAGTGAGTTGAATTCCATAATCTTCAAAAATGTATCAATCATATATTCCATTATATGTTCATGAAATGATATTACCAGCCTAAAAAATATGCTTGGAAAATATCAGAAATTTCTAGACGAGTTGTAAAGGAAGTAATCAGAACAATCCTACTGCACATGACTAAGAAAAAATTCCATATAATTTTTTTGGAGATGATGGTATACTTGTTTTTAAGGTACAAAAACACGTATTACTATAGATCAAAATAGTCTAATATCATTGTTTGGGTAGGCCAATGAGTTAGACAAGATCATTAACGTAGGTGGTAGACATGTCAATAAATATTATGTGTGTTCTGGATTCTTGGGTAGTTTATATGCATTGTGCAATACATATATATTTCATCCATTAATTGGAATCACACTAAGTAAGTAATGTTTTAACATGATAAATTTTTTGAAAATTATACTTCTAGCAGTAGTCAAGATGTCATGTTTTGAAAGAGTAAAAATGGATATAGTCAGGAACAACATATATTGAGAAGTCATACATAATGATGTATTTTGGATAACATCTGAATAGACACAAAACAATGATGTGACAGGCCCATGACTAAAATCATAACAAAACATAGATATGATTTATCATGTCATAACTAAAAAATGATTGTTAGAAAGTTTTCTCTAACTAATTTGGGGATATCGTAATAGTGGGTTACATAGACCCAAACTGAATAGTATTCTTCGATTACCATACCATGTATAAAATGATTCATCCATGACATACACAAACTGTAATAGTGTTGATATTTATGCATCCATAATTTAAATATTAATGTGCATTGATTATTTATCATATCAAAAGGATATATTTTTTCAAAAGCTATAATGAGAACATTGAGATAATATGATACTAATCATAAACATATGTCATATAGTCTAGATACATATTGACTACTGGAAATAGTTACTATCTTACTATCAAGTGTTGGCTTCTCAAATTCATTGAGATTTCTTATCATGAGCTTCATATATGGTGATCTTGAGTAGATGAGATCATGAGGACCGACCTGCCCATTGGAACACCACCTATTTTAGGTTTCATTGGTTTGTCATATATACAAACATGTGTATAGGTTTCCTGACTTTTGATCAATATCAATGTGTTCCATTTGATTGCATACATTGACGCATGAATTTCATATATTCCTTGGAAATTTATCCTGTATTGGGTGCCTCTTTAAGGATATGGAATTTGCTGAACGGTCAAGGTAGAATTTTTTTTCATTCGACATGAGGAACTAATATCTCAGACCTAGTTAATTTTGATGGAGGAACAATCATTAATCATTGGACAAGGTACTATATCATATTTTTTCATCTAAATTCATCGAATAATAAAGTAATAAAGGATGATAGAACAAGTCACACATCCTTCTTTATGAGATATCGCTAGATAAATAGAATATATTATATAGTGCATGTTCAGAGGAAAGGTTTTCGTTTCTATGAATTATCCTTATCTATTTAGGGGAAATGATGGGTTTATATAATCCTCTTATGGTCTATGAATATTATTCACTAACATAGAGATATGGTCATTGAGGTTTACACACAATAGCATATTCAAAATTCTACCCTATTATGATGAATATGAATATTATACAAGGTTGGCCCAACAATGGGGTCGAAGGGCATTTAAAAATTTATCGATCACCAATTAATAAATAAATTCATTATTATTCATGTAAAGAATAATATATTTGGATTTAATTTTTAATAGTTATCACATGATATTGAATTTAATATAAGATAAATATTATATGAACGGATATAATTTTAATATTTAAGGTTTATATAATATTTACAAAACTAAAAGTTGAGTTATGGACCCAGGTTTATTATGTAATATATATATTATATATTATAAATATGTTATGAAAATATAAATTACATTATGATGAATTTAGTTCTTACAAACATGTCATTTACTGCTTATTTAGAGGGTGTCTTATTTCTTGATGTCGGGGAACCCTTTCCATGTATTTGATCCTTTCACTATATAAGTAGTGGAAGAGATATTTTCCAATGTCTATTAATTTATTTTTTATTGATAAATTTTCTCTCATACCTCATCCTTTAGAGAGAATGTCTCTATTCATGAAATCTAGCCAAAATCCCCTTCAACAGATCGATGAGGAGAGACCAAGTAGATTAACACAATGTTGAATAAATTTTTAGAGCTTTATGATAGAACTAGAAATTGAAATATCTTAATCTTTATTGATTAATATAGAATGTGTTAATGATATTTATGGGTTTGAGTTTTTATCATTTGAGAAAAGATTGTTGTTGATAAGCAGCAGTCAAACTCATAACTTATTTGAATGAGGTACTCAGATTTAAATTCTTTGAATCATTAATGTGAGAACCACAGGTCTCAATTGGGACATAGATCATTTTATATGACATATCATTATCTCAATATTGAAGAAAATTTTAAATTTCAGACCCACCAGCTTATAGGGATTTCCTTTGTTCCTCTAATTAGTTTTAACATTATCATGTGAACTTTATTGACCGAAGAACAAAAATATTTTACATTAAATTTAGTAGAAGGATTTAATTATGTCTCAACATAATAGAAAACATGTCTATCATATTTTATATGTTCATGTTATGGCTATCCAAAAAATTTAAATCTAATCTGTTGTTGTTGGATTTCAGTTATTAAAAATTGAAATGTATTTTTACTTTTTTTTTAAATTATAACAAATCATAGTCATCGATGATGATTCCCATAAATATAAAACATGATCTAGGAACTAGTTCGTTTTTGATAATCAGATTCCATTTGGCTGATGAGATTATTTTTCACATGTTTCTTGAAAATATTTATTTTAAAAATTTAATATTAAATGAAATGTTGGGTAGTTGTTCACACATAACAAAATAAATCGATTTTTAATTATGGATTGGAATTTGGTTCACACAAGAAAAATAATAAAATATTTTATATGAAAATCATAATTAGTTGTGAATTTTTATTAGTTTCTAAAAGAACAGGATATGGGTTTCGATTTGGGTTGTGTGTGTTTAAAACCACACAAACAACAAAATGGGCCTATTGGTTCCATAATACTATTTTATCAAAAAGGGTGTAAAGGGGTAGATTATAAAATAATTTACCTAGATAACCTCCCACATATTTATTTTCCCCCACATGTGACCTCTGATGTGCCTTCCACCTCTCGGTTGTACCACCAGCGGTGACGCATGCCTCCTCCTCCCATGACCCTAATTGAGCCGCTACCAGGTTCAACCTCATCTTACACTACCAAAATAGGACAACCACCACCACCTGACTACCCCAACTAACTATCACGAGTCATGCCACCACAATCCCTAGTTGATGGGCATCATCCAAAGACTGTTTTACACCATGCATGGATCCCACATGATCATGTTCCTCAACAACACTACAAGTCCTTAGTTTCAGAAATCATTGATACAAAAACCACCGAGCTACCTATATATATACATGTTTCACGAACCATGATACAACCATCCTTCATGGGAAAACCTTCCTCCCACATGATCCCACAATAATAGTGCACTCTGCTGAACCGCGATCAACCAAAGCTTCTTTTGAACCCCCTGCCGAGGTACCCCTTCCCAATGCAACTGATCAAGAATATTAAGTAGGTATTATATGACCTGATGTAACCAAAGAGTGACTTGGTGTGTCCTCTAGATTTGGCCAGGTCATGGTGGGTCTTCCTAGCACATAAAAATCTATAAAAGAGGTCTTCCCAGTCCAAAATGGTCCTATGTGGGGATAGGATAACCCACATTATCCCTACATGGGGTTCTAGGGTATGAGGAAGTATTTTTAATATAAAAAATTAATTATTATTATTTTGTTTAAACATAATAGTAATTTTAATATTTGAAAAAATAATTAATTTTTTTCAAAAAATTAAAATAAACGATTAATTTATTTTTTGGAATAAAAAATTATATTAATCATGGGAACAAAAAAATTAAATTATTACATTTTAAGTATTTCATTTGATATATTAAAATTCCTTCATACTTTAATTTCATAAATTATAATTTTAATCATTTATTTATTTTACTCATATAATAGTCTTTGGAATCGACCATCACAAATATTTTTAATTGAAAAATTTATTAAAATTACTTTTGATGTCTGTGATATTTATTTCTTCATTGATAGTTTATGCATGGACATTCTAATTTAAATTTGTATTAAGGCCTATTAATCTAAGAATTTATTTATGTATATTTATCTTCAAGATCCTACATGTGTTTATTTATGTATAATTGAAGATTCCACTCTCAGTTTCAAACCATTCCAATTGAAGGAAAAATCTAGACTTGAAGTGAAGATACTGAATTGGGGGAGAGATATATCTTAATTCAAGACCCAAATCAGGTAGGATACCAGTAGTTGATGGGTTATCTATAATATTTTAATGGATAAAATAATATTAGATGCTCAAGAAAAGTCTAGTAATTTTTTTCCATTATGAAATGTTTATTATTTTTGGTATGTGCCTGTTTAATGCAGGAACACATAAAATAATAAAACTAAAAAAGAATAAATAAGTAATTAATGTATTATATTAATTATTAGTTGTGAGTCTATTAATAAAGAATGAGTATTTCTCATAGAAAAAAGAAAAAGTCATCAAAATTATTATATACCCCTTAAAGAAATATCAGGTCTTGAATGACTTCGATCACTCAATATTGAACAAAACCAGGTCTATGGGTTTCTCTTCATCAATATTTTTTTATCTCCTACTACATGGGAGTTACTGTGATTTTTATTAGATGAATTAAATGAAATTGAAAAAAAATAGTAAAATTCATTTTGTTACATAATTATATGTAGGTGTTAAGTATGTTTATGATTTAGAAGTTAGGACTCCACTCGACAAATCAAGGAACCATGAGTTAATGCTATTGGATAGAAAAATGTCTACTTTGGAACTCTCCATATAGTGGCATGACCAATGATTATAGACTAATAAGAGATGTAAAAATAATTTTTCCACTATAATAATAATGAGAAATTGTATTCTGATTATGGTATCGAGGGTTTATAGAGTGTGATAAAATAATGGGAAAAATTTTGAAATTTAATTTATTAATCAATAAAATATAAATTATTAATCAAGAAAAAGTTAATAATATTACATATTTTTTTTATAGAAAATTTAATTCCATATTACATGTACATTGCAACATCTTTTAGAAAAAAAATTCCAAATTGGCATGAATTTCCAAGAGTAGTAAATGTCATTGGGAAAAGTAAAATGATATCATAAATTCATGGTGTCGGTTTCCCCAATTCATGTTAAGACTCCTTAAAGACAAAGAGGGTGAAAATTTATTATAGGAGACTCATGTATGATTCATATGATGGTTATTTCATAAGTCTATCATGACCATCCGATGTGAGTTATGAACACAACATCAATACATATATGGTTTAACTAATTTTCTCATATCCTATAAGCGTATTAGGGGAAATAGATGAATGAAAAGAAAAAATGACTTTTACACTGGATATGTGTAAAAATTAAATATGGATTATGATCTTTAAATAGATTACCTTATTAAATATTTAACACCTACTTTATATATATTAATATTATATTGTATAGTGAACTATAAAATCAGAAAATGTTTCATTATCATTGGGGTAATGTTTTCCCTGTAATAAAAAAATTAACAAAAGATTAATCTTTATTTCATATGTAGGAAACGATGAATAGAAAGGAGAATGGGAATTTAAAATATTTATTCCAAATGAGCCTTCAAAATGTAATTCAAATAAAATTTGTATTAAATATGAGTTTAATTTCTTGACGTTTCAAGAAATATGTTCACGAATGTATAAATGAAATCTAATAAACATAGAAAATGTAGTCTCTTCTTACTTAGGTAAATTAATCATTTTATGTGATGTTTCTATCATAATTATTGGTTAATAAAAAAACTTCTTATAATAAAGGTGAATATATATAAATTATCCATCTATGTAATAGAAAAAATTTAAGAATTATGTTATGTTCTCCATGCGGCTAAGAAAGGGTGGTTCTTAAGTCAGCTATGAGATGAACACAACATCAAATTTATAAGTAAATGGTTATCATTAAAATTTTGTTAAGTATTAAAATCATTTATCTCACATTTCTAATGGTCATATGGTTAAATTATTGCATTTGGAAGGAATTTTATTTGGTGGTGTGTCAATCTCAACCAATTGTTTAGTCTTACAAGAATCATAAGCAATATGAGATGAATATAAAATGTTTTACTTATATGAATAGCTGTGGGAAGTTAATAAAATTTCAATAATAATGATATTTCTTCACCTCATATACCTCATATGGTTTTAAAATCATTGTATTTATATAACATAGGTATTATCTACACACTTATGTACATAGTTTTGGAAAAAGATACATTTTGAAATTAATAAAATCCGGAAAGCATTAAAAATTATTTCAACTAAATATTGTGAACTATTATAAGGTTATGGTAGCGGTAAATATAATTCATTATATTAATTTGTGTTATTATTGAACAATATGAAATAAATGTATATTATATTCTTTTTTATAATATATGAGTTTCTTCAGGCTTGTGTGCCAATGAAAATCATGACCATGAAATAACCAATCATTTGAATATAGCATGTAGTAATTAATAAATTCTCATTACCCTATCCACATAAAAGATATGGTGTTAATTAGGAAGATTGATAATGAGACATATATGTTAGTATTGATCAATGTAATATATGGTGGAGTAATAACTAAACTCAAATTTATTAATACACATCAAAGACATGATGTATTTAAAAGGAGTATCAATTCTAAAACATTTAACCAATACCAAAAATTTAAAATTTTGTAGACATGATTCACAAATAATCAAACTACTTAATAATCGTATGCCAACTATTATGAAAATGGATATCATATGAGTTCCAATTTGATAAAAATAAATACTGTAATAAAAAAGAAGTCTTGATGCCTATAGTTTGTTATAGATATAAAAAACTAATGAAGAAAAACACAATATGAATCTAAAGTAATAATCATGATATTTTTATATATATTACAAAAATACCTAATATAGAAATGTTATAGTAAATTTCTAGACTATATTTCTATAAATAGGATCACATGTCAATTTGAGATAATGGGAGAAACATTGTCTTAGATTTAGTCAATGGTAAAGATTAAAAAATTAATATCATATGAACAAGTTCCGCAAGATCACGTGGAAAGGAATTGTTCCAAAGACTCATACTATGTAGGAAGGATTCATACATAGTAATGGTTTTACATTAAATAAACCATTGATACTTTATTCTTATATAATAATAATTCCTGTAAGTAAAAAGTATATGGAAATTACCTAATATTGACATGATCAATTTAAATTCAATAATAGATTCCATGTATAATATTGAATGGGATTATTAATATAAATACTGTGTTGGGTTTTCAATAATGGATTCCATGTATAAAAATGAATCATCTTATTAATATGAATAATATAGTGGGTATAAAAATGAAACCATACATGGATGTTACAAGTGTGGTTCCAGTGAGGCTCGATTGATTATACCAAATAATAAATGTCTAAATAAATTATGATTTGACTTATCATAGATACTTTATATTATCATTTTATAGATAATTGTATGTCAATACCACTAATCATTAAAGGTATTAATAAGATGCAAAAAAAAATTAATGGGACATCATATAATAACAATAAGGTGTATAAGTTATTTCAATATAGTTTTGAATTAATGTAAGCAATAATATCATATATTATTAATTCACAATGAATTTTTTCCAGTGTCTATAATATGATAGTTGGACCATCCTAGTTTTCCATGGAAAATATTTTTTCTGACATATGTAAGAAAACTATTGATCTTATTTTCATTTAATACCATTGTAAATATGATTATTCAGATATTGACTAAATGTAGAATCTTATATTCTCAGTAAAATGATCTGTTGGGAATGATCTAATGGTTTCTTAGACACAGTCAATAGTATATATACTGATGATGTATTGAAAAATACAAGTTAGAACAATTTAAGAGTTAACTATTACTTGTGAAACATGGTTTATATATCTCCACGTATACATTCAATGGAATTAAATGAGATTAATGGGTTTAGATGAATTGAATATTCTTCAATGATGGATTAATCAACTATGTCATGATATGTAAAAGAAATTAAATTTTCAACAATAAATGTGTAGTAAGAAAATAACATTTATATCCAGGAGATCTGCATGTGTAGCAATAATTACTAACCAATTGTACTTGAACATGTATAATAGGTTTGTACCTGGTATATGTATTGAAATTTATATTGGTTACAGGGATACATGATCTAGTCTTCTTATAGATCAATATGATCTAATATCATTGTTAGGATATTCTAATGAGAAAAAAATATTATTCAAACAAGTGGTTTTTGTGTATACAAATACCCAGTGCGTTGACTCTTCTTAGGAATCTAAACAAAGAGTTTGAAATTCAAAACTATTTGATCTAGTTCCTGGAATCACACCTGCTAACAAATTTTGTGACATTATATAAATTATTATAATTATTCTACTTTTAATATCAATGAATTCAAGTTTTTATTGAGGGAAGAATTTAATTTCTTGATGGTATAATCTCTTGATAAGTATAACCGATGGAGGAGAAGTCAAATATAGTAGAATATCCATAGAATGGAGATGTTCTAGATCCATGAATAAAATCAAAACTCCTACAAACATGATCAAATTATGTTAGAGATAACAAGGATTGTTATAATGTTTCCACTATTGAAAGTTGTATTTTTGTAATAGTGGTATCCATATACCCAACTTGAAATATACTTCACGATTAACTTACCATGTATACATTGAATTCTGTATTATGTACACATACTATATGAGTGTCAATATTTCTATGCCCATTGTATAAATGGTAATTGATCAAGATTATTTGTTTCATCAAAATGTTATAGCTATTCCAAGGCTATAATGAAATCCTTGATATACTATGACATTAATATGAATCATATTTCATATGGATAAGATACATCATACTGAATATACATGGTTTACGTCTAACTATTTGGTGTTGGGGGATCATAAGTATTGGGACTTCTTCTAATGGTGTTAGTACATGGAAAACTCATGTAGATGAGATTATGAGGACAAAAATTACAATAGGAACAACACATGTTTCAAGTTTTATTAGTTTCTTCTATCTCTGAATATATGTATTTATATCCAGATTTGAGATAATTATCATGGTATTTATTTTGATCATTTAATTTGATAAAAGGAGAACACCATACCAATCAATCAATGGTGAGGATTCTTGTATTGGGGGCATCTTTGGTGGTATGGCATTGGTTGAATGGTTAATATATAATTTTTGACTTCTAAGTTGTGGAAGTGATATATCATGCATAGTAGATTAGGAGGGTAGTACTCCAAAAATATTAGTACAAGTTAGTCATAGATAAGTCAATAGAGTTAAACCAACAAATTACAAATAAATTATTAAAAATGAAACATGTAGTAGATAATTCTATATTTGATAAAATATGAAAATCTTATTATACTACACAGATTGTATTCACAGGAATGGTGGTCATTCTTATGAATTTTTAATATATATTTAGTGGCATTTATGGGATGGTTGACTTTACATTTGGTCTATAAATAGAATCTACTTATACCATGATAATGGCCTATATTGCATCCCAAAATAACATATTAATGATTCTTACCTATTATGGTCAATAGGACTACTAGACTTGGTAGGCCACACAAAGGGGTCAGAAAGTTATCCATGTTTTATAGATAACCCATGTGAAAATAAATTTCTCATTATTTATGTATAGAATAACTAGTTTAATTTATTTATTAAAATTATTTACATGGTATTTAACTAAATATGAGTGAAATATTATATGAAAAAAATATTATATCGATATTTATGGTCCGTTCAATATTATGGGAATTTTGGGTTAAATTAACGAATTTGGTTTGTCCCATAATATATTTATTATTTATTATATGTTTGGGATAAAAATATAAATGACATTAGGACACATTTAGTTCATCATAACTCGTCACATACTACTTATTTTTGGTGAATTTTATTTTTGGGGGTTGTGGAACTCTTTTTGGGTGTTTGATCCTACCACTGTATAAGTAGGTGAGGTTCTCTATTCCATATAATATTCATTAATCAAGAACTAGGAGCTTATCTCTCATACCATAAACAATATTGATAATGTATGTCTCTAAGTGATCAATCCACGAACACATTAGGTAGATCACAGAGATTAGATCCAAGATATTGTTGTGATGTTGAATAAATCATTAGAGCTCAATGTTAGCACCCAAAATTTTATGATCAAATTCTGTGTCTAATAATGGAGATTTTTTTTTTGAAAATCTAGAGGGGTTTGAGTTTGTATTGGTCATGAAATGGTATCCGGTGACATGCTGCATTCAAAAAACGCCACTAATTTAAATGAGGTACTTGTTTATTTATTTTGGTGAGTTGAAAAATTCACATGAGTTTCTCATCCTCTATCCCAGATTAGATCATTAGAGACAATACATTTTCATCAATCAAGTGATTAAAATATTAAATCCCTAGCCCATGGGATTCTTCTATATCCCCAGTACGAGAATGAAATTCTAGCGAGATCAATAATAATCATAGTGGGAAAACCATATAATCATTTATAGGATGTCTAAATCATGTAACATTATTTTTAATCTAATACACTTTAGTTTTAACCAGTGTGGGATGAACCATCTTGAGTCAACTAGTAATGTAACCCAAGATGGTCTGCCACATGGATAGATATGGAAAATAATAAATACTACCATGTATAACAAAATAATAATAAATTTACAATGTCGATGAATGTAAAAATGTTTCCATGAGTCATTCAAGCCAAGATGAATTAGATAACCCATAATGATAAAATAAACTAGACTAAACAAGTCTCCATGTGATCGTTAGTCACCACAAAACCATCCCACTATGATGGAGACAAAAAAAAGGAAAACATGACATGCTATATGATACCCTTCCCATTACATGATTCCAAAAAAAGTATTATAACCTCCCAAATGAAAAATTATAGAGTGATCAAAGAGCCTAGTATGATACAACTAAAGAAAAAATACATGTTATAATATTAAGATGCTCAAGTTATTGGTTTTGAACAAGATCTAATTGAAAAATCATTTTCATAGATGAACCCATTGTGTAAACATTACATAGTATTACATTAATGAATGTAATATTCCCAAAATAATGGAATATGTAAAATATAAATAAAACTACATAAGTGTAGGAAAACCTTCCATGGATACACCATTAGATAGGAATATATGTTGACATACATGAAATAGTCTATCATGTGATAAAATAGGTATTAATAAAAAATCAATACATTTGGGATCTAGCCTATGGGAATATATATTATAAATAACTAAATGTGAAACCACATATATGTTTATTTTGAAAATATATCACGTCTTAAACCATTTATATTTTCTGATGCACCCAAGGATCTTAATGTGTTGACTATATCAAAAAGATTTAAAAAATAATCCCTATATTAAAGAAAAACTATTCAAATCAAGTAAATTCCATTTTTAAATCCAAATAAATTAAAACATGAAACGTTTTCAATAAGTCCTTTAAAATGAAAAAAATTAATTTTCATCCAATATCCCAGTGTAATTTAGTAGAACATCTAGAAATTCAAGAAAGGGAAACATATTAAAAAATACCCAAACCCCAGGAATTGAGGAAACTTAGCCGTATTCGACAATATAGACTAGAAACTAGTATATCATTCGTAAAATGACATGGCATAGATGAAAATTGAAAATTATTTATAGGAAACAGCAACTAATCTTAATATGAATAAAAGAATTATCCAGTTCCACTTCCATGAGTAAATGAAATGAGGAATAAGAAATATTGCTTACTAGGGATATGTGGAAAAACTTCTTAGGTAGTCAAAAAACAAATGGATTGACTTGGAATAAGGGGGATCACCCAAAATCACTCTAAATCATGATTAGTGGATTGAGAACTGGATAACTAATATGGTTATGAGTAAATTGTGGTTAAGAACAATGAATCAAAAAAATTCATGTCATGAACTACATTCATAGTGTGGACTATATTAATTTTATGTACACAAAAAATATGTCACCTCAGTTTAAATAAAATTACAATAAACCCATTCACAATGTGTAACTGCTTCATAGAATGTATATTTTTATGCTATGAATAAGACTCATGATATCTTCATATAATATGTTCATGTCGTGTAACCCATTCATGATGTTACTCTACCGAGAATGTATTGTGTAGTTCATTTTCATTTAGAGAATACCCAAAAAAATTCTTCAAGCTCTTTGAACCCAAGGATATCCCTTTAAATCCATTTTGACATTAGTACTAAGAATCAACTAATTCAATAAAACATGCATCACTAGACTATGTAGAATTTTCATCAGTAAAGGATCTTTATCCATAAGAAGCTTTATTTTCACCAAAAAAAGGTTACTAAAACAAGATATAATGAATAAATTAAGGAAGGAAAAATGGTGTAGAATCATGTCACCATAAATTCTTTTTGTCCCTAAAAATACAAAAAGATATTTGAATTGAAATATGTTATGAATACTGATTTCACAAGAAAATTCCCACCCATCCCACATGGTTATAATGTAATCACAACTATTGTACTTGGATAAAAGAAATAAATTTTCTGCAAAACACATTATCTCGATGATCCAAAATATGAACTAGTTTCTCAACCACAATGGTTTCGGCCCAAGATCGATATCATCCCATTAGATAACATGAGAAGGATCCTATCAATATATCATCAAACAGGAAACTCAAAACATGTCATGGATAAAATTAATATGAGAAGGTAAATCCAACCTATATTCCACCCTTCCATGTTGTCCAATAATCTCAATGGGGCTGAATAATCATGTTGAAAACATACCCTAAATACCCAACCAGAGATGTTCTAATTGAGGCAAAAATCTATGAAAGGCCCCATCAAAAACCAAAACTCTAATGGCCAATGATAATAGTCATAATAATAATTATAATGAAACTATTCTAGTATCAATAACATTTAGATCTAATTTACAATATCTACTCTCTCCTAAAAACATTTAGACCCATCCATGGACTACTCTATAAACTCATCCCAAAAAAGGATATCTATATGGACACCTATACAAATCCTCGAGGTGTGAAATTTTATTCATAACTTGAAAACTATTTTTACAGAAAAACATGAAGAGAGATAAATTATTTTATAATGAACCAAGAAAATCTGGAACACAAGCCTCGAGCATCTCCTCAAGAACCTATATAGCCTTTTTGGTCGTCCAATCTATCTTCAGAAGATAGGTTATGCTCAATTTCAATTGGGATCATATTTCCTTAATAAAATATTTCCAAAACCTGGATGTGTACCTTTGGTCCATATAAGAAATTATTTTGTAGGGACCCCATTTATGTTTATAAATCTATTGGATATTCATGTCCTCAAGATGTTCCACTTTTATTGCCTCCATGATAGAGAATAAATGTTCTGATTTCATGAGTCGATCAACAATAATCAAAATAGCATTCTTAATATTAGTATTCAATAATCAAATAACTATAAAATCAATGTAATTATTATCCAATTAGATTTAAATAATGGGTATGGGCTATAAAAAATTTAGTAGGTCTTTGGTTCTATGGCAAAATTCTTTGAAAAGTAAGACACTATGACAAAAAATATATTATAAAAATCATATTCCTGACCACTAAAACCAACATCTCAAACCAAGAAACATCTAGGAAGTACATGGGATTAGTATACATAAATAATAGTTTTTACTTACTATAAAATCTTACCTTAGATGGAAATAAACAACAAACCTCTTTAAAAAATAATATGTTCCATAGGGAGACCGATACCACTCACCCAAGTTCTCCCCACCAAATTTTTGTTTTCTAAATTTATTGAATTTTATGTCATATATCTTATCAAGTCGAATTCAATGATCAGAATACATGTCATACTTAATAAAATCCAAAGACACGTTATATCTTGCTTCTTCCATTTATATGTTTATCTAAGCAAACTAACTCATCAGATACCACTCTCTCAAGAATTCATTCCTTTCTTGGGTTGATAATTTCATACTATACCAATTATTGATCACATTTCATTTTACAAGAGTATAAGTCTAATCCCCTTGAGTGGATACATAACTCCCTCTCTTCAGAACATAATTTATTTGAAACCTCTCCCCAACGAGCCAATGATACCATTTTTTTAGTGTATACAAAACCATTTCCAATTCAATATAACGGATAGGGTAGTTACTCTTATAAGTACATAACTATAATGTATCCTAGGATACTACATATATCCACATCATCAATAATCTCCCCATAGACATGCAAAAATCATCAAAACAACAACAGAACCAAAACCTAGTTTCAAAAAAAATCAAAACTAGATCTGAATTGAATCCCACATTCACTTCCTCTAGTTATCTCTAACATTTTTTATTCGAATAAAAATTTACACCCTTATGTTTTAATGTTATCATCAGATATACTATATTTTGGAAGTCTCCACCATATCGTCTATAATAACCATCCACCCAAGAATTTTTTGATCAAGAATATATTTCTATGAAGCAACGAGGACATACCATCGCGTGTCTTTAAAAATGAATGAAGAAATTCCTCTTTGATATAACATGTCCTATAAAAAATGATTTCTTGAATCCAAAACAAACATTTAGAAAGCATTCCATATATTTGATGACCCCTCATGGTACTATAGAGGATATTTAAATGGTAAATGTTATCCACATCTAAATTTTAGTATACTGAAATAGCATCCATGAACACCATAATAAGATTCAAGTATCCAATGAGTCATAAGGTTCATCATTTCCATAAAACACACATGAGAATTATTGATGAAATATTGTATAATCGAAAACCAAAAATACGCATAAAAACATCAAAAAATTGTCTAAAGTGTATATTTTTTTTAATCGTTAAAATCAAATGGCACCCTCTATATTAATTGAAGAGATCACCAATCCTATGAAAGAGATATTTTTTCTTTATGGTCACCAGAATTAACATTAGATAATCAATGTAAAGTCTAAGGAACCCATCTATCTTCTCAATGGAGAGGATAAACAAACCCCATTGTAGTATTATAGGATGAATAAATCATGTAGCCTCGAAATCCATAAGTAAAAACTTACATTTTATCAACTCAATCGATGCCACAAGATAATATGGTATAGAAATTGGGATTGTGCCAAGTTTTAGAAATTTGGTAAAATTGACCTCTATCTATTATGGTAAACATGAAAAATACCTTCTATATACTTCAATGTTCACCCATACCACTAAAGGATGTGATATTATTTAGCAAGTATTAATGAAGTCTAGGAACAATTCCAATAACCAACAAGAGATACCCCCAACATAAGAAATAAAAACCCCCACTCTCCCAAAACTAGAATCTCAATGACCAAAAAATACATGATTGAATTCATTTGGGGATAGAAACATAACTTTAGGATAAAAAAATAAATATGGCTATTAACGATGATCACCTAATCCATATAAAAAATCAGGTTGAAGATATCAAGATCAATCACCATAAAGTGCCACAAAACCTCATGGTCTATTATCATAACATGATATAATGGAAACTTCAATCATTTTTTATGAATATTTCTTAATGGAAATCAACGATACTAGTATAAATTCCTAAGATCAAAAAATAATCCTAAATAGTCTAAATTTTTTGAAGATATAAAATAATTACTATCACAAATATCAAAAAAAAATATAGCTCTATAATTTATGAAATAAACACCATATCTCTAACTATAGACATTCCTACACTATATAC
The DNA here is from genome assembly GCA_963277665.1 of Viscum album. Taxonomy (NCBI): domain Eukaryota; kingdom Viridiplantae; phylum Streptophyta; class Magnoliopsida; order Santalales; family Viscaceae; genus Viscum; species Viscum album. The sequence continues at coordinate 1,788,233,138 of OY728142.1, forward strand.
CTATGGTGAATACTCCACCTCATAAATAAATCTTATTTATGTTCATCCTTTAGATTTATTGGCCTCATAAACACGCCCTTAGTCATAGTATAAGACCCACTAATACTGGAGGCATCACAACAAACTTGTGAACATTTGGTGAGAGTGGATCCAAACATACTAACGCATTAATAAATCAAAAAAAAAGTCATTAAATGGATATATTTTACATAATGATGAAATTTATTGGGATCCTAGATGAAATTGGTGTTATTATGGTCAAACATTCGACAATGGATGAAAAAACCTTCTACGGTCCAGAAGAATCCCCCAAAAATGGTTCTAAAGAAAACTGAATAGTGTTGTACTTTCTTTTCTAGTCTAAATATACACCCTAGATAATGATAGAAGAAACTAAAACATCTCAAAAACTAGTTTTAGAACTATTTTATCCTCTAATAAAGCATAATTAACAATTATCTCTATAAATTATTGAAGGAACATTTGAATTGACAACAAATGAATACCATCCCTAAACCCGAAATCAACCCTCTGAGTATTTAAGTTATAATGGGTGATTAGATATAGTTCCATGTGAACCAAGTCAGCAATGCAGGTTGAATAATCTATAATACTATGATCTCATTGATACAAGGTCAATAAAATATCAGGTCTTTAACCCCCATAATGTATGAGGACAAAACAAATGGTTGGATATTTTCATAAAATTTACCCTGGTGAGCTCTTCATTTATCTTAGCATCCACAATATAGTGCCACCATATTGTGACCTATCAATCAAGAATATACATGGAAATCCAACCTTATAATCCATATAATTATTTATAAAATTAAAAACCCTCTATATAAACTCAATTCATTCATTGGAATCATGGGGTCCTCTATCCCCAGGGATAAAATGAAGATGTATATTAGTAAATTATATGTGATTATACAATTATCATCTCAGATTACTAAATCCTTCTAAACCTAGAGTCTGATTAGTGTGTATTAAAACGTCTTCCAAAGATTGATCTAATGTAATATTTTCATATGAATCCTTTCATGTAGGTTCCCCTCTAATATTTGAAATAGATCCTCTAAGAGGTAATGTATAATAATCACAACAAAAAAAACAATCTGTCATGAAAAGAATCCAAAAAACAGATGACAATATTTATGTATCCATATCAAAAATATTTAACAAAATGAACTTAAAAAATCATTAATGATTCAAAATAATAATAAATAAAATAATGAATAGGACCATCTAAAAAATACCCACTCTAAGTTTATCCAAATAAACTCCATCATCATGTCCCATTCATTGAAAACATCCTTGACCTCCCTTTGTAAAATAGATTGAAAAATTTAAGAGAAATTTCTAGGACTCTTTTCCAAACATACTACCGGATACCAATGGTCCTAAATCTTGTCCACAAAAACAACGAACCAAACATAGGTAATGTCAAATAATCCTAAGGACGAGTATTCCCTTTGATAAAAATTGGTAATGAACCAGTATAGGCCATTCAGAAATGGCACCCTAGATGGTCCACTTGATGGTGTGATATTAAAAAAACAAAAATTCTGATGTATAATTGAAGAAAAATAAATGTTTATTGTGGAATAAAGGAAAACATATCCATGGGATATTTATTACATGAAAAATTGGCCAAAATAGAGTAATAATATATTCTATAATAATAAAGTGTCTATGTGACCATCTATCACCACAAAACCACCCCCCAACAAAGGTGAATAACGAAATGAGAACCCAACAAGATATATAATTACCATAGCTTTACCCACGTCCTTCAAAACACAATCTATTACATCCTAAATTAAAAATCACCATATGAACAATGAACCCAGACGGATATCAATAAATAATCCATAAAAGTTATATTATTTATTACTAAAAAGTTATATCATTAAATAAAAGACTTATTATAATAAATTTTCAAAATTAAAACCATTTTGTAAACATTCAATTATTACCCATAACAACATAACATATTAACCCATTATAGTAATATTAAAACATTAACACCATAAACATGGATTCCACTCAGTAGTTCCCTGAGACCATATCAATACAGGTCATCATGCACATCTCAACAAATTTTAGAGACTAAAGACTAGAAACAAGGGCCCCAGTGAGTCATTGGGAATACTATGACCTCATTTCAAGAGTATATCACAGTGGAAGTCAATCAAATTCAATAGAAAAGCATATGAAATAACTAAACATAAAAAAAACATAAAAATCATTGAATAAATATATAAAAAGACAAAAATGTCTCATATAGAATGATACAGATGATACATGTATCTAAAAAATGGATAAAAAATAAAAATCGATGATTATTACTATATAAGTGTACAAAATGACAAAATGACCAAAAAGTATCATTAGAATCGTAATCCTAACCATGGTCCCATGTTATCTTGATCCAAAGAAACTATAATCAACCTATACTGTGGAACATTCCCCTAACATGACCTGAAACCATATAATTAGTTTGGGTCCTGAAGGAGTTCCAAACAGGGTGTGAGATAAACACCCCACTAGGTAACCACACATTGACCTATACAGTTCTAAAAAGAAAAATGCAGCATTCTAACAAGTGTATGTAAAGAAATAATGTATGTGTGAATTCCCATGGCATATATATACTACAAAATGTAATACAGAACAGTCACTCAAGGCTCCATGCAACAAGGGTTATCTCACAACAAGAAAGCTATAAGAAATGTAATAAAGTAACACAACCTCACCATTTACTTATCTATATAAATACACATTTCCATTCCATATGGAGAATTTTATCATAAACCACGACCATGTTGTATATATAATTATATCATAAACTTATGCCCATGGGGTAAAGAGATGTGTAGACCATGAATATCCAGATCTAAGGTGGAAAAGACTATGGAATCGTCATCGCGTCCTAGGATCATTATGGTGGAAACTCGGTCTTGTTATTGGTTGGAGTCTGAGGAGAATGTGTACCAACATGTCCTAGGTGAGTCCATGAAATACTGATCGAAGGGGTAGCAAGTCCTGAGACATCCTACTAAATCATGTCTCAAGGTGTTTAATCAATATAAGGCATCCACGGGCGTGTTCTAGATCCCAGGAGAGATGTCAATGGAATCTATAAAGCCATTAATTCATTCATATAATTTCAACATTTCAATTCCATGTGAGTATAGCCACTCATGTCACCAATTACATCACATGAGTATACCCACATAGGTATTCCATTTCACATTTAACATGCCACATGGGTATGCCCACACATTAGTCACCATTTTCACAATAAACCACTCATGAAATTTAAAAAATACCAAAGACTACTCACTTGGTTAAACTAATCCAAATAATCCATTTTATCAATATTAAAATGGAATGTCATGATAATAGATGTCTTAGAGGCATTGCATCTCTTAATCAATCCAATACAATCCATTCTAGAATACATGTGATTTTCTTAGCCCGAAAATCACAAGAACACACCTCATGGGTGGTTTGAGATGGAATAACTAATTAATTTCTAAAAATATCACCCAATTAGATACATTGATTCTGGTTATGGGTGAAAATGCACCACAATCGAACCTATGGGAATCCTCAATAGGTCTGATTACATCTACTACAACTAACATGTGAAAAAATAATTCTATTCCAGAACGTATGTCTGTAATTATAAAGGATTATCACTAAAAAAAGCACCATAAACTAAAATAAAAAGTATAGGCCACATACCATTGATCATTAGTTGGGTGATCATTTAGTATCATTTCCAGATTCCTCCTAGTTTATAATAAATATGAATAATGGAGAAAGAATGATAAATTAGGGCATATGAACGAAAATACAAATAGTGTATTCGTTGTTCTGAAGATTCAATAATGGTGAAAAATGAATCGAGTACATACTGATGTGGTTTCAATGTGACCAGCGATTGAAGAATCAGAGTTTGGATATCTTCTATATCTGAAAAACTAGGATACAAGGGTTTTACGCTTTGAAAGTGGGGGAAAAACTTCTTTTCTTAAAATTGAGGCAATAACCTCTTTTTAAAAAAAACCATATGTAAATTACACGACATGTAATTACATCACTCAACAAGTAATTACCGATTTTACCCTCCTGAGGAAAATCCCATTACATGTTGTGAAAAGGGATTACATGATGTGTATCCTCCTTTCACATCGTGTAATCGGCCTGCAGTCATCCTACTTCCTTTCAGCCTTTTCTTTCCCAAGTACAACCTTCCGTCCCATGGCCCAGCTTAGGGTCAAATCCAAAATATATTGGTAAACAAACATTTAACTAGAAAATAAAAGATCTATACATTTAGAAAAGCATCTTATTTTACAATCTTATCCAATTATTAATATTCATCCATGAATGTCTCTTAATATGGTGTTCAAGATTCATTTGAAATAAACTCTAGACATTGAGCATGAACATTGGCCTCCCTCTCCGAAGGCATTTCCAATAAAATTTTTTCCAACCATAGAACCCATTCTAGGGGAACTGACTGGCCTTAGAGAAACATCATGATCCTATAAACGATATGAATCAAATTCCCCTCAAAAGATTCATCACCGTGTAACTCAACTTCCACGGGCTGAAAAGCATGAGATGGGTCTGAATGACAATGATACAGTTAAGTTACATGGAATACATCGAGCATGGTTTGGTAACTATACGTTAACTCTAAATGATATGCTTTTGACACAACTCTCTCTAGAATCTCAATTGGTCTGACATATCATGGTGAAATATTACCTTCTGTCATTATTTTGTTATGTACCAACCTTGGTGAAACACATAAAATACTCATTCGCTAACCGCCAAATCTAGAGGTTGTATATGGCGATCAAATTATGATTTTTGATGAGATTGTGTAGTAGGGATCCAATTATAAATTAAATGGACCTGATCAGAAGTATCATGTATTAAGAACAGTGCCTGTAAAGCTGCATCAGCTGTCTCAAACCGACACAGGGGTGATCAGCAGGGCCTACCATATAAATTCCCATATGCATCCATCTGTATCATCGTCTAATCACTATTATGGTAAGTTAACTAAGAAATAGGGTTGTATCTCCCCCAAGAGCTCCCGAAATCCAGGATGAATTTTTGCAACATTTCTTCTAGCAGTTGTTTCGCACATTCTAATTGGCCATGTGTCTGAGGGTGGTATGATGTGTTTAGAAACAAATGTTTACCCAATGCCTTTAAAAAACTCTTCCATAAATGAGACAATTATAAATAAGTTCCAATCAGAATAGATGGGGCACAAAACCTTGAGAATTCATACTAGCTCATAGATATAAAAATTTCTAACATCATCGATACCAAAGGCCTCCTTGATCAGGAAGAAATAAGAAACCTACATGATTCATTCAACAACAACCATTACATCCTCGTTACCTTGGGGAAACCTCGGTAAATCGGTAAAAAAATAAATCATGACATCGTCCCATTTCCACTCAATAATAGCTAATTGCTATAAAATCCTAGCTCGTTTATGGTGTTCATCCTCCGATTTTTGATAGGTGGACACATTGTAACAACACTAGCTACATCACGCTTAATTCCCGACTACCAGTACTAATGTTGCAAGTCACGATACATTGTTGTGACTCTGGGGTGCACTTTCAAGGATGATGCTTGAAAATCCTGAATCAGCTCTTCGTGTATATACATTGGAACACAATCACATCCATGGATATGAAAGATATCATCCTCACCTAATTCCCAACTAGAAAGTGGATCCTTACTGGTCACACTCTCACATAGAACTAGGCCCTCCGAGTCTGATAGCTGCCTCATCCTAACACATTATTGGTTGGTAGGGTTCACAATTACGGATGATAGATAATTATTTTCTTGACTATCACGAACCTCATGATAAATATTAGGAAACAAATTATTAAGCTTCCACTCACTACTATCCTACTATACTACTAGTACCTAAGTCCTCCTACTCAGTGCATTGACCACAACATTACCTTTACCAGGTGTGTTGTCAAGCTCAATTACAAAAGACTGTAGGTACTCCACCCACCATTACTACCTCAAATTTAGATCAATCTATATAATGATAAACTTTAGGATTTTTAGTCTGTGAATATCAAAAAATCTCACCCATTAAATCATGTCTCCAATAACAAAAAACATGCCCAACTGCAGCTTGTTGCAAATAAAATGTCAGATAATTCTTCTCATGAGGCCTTAGTTGTATGCATCAGCAAAAACCCCATCCCAATTCCAGAATCATCAAAGAACATTGTGTAGCTCTTACCCTGCTCTAGAAGAATCAAGAGTGGTGCTGATTTCAACCTTCCTTTAAGATCCTGAAAGGTCGTGTCTCAATAATCTGACCACAAAAACAATACACACATCTTAGTCAATCTCGTCAATCGCACTACTAAGCATGATAAGTCCTATATGAAAATCATGTAGTAACCGTCTATCCCAAAGAGTCATTTTTATCAAAAATGTTGTGGGGTTGTTCCTAGGAAAATACAACTCTCAACTTTTCTGGGTCCACTGATACTCTTATCTCTGAGATGATGTGAACTTGGAAGTGAAATTTATCCTTCTAAAAGTGTAACATTATGAGCATTGTGTATAATTTATTCTCAATTAGTTTATTTAAAATCATCCCAAGATGGTTTTCATTGTTTTGTAGATTGTGTGAATACACCAAGATGTAGGCCATGAAAATCACCACAATAGAATCCATGTAAAGATGGAACTCTCAGTTCATCAGCTCTATGAAAACTACTAGTATGTTTATGAGACTAAATGGAACAAATAGATACCCATAGAGACTGTACCTACTATAAAAAATATGTATGAGGTATGTCTTCATGTCAAACACATACCTGGTGATATCCCAACCTCGAGTCAATTTTCAAGAACACCCGGGCTCTTCAAAACTAATCAAATAGTCCATATATCTGTGGAATGGGATATCGGTTTTTAACGGTCAGCTGTTTCAGTTTCCAATCATACTCACAATGCCTATGGGTACCCTGTTCCTTTTTCACAAAATCGTCTGGTGAACCCCATGGAGTAGTACATGACCAAATAAACTCCTTCAACTCCAATTCATCTATCGACCTCTTGACCTCCTGCAACTCTGTCGTAGACATCCTTTAAAGTGGAATAGATACTGGTGAAACTACTAGAATGAGTTTAATGGTGAACTTCGCCTCTCCCACTCAAGGTAACCTAGAAAAGTCACCCTGAAACACATTCCTGAAGAACTAAACCACTGAAGGGAAGTTTGTCAGACTCACTCCCTGGTCATCCTTGTAAAAACTAGGAATATGGGCTGTCATCCCTCCCACCCCATGATGATCTTGTCCATCTCTTCTCTCATGGGCATCCCATTCACCCTTATGAGTAAACACATCACCCTCTGGTCATTGGAATGTCACCCTACAACGATAATAGTCAACATATTCTCGATAAGTAACAGCTAGTCTATCATGGTAATGATGAAAAACCCTTTCATCATAAGGACATAAAGATCATAAACGAAGTGACACCCACCAAACTCAAGGGAGAAATCCCTACACTATCACACAAAATCAATTCAGATTCCCAACGGTGTGTCTAGTGTCAGAATGCCCATGGAAGAAAAAAAACAATCCCAATTCTTCTCAGCACTAGTGAATATATAAAACATTGGGACACGTGAATCAAAGATAGAAGATAAAATAGTAGAGTCTAAAATGATCGTACTTCATAGTGTAGATGGTCTAACACTATGCTCCTTGTGGGTAGGCTGCACAAAGTTGACATTCCTACTCCACGACCCTATGACATGACCTCACTTCCTGGAGTAGTTCCACACAAATGTACATGCATTACAAACATCTGGCTGGCTCTGCCAGAGATGCCACTACCTTGACCTTACTGGACAACACTGCTCCTGATCCCTACCTGATGCAGATTTGAGGAACCTTATTCTGAACCTAATGTCAGAGAATACCCCTATCACTCAATGATGGAGGGATGATCCTACAAAACCACCACACGTGACCTATCCTACTACAAGATCGGCACTCTAATGGGTCATAGTCACACAAATTGATTATGTGGCCTCACATATCACACTAATGGAAGAAAAAAAATCCACAATACTCACATATTGATTGGAACTCATCTCACAGAAATCCTCAAAAAGTATCTTCCTGCCAAATATGTAGATCTACTTGGTCATGGAATAACCCTTCCCTATTATTTACCCCTAAATTCCCTTATGTTTCACTCATTAACTGGCACCTGATTCACATTTTTAATTATATAAGTTAATATAAACATATTACCCTGATAATTGATAGCATTTCAGAGACCTTACTCAAAGCGTCTCGCTCGAGAAAGGACATTATAAAGGTACATCAGTGTAAAATGTTGCGAATCTATTAAGTGTGTCGAGTACTCAATAAATGTCATCGTTGCGTATTCTAGGTGCATGAACTCACCTTTCTGATCTTCTCATAGATTCGTGGTTTAAAATTAGACATGGAAGAAGGTTTGGAAATCAGTCCAAATGATATGTCACAACTCACTGGCCATGTTCAAAACATCCTAACAACACGTCGATTCTCCATGTAGAATATAATTTTAGAGATTAACACTCCTCTGAAAAGGTCTCTACAAATTCTCCAAAATTTTTAACGTGGTCTCAAGGTATAGCTCTCCAGCCTCTACACCTCCATTCACTAAAAACATGGGAGCATTCTACTTCTAGAATAGCTGCTTCAGCTGAGCCATAAATAATTTAGGATGTAGTGACCCCTAAAAAGATTTATATAGTGAAGCCACAAATCACAATAATATGATTTAGAACCTATGTATTTAACATCCCTCAGTGCCGCTACTATAAATAAAGGAGAATCAATCGGTAGCCCATGGCCTACGACCTCCATAGTAGGGTCTCCACCATCCTCATGGCATACCATGGGAGGTCATCATGGTGGAATGCCTCTACAATTACAAACACACAACTCAGAAAATAATGATATCAAAGTAAGAACTCAAAAGCATATTACATGTCAAAATCCTCCTACAAACAATTCATAACCCATAGAACACTCCTAAATCCAACACTATAAAAATAAAATCCATCAAAAGAACAAGAATATATTCCACTAACCCACTCAAAATCCAGGTCCAGATCAAGTATCTATTTCCATTTCATTCATATTCATTTTTATGAGTCAATTATTAAGAAAATTAAACCAATTATTTACCAATCTCAAATCCATGAGGTCCCCTAACACCTCATTCTCCCAAAACAAAGTTCCAATTCATTTCACACATTTCAAATTCACATTATCATTTTCAGTTAATTGGTAAATCATTTACCAATATATAAGGTCTCATAGTCATTATTAATTAAAAGAAGACGTCACTCCTCTATCCTCTACACAAAGTCTATCATTATAGTAGACACAATTATCACATCATCTATAAAAACATAACGCAATAAGTAATGCATCCTAAATGGCATGGTATGTGATTTATAACATGTTACAATATGATGAATGAGATGGAATACCCTAATCACATCATGTTTCAACAGAAATAGAAACCAAATCATATCAATAGTAATTTTATAAATCATGTGTGTCACCCAATAGTGAAATCGAATCACCTATAATAGTCAAAATCCTGAAAATCACAATTCCATTTGAGGTTGTTTGTATTTTAATTATACCTATTGTAAAGACCAAAAACTTGACATACATGGACATTACATTACTTTTTCAGAATACTTAATACATAAAAAAAATAGACACACAAGGACTGTAATAGTTTAGTGTCTTTGGAAACTTGGAATTTAATCTTTTAATCGTTGTGAAAGATCTTAGACATCTCCTATAAAGATCTTCCCCTACACTTATCTTACCTAAAACCTTTCTTTATATCCTTGGGAAAAGAAAACATATAAAGGGTGAGCTCAAATACTCAGTAAGGGTAAACATAGTGAACATAAAACAATACATAAAAATTTGAAAGCAAAAACTTGAACATGAAATTTAAACATCAAAATCTCGAGCAAAGACATAAATCGTGGAAGTACGTAAGGCATATATCATAATGGAACAACAATAATGATAAAATATAATGGGAATAAAACATGTAATTGTGGAAACCATTCAGCACATGATATTATTTCCATAGTATCCAAGACATTTCTACCGAGACCATCTTAATGGAAAAAGTCCATTTCTGAATCGAGTTCACTCGTCGTTTCAGTCCTGTAACACTGAACCGGATTAAATTACCATTCCAGCCATGTCTATATCATTAGATATAAATTCTTACCCAATGAATTGGTGGGATATATAGGTCCCACCTATTTTATAATGAAATCATTCTTACTTGTGCGAAAAAATAAACATAAATCATTCATCATAACCCAAAGAATAAAAATGGGTTTCATAATCATCATCCCATCATCACATAATCCATATAACATAAATGGATATCATTTCATAAAGTGAAACCATGTAAATCATAGATTCATGATACTTGAAACATACACATATTAAATAATGTCATCTTAGATGAAAAATCGTTTTGATAAAACACTTGAAATTAATTCTTGAGGAAAATATCCTTTCTTCTTCAAAATCACTTTCTTTTCACAAAAATGCCATGTAATATTAAAAGAAAAGGATTTTGTTGAAAATAGTAATGAAATATTTTGTAGGAATATTCATGAAAATAAGGCTTTATTAAACCGTAAAAATCCTTTTATGCTGTATACGTTAAAAAAACATTCATCTCGTACTTTTCTCTGTAAAGTCAAAAAGTACCTTGAAGGGTAAATAAAAGAAAGATTCCTTCCATACCATGGAATAAAAGTCAAAATTGGTAAAAATGAATTTAAAAATACATGAAAACACTTTTATAAAACATGGAAATGGATGATAGTAATAACCCAGGTAAATACATACATATAAGCAATCTCAGATAGAAAACAATTGAGATTGTAACATTATCCCTTGCCTTAGGTCTGATATGCTTCGTATGTATCCGAACCTCATGTATAATGATTTAAATAATTTCATTGACTTATTAAAGAATCATATCTATTGTTATGATGTCATAAATGGTTCACTTATGACTTTATGTTACCCGTTCTTTGGTAAATTCCATGTTAAAGCAGCGTTTTGGGTAAAATCGTTTTATTTATCGTACATGTTTGGACTTGTTGTTCTTGATATTATTACTTATATCCTGAATCAATTAATTCCAGAATTTAAAACATGATTTATATATAATATATATTCAGTATATACATATATATATATGTGATAGATTGATAAATGGAATGAAATACACTGTTCATGGAGACGATAGGCCGTACGTACTCATGAACGATGATTTAATTTCCTTATTGAATTGAATGGAATTAAGTAGATGACATACATAAATCCAGTATCATTATTATGTCATTTATTTCATGATTACTTATTATATATACTTTATAATCATTCATCAATGGTTAATCACTGAGAATGAATCTCATCGCGTCGTGGAGACGGTAGTCCGTACGTATGCACGAGTGATGATATCATTCTCATGATCATGGAATTGTATTGAAGTGTATGTATAATATTTCAGAATAAATTTCACTTTACAATAATTATATATAGTTATTTATTTACACAATTATACCCATCCTATTAAGGTGCTGGTTGAAAACAGATTACACCATGGCGTGGAGACTGTATTCCGTATGTACGCACGCGCGGTGAATTCGTTTCCCATAGGATGGATAGAAGGTGAAATAGGGTTGTTTAATATTTATAATAACATACCAGTATATGAGTGATACTGATTTTATTTATTCATAATGAAACAGCTAAAGAATAGGAAGTAGAAGAAGAAATAAATTTGAAAGAATCTGTAACAGATATTACCTCTTCTTCGACACGCCTCTTTGAAACCTCCTCTTAGGGTACTAAAATTGGTCTTTCAAGAAGACCAGGACCTCTAGAATATTTATAGGGAAGTTCAAAAGGGAAATGGGCATGGTTTTGCCGAGACTGATGGCTCAAAGTTGTGTAAAGATGAGAGGGAGGAGGTTCAATTTTATAAGGGAGGAGAGGGTCACATTTAGAAGTCTTAAAAATATTTATTTATAATAAATATAACCCCACTTAAAAACCTGAAAAACGACTCATATTCGAATATTATATGATATAGGGTTGTAATATCATCAACCAATAAAATTTTGACATGTAGGAAAAAAAATTTCAAACATTTTCAACATGATTTATCATTATTTAATCTATTATATTTTATTTGTGGTTATAAGATTCTAAATTTCAAATTGTTATAAATAATTACTTATGTGACATTAATTATAAATTATTAGAAAATTTATGACATTTTAGACTATATAAACTTCAGTTTATAATTTTTAAATACTTTTGTGATTTTTAAACAATTTAATAATATGTTATTTTTTATAAAATAACAATAGTGTCAATTTTCACACTATTCAATTATATGAATTTAACTAAAATCCACAAAGAGGATATATTCAAACTAAAATATTTAATAGGTTCCTAACATGTCATAGTAATCTATAAAATTAGTGGAGAACTTTAAATAGTTCATATAATATTTATTTTACTATTTGTAAAACAATTTATTTGATATTTCTCTTAATAAAATAATTACTGCAACATTTTTGTATTATTATTAATTATACTTATGTGTTGAATAAAAATTAAAAATAAAATACTAGGATGAAGATAAATATTAAATATTTCATAATAATAGATTTAGTCGGATTTATCTTCTAAATAACCCATCTTTTAAAATGTTATATTTATTAAATTATGAAGGTGACAACTTTAACATTATTTAAAATAAAATAATATAAGTGTCATAATCACTTTTATAAGACTCCAAAAGGTTATATATTAAGTCAATGGATGACTATGGTGTAGATATACACTACCAATAAGTTTTGGTCTGGTTTTTGGGCCTTTTAATGGTTATTATTATTTCAATAATAACTATATTAATGATGTTTCACTTAATAAATAATCTCCGCATCATTCATGTATCACCATTAATGATAATTATTTAAACCCAAAAAATTATAAATAAATTATCATGATGTAGATAATTCTATTATATTTTTGGAGACTATTCATATTTTATGTTTTATGAGTTCTATCTCTAAATTAGAATTATTATACTTATAATAGTTAAGAGAGTGACATGTTGTCAGTTTCTTTCATTTTAATAATAATTAAATTATTTTCATGGTCAAAAGTCCATAAAATGACTCTAATCCGACCCTTAGGAGATATGGGTCTAATTTTAGCCATCCAATATAATTGTGGCATGTTTTAGGGTAATTTTATAATATTATAAATACCCTTAATTACCTAGTTTACCTTTAACTATGGTAAATAAAATTTACCGTAGTTACTATTCATAATTCCTAAAAATAAAAAGTATCATATTAACATAATTTGGACCCAATGATTCTAAATATGGAATCCATTTTTTCAAATTCTATACACAGAAGTTGCATAAATTAAAATAAAATTAATCCCATTGTCGAATGAAAATGGTTTTTTGTTTAAAACATTGCAAAAGATTAAATTGATTTAACCTACGAATTCAATGTAAAATCAATGATAATGACATAAATTATATTAAATGGTAAAAATATATTATATTTATACATTAAAACCATTAAATATTATAATTTATCTATATAAATTATTACGATGAATAAAGTTGTTTATAATTAAAATATAGCGTGTTTTTACTATTCATTAAAATATGAAAGTTATCCGAAAAATATAAAAACTTTATCCAATGTAAATTTTTATATCCTCATTCAAAATTATAATTTTATTTTGTAAAATTTATCTTATAAACATGTCAAAAAGTAGATTTAATGTGGGTTCGCCATCAAAATGTGGCAAATTTTCATATTTTGAAAAATACTTATTTTACCCAAAAAATTTATTTTGTTCTCGTACCATGTTATAGAAAATGTATAAGATGATTAATAATACTATAAAATTCAAAATTTAGTAAATACTATTCATAAAGGCTAGTTCCTGATAATATTATAATCATATATCGTTGTTTAGTGAAACCTAGTATTGCGTACAACACACACTATCAAGGAAGGTCGCGATTGTGTGAAATGCAAGCCAAATCAGGGTTGTGTGTAGTCCATGTCTCCTTTGTTGTTGAGTATAACAAAATACATCCATGTTTCATTTATACATTGAATATATATATATACACACACACACATACCCACTCAATGTTTCATAGAATAACAACTATCAAACAAACATGAAATTGTGTGTAACACAATCCAAAAATAATGTTGCGTAGACTGCAAGATAATACAGTGTTACGTATAGTTCAATATAATCATGGTGTATCGTACAATAGAAGATATTAAAGATATTAAAAAGAATATATCTTATAAAATATCGGGTTGTTACATTCTACCCCTCTTAAAATGAACTTCTCCCTCGAAATTCGTCGGGGTTATAAATGGTTTTCTTCTTGAAAGTTTCATAAATTGAAACCCACATCGTAAAAAGGAATACCAAAACTGATCTTTAAAAACTAAATTATGAAACGTAACGGTTACCCAAATTAACAAATCATTGGGCTTCCACATAGGATAACATAGGTGAAAATATGTATATGAAAGAGAAATATAACCATCATGTTCTGATGGAGTGTGGTAGAGGACATGGCTATGATAAAGCCAACAGTCACAAATCTATAAATTTGTGATGAACGATGGTACCATCTGATTCATCGGATATAAGGGCACTAAGACAACATTTATGCTTTTCAATATGATTTCCCTAAAGTTGAAAAAATTTAATTAGAATAAATACATACATTATTTCGGTACAATCTCATCATTTATTTTGTGCATTGAATAACTTCCACTTCTTCTCTTAATGAAATGAAGTGGAATTTATCATTTGTGAAGTGTTAGAAGATCATGGGATATGAAGATGGGTCACTCCATCTATTTCAAACAAACGGTTAGAAAATGATATCAAATATACATAAGTCCTTCTATGGTGAGGTTAAACGTATACGATTCCAAAAATGAACTTATACTTCATATATCATACCGCTTAATAAAATAAAACTAGTTTCTACTAACCAAGGAGTTCCTGTAGGCCAGTGGTAGGAAATAAAGACCTGTCGCACTTTAGTTGTGGGTTCGATTCTCACAGCCTTGTCCGATGTGACGGGTTGTCGCCCATCCTACAGGTTATCCTTTTTCTAAAACAATACTATTATAACAAAAAGTTATAGTCTTAAATAATAAAAACTTATGTTCAACATAATCCATTTGAATATTTAGGCTTATCCAATATACTTTTTTCCAAACTCATAGTATAAAGAGAATGATTACTATAAAGTTCATATAACAAGCATGTGAATACCATCATTTATCCCTCATATATCTTTTTGGTCACATTCCAATCATGTGAATACCTTAATCTTGTATTCTCTTGAAAAATGAATACCCATTGCACCTTATTGAAAACATGAATGTTGTCAAAAGTTAACTCTTTCCACATAACAAAATCCAAAAAATCTGTATTCTAAAACCACGATATAACGTTGTACTTATATCAGTCATGATCTCATGAATACTATCAAACAACTCATTATCTCCTTATCCTTTCATTATGCACATATCATCTACCTTCCAAAAATATTTGAACAACCTTTCATGGTAACCGGTACCATTCATCATATACATTCAAAACTCAAGCAAAGTAAATAGTGTAACAATCCTTATATTTTTTTATTTTTTCCATAGTACCATACATTATTCTTGATAAACATATAATCATTACACTACCTTCTTAAACCATTGACCGAGCTTCAAGAATTCTTTTATCTCACATATCATTTTTAGTCTCTTCATCGTCATAAATATAAATACTACCCATATGACCATGATGATTCTTTTCATGAGACTTTCCCTTAGGGAATTGGTTTTCATAATTCCCATACATTCCACATTTAAAACATTTAACTATTGTTGATGTCTTAGATATACCATTATCCTTGTCCATGGGGTTAACTAAACCTTTTCCTTTGAAATTACTAGCTTTGTGTCCTTATTTTCCACACCCAAATCATCTTCTAGTTCCTTTGAAACAATCTCTCTGATTCCTCTTCCCACATGATTTAAATGAGGGAAATTGAACATTATTTCCTCTATGATCATCATTAAATTCCATATTTCTCTTATTATCTGAGTCGGGAAACATACCAAAGTTGAGATTATTGATCATATTATGAGACTGATGATTAGGAATAATAATGATGTTTGGAATTCCATGTCTTGTTTCATTAGGTTGCTCATGAATAATATCATTCCATTGTCCGCCATATCCTCCATTGTCGTGAATATTCCTGTTTCCATCCATTTTCTAAAACGCAAAAAGAATAGTGTGAGAGTTAAAAATCATGTTAGGGAAAACAACATAGAAAACGAGGAGTACCCTCAATATCTAACATCGTAGGTTAAATTATAAGATCATAAACATAGTTCTAGGACTATATCCTATATGTATACTTATCGTTACGGACATCCCAAGACATACCATAGAAATATTTTTAGGGATATCACTAACATTTTTGCATCCTAGTTTCCAAAGGTTGACTAAACCTTTCCTCTGATACCAACTATAGTGGTCTAAAATTACTTCTAGTGGTCTATAACTGATACCTATCAAGGCACTCCCTGCGTGGCTACACCCCCATGGAGGGACACACCACCAACCCTAGTGGCAGCCATTTCTTCATGAATCCCTTGGGCGGAGATCCATGCTTCGTCCAACGCTCACATGTTAGAGTTCCCAAGGATCGAATACATTCCTACCCCCTTTGCCTATGATACAAACTGTAATGACCCAATGCATGACATACATAGACATTACATTACTTTTGCGGAATATTTAATACATAAAAAAAAACACACAAGGACCGTAATAGTTTAGTGTCTTTGGAAACTCATAATTTAATCCTCTAATCGTGGTGAAAGATATTCAACATCTTCCATAAAGATCTTCCCCTTTACTTTTCTTACCTAAACCCTTTATTTATATACTAAGGAAAAGAAAACATACAAAGGGTGAGCTGAAATTCTCAGTAAGGGTAAAAATGGTGAAAATAAAACAATACATAAACATTTGAAAGAAAAAACATGAACATGAAATTTAGACATCAAAATCTTGAGCAAAGACATAAATCATGGAAGTACGTAAGGCATATATCATAATGGAACACCAGTCATGATAAAATATAATGGGAAAAAAACATGTAATTGTGAAAACCATTCAGCACATGTTATGATTTCCATAGTATCCAAGGCATTGCTGTCGAGACCATCTTAGTGGATAATGTCCCTTTCTGAATCGAGTTCACTCCTAATTTCTGTCTTGTAACACTGAACCAGATTAACAAACCATTCCAGCCATGTCCATATCATGAGATATCAATATTTACCCAATGCATTGGAGGTAGATATAGGTCTCACACATCTCATAATGAAATAATTTTTACTTGTGCTACAAAATAAACATAAATCATTCATCATAACCCAAATAATAAAAATGGGTTTCATAAACATCATCCCATCATCACATAATCCATATAAAATAAATGTATATCATTTCAAAAAGTGAAACCATGTAAATCATAGAGACATGATATTTGAAACATACACATATTAAATAATGTCATATAAGATGAAAAATGGTTTTGATAATACACTTGAAATGCCTTCTTGAGGAAAATATCCTTCCTTCTTCAAAATCATTTTCTTTTCACAAAATGCTATGCAATTTTAAAAGAAAAGGATTTTGTTGAAAATAGTCATGAAATATTTTGGAGGAAGCTTCATGAAAATAAGGATATATAAAACCGTAAAAATCCTATCATCTCGTATATGTAAAAAAAACACTCTTCTTGTACTTTTGTCGGTAAAGTCAAAAAGTACATTAAAGGGTAAATAAAAGAAAGATTCCTTCCATACCATGTGGTAAAAGTAAAAATGGGTAAAAATGACATTAAACATACATGAAAATAATTTTATAAAACATGGAAATAGATGATAGTAATAACCCCAGTAAATACTTACGTATAATAAATCTCAGATAGAAAACAATTGAGACTGTAACATTATCCCTTACCTTTGGTCTGATATGCTTCGTACGTATCTGAACCTCCTGTATAATGATTTAAATAATTTCATTGACTTATTACAGAATCATATTCATTGTCATGATTTCATAAAGGGTTCACTTATTGTAACACCCCAAGCTTCTATGGTACGCTTCTCTTTAAATAATGCGATAATGTGTGTTGTACGCAACATCGAGTTTTAACACACCAAAACCAATTAAACTAGCCGTTATGAATACTAATACCTACTTTTTGAAATTTTATATATATAATATTTCAAAATGAACTTTATTTTTTGATTCATAATATAAAAATTATCCTAAGTTGAATTTTTCTGAGAACGTCCAATTTTTATGAATAGTGAAAAATACTTAAAAACAACTCTTTTAATCAAAATAATTTCTAGTGATAAATGATATTATTTATTGGTTTTATAGTATAATTAGAATATATTTTTACCATTTTATCCAATGGTGTTAATTATAATAATTTCATTTTGAAATTGGACATAAACAATTGTCAATCTTTTGATATATATTGTTTCTTAAAAACACTCTATTTGTTGTAACAGCGGGAATTAATTATAAAATTAATTAATGCAACTTATATGTTTGGAATTTTTTAAAATCGACATTATTTTTGAATTCGGAATATCAATTTTATATTAGGGTAAAATTTTGGCATTGTTCTGAAAAACGTCAATTTTTTATGAATAGTGAAACTACTAAGTGGTAGTTAAAAAAACTGAATTTTTTCATAAATCATATTTTACCGCTTCTGTGAATGGAATTTTGAAAATCCAAGAGACACGGTTAATATGAAGAAGTAAAATGTGGTTCAATGAGAAGAAAATAATTTTTGGTGAATAATAACTTTTTACTTTTATTTACCACGGTTAAAAGTAAATAGGGTAATTAAGGGTAAAAATGATATTAATATTACCCTAACACATGTCCTATTTCTATTGGACAAGTGTATCTCGACCAAACACAACCTTAGGAATAAAATATTTTCATTTAGGTTGTCACACCCCGACTGACACTTCTTGTAATTTAATTATTTTAAGTCGTTCTTTTGAGTTGCAGTTTGAACCGGTTCAATTTTAAAAAGGAATTTGAGATCTTTTACAAGTGCTCGACCATAATCACAAATAGGCGCGCGAACGCGCCCGCACACGCGACCGCGCATGGTCTCGTGCGCGGTGTCCAACATAAATTAATAATGATTTTATTATTTTGGTTGATTTTATTATTTTCGTTTTCTTAATAATATTAAAATTTGTTATAATTTTTTAGGATATAAATTTATCCTTATTTTTATTTTTATTTCCTTATTTTTTTTTTCTCTTTTTCTTTTCTCTTTTTCTTTATTTTCATCTTTTCTTTATTTTTCTTTTTTTTCCTCTCCCTTTCTATCTCTCCTCTCCCGTCGCGCAGGCCACCCCTCCCCTCTATTTCGCGCGGGCCTCTCTTCCCCTGGAAACCCTAGCGCCGCTGGTTTTTCCCCCCTGCTCCCTCATCTTCCTCGCCAAAACAAATCTCCTCTCCCAGACCGGCATCGCCCTACCTTGCCTTCTTCCGGCTCGCCTCGCGCCGCCTTCGCCAGCCGCAACGACACCCCCCTGCCCGCAAAACCGAGCCGCGCAGCACCCTCACCTAGCCGCCTCCCTCTCGGCTGAACCTTCTGGCGACACCCGTCCTCCTCCATTTCTCTCACCGGACCAGCAACGTCGGCCTCCTCTCATGCGCACATCCTCCCTTACTTCGCCTCCCTCTCGGCGGACCACTCGGGAAACCCCCATGACGTATCGCCCTCGTCTTCCACCTCCGGACAGCCGCGCCGCTTCGCCCTTCCGCTTCAGCCAGCCGAACCGTGCCGTGCCCCAACCTCGAACCCGTGCCACTCCACTTCCACGGACCACATTGACCCACACCGCATCTCCCTTCCGGATGATTTTTTTTTTGGTGCGGCACATCTCAGGCAGTTTCCTTTAATCTCAGATTAGTCTCCCACTCCCTCGTTGCAGGTTTGGTTTTCTTCATTTAGTTGATTTTATTTCTTTGATAGTTTATTGGATTAAATTTGGTGTTGTAATTGGTTTGATTTTGATGTTTTGGTTCAATGAATTGATTTTAGGGTTTATGTTACTTTTGGTATAATTGTTGATGCAATTTTGCAGTGTTTGTTTGTTTTTTTGGGTCTAGATTGATGTTTCTAGTTAAAATTTATTAATTAGAGCCAAAGTGAGGTTGCTCGTAGTGAGATTATCATGCCGCAGGAGTTTCGCGCCGAACTGCGAAGTTGGTCTGCACCGAGGTAGGTGGTTCCAGGTTCAATTGTTACTTGATTAATTAATTTTTAATTTTAATTAGTTTAGATTGTAGATTAATTAATTTGTGTGGCACAAACTTATTTCTCTTTGAAGTTTAATATGAATTAAAATATGTTTAGTAGCATGTTGTCATAGTATGTGTGCTTGTTGCTGAAATATCATTCCTGTTTAACTATTAGTGTGTGTTTTTGTTTATTTGTGAGGCTCGCTTACTAATTAGTTTGTCTGATGTAATTTTTTTTTGTGGTTAGTATGTTTTAATGTGTTTATTAGTGTTTTTAGGTGATATGAGTGAGTTGTCGCTGTGAGAACCAATGTCAGACTATCCGCCAATGTTTTATGAATTATGCAGTTACTTTATTAGGAGGTGCAAGGGGTGCAATTGGTGTTTTGGAGTAGCGTTGGTATGCGTTCTTTCATAAATGAGCAATTGAGTGGATTTTTACTATTTTGGTTGTGTGGCATATTTTCAAATGGGTTGGAAAGTTTTTCTGGTGGTTTCTTTAATCACGTGTGTGATGCAGATTTGGTTCCTGAGGTGGCATTGTGTGTGTGTGGTTATGTGAGGGGGTTTGGGTCTGTCTAGCGTGTAAAACAGTGTTTTGCTCTTAAAAAATTATTTATGAAAATTTGAATTGTTTTATTAAATAATTATTAAGGGTGAAAATTGTTTTGGGTAAATCGTGTGAATATTTTTGGTACTTAAAGTCATGCGACGTGTGTGGAATTTTTTTTAAATATATTATGTTAGTGGCGTGTATGATAATGAAAGTGACCTCTTTGATTGTGCAGTTATTTTAATTAGTTGTGTAACTGATGCAGATTTACCTTTGTGATATTTTTTTGTGTGCTTATTTAAAATGGATTTTTGGGTGTGAAAATGGTGGGTTTTATGTGTGTAGGACTTTTTCTGGTTTGAGTATATTGTTATGACACGTGACATGAACTTGAAATTGGTTTGAGCACAAACTGGGAAGCCCGGGTAGAAAGGAGGGTGAACTAGACTAGTGGGCTAGTATTCCGGAGGGGACTCGACCCGGTTTCACTAGCAGGACTGGAGATTTCAACACTAACTAAACATATTCTATTCTGAGGGTCGTGGTCTTCTAAGCCACGTTTTCTGAGGGTCGTGGCCATCTAAGCCACGTTTTCTGAGGGTCGTGGCCTTCTAAGCCACGTTTCACCGAGACACGAAGATCTAGAAACCCGAGCTAGATAAAACCCGTGCGGCCTCTCCCATGTTAGTGCTCATTGGTTAATTTACGCTCATCAGTGTGACACTTTGGTTATTTTAGAAGTAAATGTGTGCGTGTGTTTTAATTCAAATTTATTCTTTTTAAAACTGCTATCTCTAAACCTGTTTTCTCTAAAGTTGTTCTAGCTTTTAGATCTTTTCTTTAATAAAAAAATTGCAAATGTATTTGTCATTTAATAATTGTGCGTGGAACCTTTTCTCGGTGGTATCTTAATGGGCTTTTAGCTCAAACCCTACATACACCCTTGGGTGTATGTAGATTCTGTCTATTTCTCTTTCCAGGTTGAGGCATCGGGCCTGGCATTGGTGGTTCGGGTTGTCAGTGGCATCCTCGTGTTGGTTTGGTGACGACGGCTTGGGGATCTGACACCTCGTGTTGCACGGAGTTTTGTGTGGAGTTTTGTTTTTTTATTGATGTAGTTTCTTTTGGGTTTTTATTTCAAGTTGTTAACCTTAAGTCTGAACTTGGTAAGGGCATGTTTGGTTTTCAGTTTTTTTTTATTTTCAATTTAATTAGCTTGTTGTCTGTTTTATAATTATTCCTCTGGGTAAATCGTTCCCAAGTTTATTTTTAATACCCAGGCACTTGTGCCAGCTCGTGGGGATCGGGAACGCCCTTCGGGCCATGTCGCGGGCCGGGTCGGAAGGCGACCCGGCCTGGTTCGTGACAAAATGGTATCAGAGGCAGTTTTGGTTGTTGTTATTTGGGATGTCAGGTAGATTGGAGGTAGGACTGTCGGTGCTCGAGGGATAGGTGCGAGAAGAGCGTCGCGAACTTTTACTCGTTCCGATCCTCGAGTATCCAGGGGTAGTTTGGGATTTAAGTTTTTGGTTTTGCTCTGTGTGGATGGGGGGTGACAATAGCAGTAAACCGGTACTGCGCGCGGTCTCACATGGAGTAGCGACCCATGTGATGACCGAGAGTACGGTTCGACACTCTTAGTGGTTGGTTCTTGCCTAGGGCATGGTCTGCTAAACCATGTAGCCGGGTTAGACACAACCACTAGTCCTCCGCCCATGTACTTTAATGCTTGTGATGTCTTGCTTTAGTTTTGGGAATTGGCGTAAAATTGTTTTCCTTCAAAAAGGGAAGCGGACTTTGCTACTGCTCTTATTTTATTTTGGGCTGTGTTTCTCTTGGACCTTGTTTCTGGAATTTGGCGTTGATTTGTCGAAGTTGATTTTATAAAAGAACGTTCTAGGTTATTTGAAATTGAAGTGAGTTATTTTTTTTAATGGGAAGAATTTTTAAAATATGTCTTGAATTTTGAAATGGTTTGAAAAAAAAGGTATTTTCGGATATTGAGAATGTTTTGTTTTGAAAGCGGAGTAACCTTGTTTCTTTCCAGTGGTATTCCTATGGGTGCTCGCATGTGCATGTGGACTTGATTAATGCATAGTTGGTGGATTGTGTTGACGGGTGCCTGAGTGGCATAAAAATACATACTTGCGAGGCACCATGGAATATCATTGGTGGTTGATTGATCTCTAAGGTTGCTTCTTGTTTCCTAGAACGTGTTCCTTTTTCTTGAATGGGTTTTCCTGCTCAAATGGATTTGGAAAAGGAAAAAAATGACATTTCTTTTAGAGTAAAGATAGATTTTTAAAATAGCTTTTGTTCTTGTTGTGCAGTGCTTGGTTCTTAAAGTGAGTGTCTTTCTTTGAAAATGAATTGATGTTTGAAATTGGGATTATTAGATTTTATTTTATGGAATGTTGATGTTTGTATTGTGATGTGTTTGGATTTGTGGAAGGTTGTTTCATGTTTCTCGTTTGGGATATGCCCCCCAGAAACGTTCCATGGGTTCCAGCAGGTCTCTCTCAGTTCTGGGCCCGGCCCTGACCCTCAGTGGAGTGGCAGAGTTAGGTTATGCTCGGTGGTGTCGACTGTTCATAGACGTCTATGTCAGTTGGATGTCGTTGAGTGTTTTGGGAAAGTTGGAAGTGTCTCTGGTTTTGGAGGTACTCTAGATTTTGTGTATGCGTAAGTTGTCTCGAGTATGTTTGGAGGAGCGAGACTAAACCGGCAAACTGTGATAGTTCCGTTTTCATTGCGAATAGCGATGTTGTGAGCAACCCTCAAGGCTAGTCTCATTCCACGGTTGTACCTAAGTGAAGGCGAAGGAAATTGGTTGATCTCGTAGGTGTTTGACCAGTCAACAGAGGGTGAAGGAGGTATGTTGACCTTTCTGATGAGCTAATTTCTTGTTCCCCATAGGTTGTGTGGAACGATTAGTTTAAAGCTCGTAATAGTTGTTGGTCCCATCTATACTGTGGTAAATGAATGTTCTTCGTCCGATGAAGAGTGTGAACCAAAGGGACTTGTTCTTGGAGTGCCCCTCTCGTCAGTTTGTGTCGCGCGTTTGACAGACCGCTCAATCCCCTATCTCTAGTGTGGTCAGTTAGACACTCTAGGTCGTTCGCTGCAATTCTATGTTGGTATGTTAATAGAGTGGTCGCAAGAGACACGAGGAGAAGTATGCAGGCTTCTTTTCCAGCGGAGGAAGTTCCAGTTAGAAGTGGTCATCTTGTGACTGCGAGGCTGGAGATGCTTCAGACATCAGTGCCCCAGCCATAGGTCTCAGGGTGAAGCTTGCGCGCAGTTATAACTTGTCAGACGTGGGACGGGCTAGGTCCGACTTTAGTCCGCAATGTCGGGACGAGGACAACTTAAATTTCCCTATTGTGATACCCTCTCCGAAGGCATCATTCTTTTTGTGAGGGGCATGGAGCCCTTGTCTACATGTCATGGTCTTATTTTATGGGAGTTCCTCTTAGGCCTTAAAGAGGTTCTGAAAAATCTGTATTCCTGTAAAGCTAGTGGGTGTGCTGCGTGAACCTTCTTGTGGTTGATTATGGATTGAAATTACACTTGTTCCAGAGATGCTTCTGTCTTGTGTAATTTTCGTGCGCTTGTCTGGTTCGTCTCCTAGTTAGGGGTTTCTGCTATCAAAGCTATCTCATTTGGCGGAGTTTTGTCCACTGTAGGAATAATCAGTACAGGTCGGATTGTGTGGTGGGTTCACGATGAAGGGTTCATTCAGTACCGCTTAAAGTAAACTAGGAATGCTCGCGCGGGATTCGTGGTGCTAGGAATTTTTTTAAAATGGTGGGGAGACCCTATGCAGGTCTCGCCGATGTCCTCTCTGGTGTTGGTTAAACATAGAGACCTTTGAGGGTCAAGCTAGTTCTAGTGGTTGTGTGAGTTGTGAGTTGCTTTGGTGTGAAGAACCATTGTTTGAAAACAATCCTAATATGGTGGGGAGACCACCATAGGAAAAGCTTGTGGAATACTCTGTTTTCAAAGTGCGCCTGGTGGATCAACCCTTTGCTTGTGCTCCGCCTGATCTCAACCATGCTAATTGGTTAGCTCGGATAGTGGTTCGTTGGCCGAGTGTTTTTGGAGATCTCAAGCGGCCCCGGTGATCCCTAAGTTGGGGGTCGGGGTGTTCCTTGTTATAGTGGTGTTTGTAGGTGAATTCCTTGTTGTTGGCTTTTCTTCTTAGTGATTCTGTTTTGGAGATTTTTGGAGTTTCAGGTCATGGTGTTTCAAATGCTCGGTCTTCGAGTGGTTGAGTTTTTTTTGGTATCTTCACGGTCTTGCTTGGAATGTTTGGGTTGGTCAAGTATTTTGAGACTTTCTGGGGGCAGAAAGTGTCATGGTGGGGAGAATTGTCACACCCCGACTGACACTTCTTTTAATTTAATTATTTTAAGTCGTTCTTTTGAGTTGCAGTTTGAACCGGTTCAATTTTAAAAAGGAATTTCAGATCTTTTACAAGTGCTCGACCATAATCGCAACTAGGCGCGCGAACGCGCCCGCACACAAGGCCGCGCACGGTCTTGTGCTGGGTGTCCAACATAAATTAATAATGATGTTATTATTTTGGTTGATTTTATTATTTTCGTTTTCTTAATAATATTAAAATTTGTTATAATTTATTAGGATATAAATTTATCCTTATTTTTATTTTTATTTCCTTATTTTTTTCTCTTTTTCTTTTATCTTTTTCTTTATTTTCCTCTTTTCTTTATTTTTCATTATTTTTCCTCTCCCTTTCTTTCTCTCCTCTCCTGTCGCGTAGGCCACCCGTCCCCTCTATTTCGCGCGGGCCTCTCTTCCCCTGGAAACCCTAGCGCCGCTGGTTTTCCCCCCCTGCTCCCTCATCTTCCTCGCCAGAACACATCTCCTCTCCCAGACTGGCATCGCCCTACCTTGACTTCTTCCGGCTAGCCTCGCGCTGCCTTTACAAGCCGCAACGACACCCCCCTGCCCGCAAAACCGAGCCGCGCAACACCCTCACCTAGCCGCCTCCCTCTCGGCTGAACCTTCTGGCGACACCCGTCCTCCTCCATTGCTCTCGCCGGAACATCAACGTCGGCCTCCTCTCATGCGCACATCCTCCCTTGCTTCGCCTCCCTCTCGGCGGACCACACGGGAAACCCCCATGACGTACCGCCCTCCTCTTCCACCTCCGGACAGCCGCGCCGCTTCACCCTGCCTCCTCGGCCAGCCGAACCGCGCCGCGCCCCAACCTCGAACCCGTGCCACTCCACTTCCTCGGACCACATTGACCCACACCGCATCTCCCTTCCGGATGAATTTTTTTTGGTGCGGCACATCTCAGGCAGTTTCCTTTAATCTCCGATTAGTCTCCCACTCCCTCGTTGCAGGTTTGTTTTTCTTCATTTAGTTGATTATATTTCTTTGAGAGTTTATTGGATTAAATTTGGTGTTGAAATTGGTTTGATTTTGATGTTTTGGTTCAATGAATTGATTTTAGGGTTTATGTTACTTTTGGTATAATTGTTGATGCAATTTTGCAGTGTTTGTTTTTTTTTTGGGTCTAGATTGATGTTTTTGGTTAAAATTTATTAATTAGAGCCAAAGTGAGGTTGCTCGTAGTGCGATTATCATGCCGCAAGAGTTTCGCGCCAAACTGCGAAGTTGGTCTGCACCGAGGTAGGTGGTTCCAGGTTCAATTGTTACTTGATTAATTAATTTGTAATTTTAATTAGTTTAGATTGTTGTTTAATTAATTTGTGTGGCACAAAATTATTTCTCTTTGAAGTTTAATATGAATAAAAATATGTTTAGTAGCATGTTGTCATAGTATGTGTGCTTGTTGCTGAAATATCATTCCTGTTTAACTATTAGTGTGTGTTTTTGTTTATTTGTGAGGCTGGCTTACTAATTTGTTTGTCTGATGTAATTTGTTTTTTTTTGTGGTTAGTATGTTTTAATGTGTTTATTAGTGTGTTTAGGTGATATGAGTGAGTTGTCGCTGTGAGAACCAATGTCAGACTATCCGCCAATGTTTTATGAATTATGCAGTTACTTTATTAGGAGGTGCAAGGGGTGAAATTGGTGTTTTGGAGTAGCGTTGGTATGTGTTCTTTCATAAATGAGCAATTGAGTGGATTTTTACTATTTTGGTTGTGTGGCGTATTTTCAATTGGGTTGGAAAGTTTTTCTGGTGGTTTCTTTAATCACGTGTGTGATGCAGATTTGGTTCCTGAGGTGGCATTGTGTGTGTGTGGTTATGTGAGGGGGTTTGGGTCGGTCTAGCGTGTAAAACAGTGTTTTGCTCTTAAAAATTTATTTATGAAAATTTGAATTGTTTTATTAAATAATTATTAAGGGTGAAAATTGTTTTGGGTAAATCGTGTGAATATTTTTGGTGCTTAATGTCATGCGACGTGTGTGGAATTTTTTTTAAATAAATTATGTTAGTGGCGTGTATGATAATGAATGTGACCTCTTTCATTGTGCAGTTATTTTAATTAGTTGTGTAACTGATGCAGATTTAACTTTGTGATATTTTTTTGTGTGCTTATTTAAAATGGATTTTTGGGTGTGAAAATGGTGGTTTTGATGTGTGTAGGACTTTGTCTGGTTTGAGTATATTGTTATGACATGTGACATGAACTTGAAATTGGTTTGAGCACAAACTGGGAAGCCCGGGTAGCTAGGAGGGTGAACTAGACTAGTGGGCTAGTATTCCGGAGGGGACTCGACCCGGTTTCACTAGCAGGACTGGCGATTTCAACACTAACTAAACATATTCTATTCTGAGGGTTGTGGTCTTATAATCCACGTTTTCTGAGGGTCGTGGCCATCTAAGCCATGTTTTCTGAGGGTCGTGGCCTTCTAAGCCACGTTTCACCGAGACATGAAGATCTAGAAACCCGAGCTAGATAACACCCGTGAGGCCTCTCCCATGTTAGTGCTCATTGGTTAATTTACGCTCATCAGTGTGACACTTTGGTTATTTTAGAAGTAAATGTGTGCGTGTGTTTTAATTCAAATTGTTTCTTTTTAAAACTGCTTTCTCTAAACCTGTTTTCTCTAAAGTTATTCTATCTTTTAGATCTTTTCTTTAATAAAAAAAATTGCAAATGTATTTGTCATTTAATAATTGTGCGTGGAACCTTTTCTCGGTGGTATCTTACTAGGCTTTTAGCTCACACCCTACATACACCCTTGGGTGTATGTAGATTCTGTTTATTTCTCTTTCCAGGTTGAGGCATCGGGCCTGGCATTGGTGGTTCGGGTTGTCAGTGGCATCCTCGTGTTGGTTTGGTGGCGACGGCTTGGGGAGGTGACACCTCGTGTTGCACGGAGGTTTGTGTGGAGTTTTGTTTTTTTATTGATGTAGTTTCTTTTGGGTTGTTATTTGAAGTTGTTAACCTTATGTCTGAACTTGGTAAGGGCATGTTTGGTTTTCATTTTTTTTTATTTTCAATTTAATCAGCTTGTTGTCTGTTTTTTAATTATTCCTCTGGGTAAATCGTTCCCAAGTTTATTTTTAATACCCAGGCACTTGTGCCAGCCCGTGGGGATCGAGAATGCCCTTAGGGCCATGTCGCGGGCCGGGTCGGGCGCCGGGTCGGATGGCGACCCGGCCTGGTTTGTGACATAGGTCCACATGGATTAGATTAGGACATTTATTATTATTTAATTCAAAGAAGAGTTAAAAGAATTAAAATCATAGTTTATTTACTAAAACATTTTTAATATAGGGTTATACATAAGATAAATTCGATTGTAAATATTCATTAGAAAGATAAAAATATTTCCTAACTAATGATATTTTATTTATAATTTTTAGACATTAAATAATTTAATTTATTTATGACAGAATGATGATGCAGTAATTACCATAATAGTGAAAAATTAAAATAATTGATATTATAAATACACAAATAAATATAATTTGAGACTTTTTATGAATTACATTAATTTTATAAGTTTATATTACATGTTAGTAATGATTTAATTAAATTTTTTCGAAGTAATCATTCTGTTATGAGTTTCACAAAAATCAACAGTGTCAAAATCGACATAAAAGAGTTTTTAAAACAAATATTATCTTATTAATTGATATTAAATTCCTAAAAATCTAATGTTCGGCCAAGAGACTTATATAATGATAGGTTTATCATTAATGGACCACTTGGGGGTCTCTTGGATGTATATTGTATGTTTTTTAACCATATAATATAAAAATACAAAGAGACATTTTAAAAGTGAAACTAATTAACTTAGAGTTAATACTTAAAGATAAGGTTAATATAAGTACCCAAACCTGTCTAAATTCTATTGGTTTAGTGGTTTTCGACCCATCCCCACAATAAAATTTAAATAATATAATTTTGAGTCATTATAAACCAAATATGAATTTATTATAAACTAATATTTCTATCTTTTCCAAAGGTGCCCCTCACCCCTCTTATAAAAGGGCACTCCTCCTTCTCATTTATTCACATCTTCAAAGCCTTTAGGTTCGGCCAAACTCTGCCCAAATACTATCCCAACTTCCCTCACTACAAACTAGAGGCCTTATTTTGATCAGAAAGACAACCTAAGCAGCCCTTTTGATCAAATCAAAAGGAAGAACCCAAAGAAGAGGTAATGATTTCACCACCCTTTTCCAAGTTCCTTTCTTCTTCCACTTCTTCTTCCTTTGTTATTACCATTCTAAAATAATAACTCCAGTATCATATATACATTGTGATGTTATTATAAATATGGTACAACCATATTCAGTATTCTATCCACCCTTTGAATAACATGTCACCATACGTGCGTACGTACGGCTTACCGTCTCCACGCCGTGGTGTAATTGTTATTCAATATATTATTATTTGGATGGGTATAATAATGATGTGTAAATCATGTAAATAATAAATATAACATGTTAATGATTCTGTATATATGATATAACATCCATTTATATATTATTTTGATATCAAAATAATGATATTGTCGCTCGTGCGTACGTACGGACTACCGTCTCCACAAACGCGATGAGATTCATTCTCCATCGTATCCTTTCAAGTATAATTATCATTTGATGATTTAAAAACAATGTTTAAGTACTTGATATCATTATGTATATGAATAAGATACAACCTATCCCTAACAAACAAGGCTTATGTAATAGAACATATAAAAGAAAACGAGTCAGTTAACACCCGAAACGACGATAATTCTAAGACATTATTTACAAATCAATGTTAAAAGATCATATATGATATCATATTAATATATATGATTTTTGTATAATTTAATAACAATTATTTCACCATTATACAGGAGGTTAACCTACCCTCAACCAAGGAAATGTGCAAGGTAAGGGTTATTTCACAATCTCTTCATTATCCGAGGTTGTTTATATGTAATAATCTACTGGGATCTCTTTATCATACACATCCATGTTTCTTAAAAATGTATTTCAAAACATTTTTACTATTTAATAGAATATGGGTTAAAGTTATTTATACCCTTGTTTGACTTTTTATAAGCGTTTTATATGTGAATATTTCCGTCGTTTTCCAAACAAGGTGCTTTTATCCTTTTCGACAGAATTAAGGTAAGAATGTTTTTTTAACTTATACGGCGGGTGCGGTTATTTTCCGCCTTTAAATAATCGTCGAATCTTCCCTTACAATCTTATAAGAATATTTTCAAAGAAAAATGTTTTATTTTATAAATATGTGACTCTTAAATGATTTCAAAAATAGAAAATATATTTCTCTAAAAAGAGTTTTGATTTCATCTATGTCAACACCCTTTGATGGATTTTACGCTTATTTGATGTTGATTTATTATGATACAAAACTTCTATTTTTTATTGAAGGTTTTGTGATATGTTTGACTGTGGATGTGCTATTTTTATACCTTTCGTAGTTTATGGTGAAATTATTGACAATTCGTATGCTAGTTTTTATATGAATGTTTATGTTATGTTTAAACCTTTTCATATGGGAATGCATTTGACTTAATATGTGATGGGTGGAGCCTGCTATAGCTCCTAGATGCATCGGTAGGTCTCATGAGACAAAATAGTGTCTTCGCACAAGGCCTTGGCAAAATCTTATTTGTAGTCTTGGCACGAGGCCTCGGCTATGTGGTTATGATAGTCTAGAATTATGCATTCCATCATTATGAAAGTGGTTATTGATATTGCATTTGATTATTCTATTAGTATAATATCCATGTGAATAAGTAAATGGTATTATTTCATTTTACTTTTTCCATACTATGTTGAAGTTAATGTTTAAATGGCTTTTGTTTTAGTTATACATTGCCTTAAATGTTTATTCTTATTTATGAAAGTTTCCGCTATATTGTTATCCTTAATGGGCATTTGAGCTCACCCATTTTCTATGATTTATTTTTCCCAGGGTATGAAGAAGTAAATTATGAATGTCCTTCAGGGATAGTATGTGGGGATATGAGTGTGGAATATGAAGAAAAGATGTTGTTGTAGTTTTCATTTTTATGATGTAATGTAATACTTATGAATATATCTAGTGTTTCCAAGGCTACTAAACCAATCGGTCATTTGAGATTTGATCTTTCTTGTGATCATGACAATGTTATGTAATAATGCACCGACTCTAGGTAACTGGGTTCGAGGCGTTACAGTTGGTATCAGAGGAGGTTTAGTACAAACCTTGGAAGCTAGATTTAGATAAACTCTGATTGGTGCACGTAGACCTAAGATGAACATTGAAGATTAGTATAGAAGAACTTCCTAGAATTTTGGTATTGTAGAGATTTTGTGAGTTTTCCGAGCAATACATCCCTATCTGGATACGATCAGGTAGAGCCGGCTCTGGCACAAATATACCTAGGGGTAAAACCCAAAAACACCACTTTGAGCTAGACTTGAACGGGAACTGGTGCACGACAATGGGCCTTGCTCCACTCTTTCTTACAACACTCACGGGGGATATTCTTCGGATAACTCTCATTTTATTTACAAATCATTATGAAGGGTTTATGAGTATATACTTCCTCAAAGAAAACATTCTTATGATTATGGATTATGTCCATAAATAGTCCAATTAATGTTATGTGTTTTGTAAGTATGGGATTATGTATTTTGATTCATAAGCTGATCTAGTTTATACCATTGTTTAGAAAAGGCTCCTAGTGGAAGAAATGGAAATTGTATCAATGCACACACTCCATGTAGGGATTTCCCTCCTGCTCAAGATAATTATAGTGGAGCTGGTGATGCAACTGGTGCTGATCAGCTAATCACCATACTGGGACAACTTACTCAGGTTATGAATAATAACCTTACCCGTATGGAGCACCCTGATCCACAGCGTGGAGGATCAATGTTAGATCGATTCATGAGGCAACAACCACCAACTTTCAATGGGAGTACAAATCCCTTAGTCGCTGAGCAATGGATAAATTCCATAGAGAAAAAATTTCATGCTTTGGGGAGTAGTGAAAGGGAAAAAGTTATCATGGCAGTTTACCAACTCACTGGAGATGCTGATCAATGGTGGTCATTGATTCAAAATACAAAGGAAGATGATGAAGTATCAAATATGGAATGGAGGGAGTTCAATGATCTGTTTTTAGAAAAATACTTTCCTCGCGGCCATCGAGCAGATATGGAAAGGCAATTTCTGAGTCTGAGACAGACGGAGGATGAGAATTTCGCAAAGTATGAGGCTAACATTACAAGGTTAGCAGGGTATGATGGAGATTATATATGTAACCCAAGAAGTAAGATTTATCGTTTCATTGATGGGTTAAAACCATTTATCCATCGAGCATTAGTCTCACAATCATTCTCGTCGTACGAAGACATTGCATCATGTGCTATCAAGACCGAAAAGGAATTCTCTAAGTCTTATGACTTTAAAGAAAAACAAGAGAAGAAGAGACATGCTGATCAATCTGGGTATGGAAATAAGGGGAATAACGGAAAGGCTGAATATCCATCCTATGGTAAATGTGGGAAGAAACACCCCGGTACTTGCTTGAAGGGAACGGGAGTTTGTTACAAGTGTGGTGAAAAATGCCACCATGCTCGTGATTGCAAGGGGAAGAAGGAATCCACCAACATTCAATGCTATAATTTCACGGAGATGGGGCATTATGCAAATGAATGTCCCAAGAGTCAAGAGAAATTACCTCAAAAAAATCCAAGGGATCAAGGCCAAGCTTATTCTATCACTACTACTGAGGTAGAAGCTCCGAAATACGTGGTGGCAGGTAATTGAATGGTTTCCTCATGTTTAGCCAATGCATTATTTGATTCTGGATCATCGCATTGTTTCATATCTTCCCAGTTTTCTAATAAAATTAGATATTTCCAATTTTATTTAACAAGGGATTTGTCAGTTAAAACTCCTAAGGGAAGTATCATTGCAACAAAGTTTTGTGAATCAGTCCCCATTAGAGCACATAAATGTTCTTTACCTGCTGATATAATCGTCATACCTATTATTAAGTTCGATATAATCCTCGGTATGGACTGGATTTCGGACTATGATGCAAAGATTTATTGTAATAAGAAAGAGTTTATGATATTTGATGATGATGATAAGGATCACCGTATCTTTAGAGCAGAATCGTCACCACCTAATTCTTATCTAGATCCACCCCCAGTAGCTCAACTAAATTCAATTATTGGGGAGGAAGAGAATGAAATAATTGTGGGTGAGGAAAGGAATGTTCAAATAGAGGATGTACCTGTTCTGAATGAATTTGTAGATGTATTTCCGGAAGATTTACCTGGACATCCTCCAGAACGAGAAGTTGAGTTTCCATTGATTTAATTCCTGTATCAAGGCCTATATCAAAGACACCTTATAGAATGGCCACTGTAGAATTAGTTGAACTAAAGAAATAACTAGAGGAATTGAGTAATATGGGATTTATTCGCCCTATTGTTTCTCCATGGCGATCCCCTGTTCTTTTTGTTAAAAAGAATGATGGATCTATGAGGTTATGTATCGACTACAGGGAGATCAATGCTATAACAATAAAGAACAAGTATCCCCTACCCCGAATTGATGATTTATTTGACCAACTGCATGGAGCTCAATACTTTTCAAATATTGACCTTCGATCTGGATACCATCAGTTGTGTGTGAAGAAGGAAGACATTCCGAAGACAGCATTTCGAACCAGGTACGGGAATTACGAGTTTACTATAATGCCTTTTGGATTGACTAATGCACCCTCTGTATTCATGGATCTGATGAATATATTTTTGAAGGAGTATCTCGATGAATTTGTGGTGGTATTAATTGATGATATCTTGGTATACTCCAAAAGCTACGAAGATCATGAAAATCACTTGTGCATTATCCTGAAGACTCTGAGAAGACATGAATTATATGGGAAGTTTAGCAAGTTTGAATTATGGCTTCATGAGATTTCTTTTCTTGGCCATATTTTCTCTAAAGATGGAATCTCTGTTGATCTTTCTATGACTAATGTAGTCCAAGAATGGCCAGCACCGACGATTATAACTGAGGTACGTAATTTTATTGGTTTAGCAGGTTATTATCGATGTTTCGTCCAAAATTTTTCCTCATTGGATAACCCATTAATGAAGCTCACATGTAATGGGTTTAAATTTGTTTGGACAAAAGAGTGTGAAGAATGTTTCGTAGAACTGAAGAGAAGATTAGTCAATGCTCCTATATTGACTCTACCATCAGGGAATGATGGGTTCGTTATTTATAGTGATGCAACGAAGAAAGGACTTGGTTGTGTTCTAATGCAGAATGACAGGGTTATTCCCTATGCATCACGACAATTCATGAACAAAACTATCCTACTCATGATCTCGAGTTAGCAGCTGTGATCTTTGCTTTGAATATATGGAGGCCCTACCTCTATGGCGAAAATTGTGAGATTTATACTGATCACAAGAGTTTGAAGTATATTTTCTCACAAAAAGAACTCAACATGAGGCAAAGGAGATGGCTTGAATTACTCAAGGATTACGATTTAACGATACACTACCACCCGGGGAAAGAAAACAATGTGGCAGATGCTTTGACCAGAAAAGAACATGGAGTTTTGAACGTGATGAGAATTGAAAGGGATTTAATTTTGATGGATCTAGTGAATATGGACATTGGAATCACTAGGGAAGGAGAAACATCAATGCTTTTTCAAATGGTTTCCAAACCATCTTTACTAGAAAGGATTTAGAGTTCTCAGACTGATGATGAAGAATTTCCAAAGAAGATTAAAGCTGTGAATGATGGGAGACTAAGAGACTTTGTGTATGAAGTTGGAATTTTGAAATTTGGGAAGAGACATTGTGTTCCCGATATACCTGACCTAAAAAGGGAATTGCTGGATGATTCTCATAGTTCCAGTTTCTCTATACACCCTGGTAGCACCAAAATGTATAGATATTTGAAGGAACATTTTTGGTGGGACAACATGAAGAGGGAGATTTCTGATTTTGTGTCAAGATGTATGCTTTTTGAACAAGTGAAAGCTGGAAGGCCACAACCTGGCGGAGTTATGCAACCAATTCCCATACCAGAGTGGAAATGGGATAATATTACGATGGATTTTGTCATGGGGCTACCAAAGACTCCTAGAAGGAACGATGCAATATGGGTTATTGTTGATCGTCTTACCAAGTCATCACAATTTCTTGCTATAAGAGAAGATCTACCCCTGGAAAATCTAGCAATACTATATATTAATGATGTTGTGAGACATCATGGAGTGTCCCTATCGATTGTTTCTGATCGTGATCCCCGTTTTACTTCATGATTCTGGAAAAGTCATCCGAAATCACTAGATACAGAACTTCATTTGAGCACTTATTAGCACCCTCAGATAGACAGACAATCATAACGGACTATTCAAACCTTAGAAGACATGTTGAGATCTTGGTCACTTGTCTTTCAGGGTATGTGGGATCAATATTTACCTCTGGTAGAATTTTCCTATAACAATAGCTTCCATTCGAGTATTCAGATGGAACCATATGAAGAGTTATAAAGAAAGAGATGTCATACACCAACCTGTTGGGATGACGTTGGTGAAATAAAACTTTTAGGCCTAGAACAGGTGGAGGAAACGATGGAAATGGTGAAGGTAATCCAAAATCACATCAAAGCAGCTCAATATAGGTAGAAGAGCTATGCCGATAATCGAAGGAAGGATTTGGAATTTCAAGACGGTGATCATGTTTTCCTGAAGGTATCTACATGGAATGGAGTCATACGTTTTGGTATGAAAGGTAAATTGAGTCCCAGGTACATCAGACCTTTCGAAATTCTAGAACAAATTGGGGTTGTAGCTTACCGATTGGCAAGGTCACCAAGTCTCTCCAAAGTTCACGATGTGTTCCACATATCTCTGTTGAGGAAATACATGCCTGACCCAACGCATGTACTCACATATGAGGAATTAGAACTGGAACCTGATCTGTCTTATTGCGTAGAGCCCATCACGATTCTTGATAAGAGAGAACAAGTACGGAGAAACAGGAAGACACGTCTAGTAAAAGTTTTGTGGAGAAACCATAAGATGGAAGAGGCAACGTGGTAACCTGAGGAACTTTTGATGATGAAACACCCAAGTCTTCTCATGCGATAATATTCTAGAAATTTCGAGGATGAAATTATTTGAAGGAGGGGAGAATGTAACACCTCAAGCTTCTACAATATTCTTCACTTTGAATAATGTGATAGCGTGTGTTGTACGCAACATCGAGTTCTAACACACCACAACAATCAAACTAGCCATTATGAATAGTAATAACTACTTTTTGAAAATATATATATATTATATTTCAAAATGAACTTCATTTTTGGATTCAGAATATCAAAATTATCCTAAGTTGAATTTTTCTGAGAATGTCCAATTTTTATGAATAGTGAAAAATACTTAAAAACATATTTTTTAATCAAAATAATTTATAGTGATTAATTATATTATTTAGTGGTTTTATAGTATATTTCGAATATATTTTTACCATTTTATCCAATGGTGTTTATTATAATTAATTTCACTTTCAAATTGGACATAAATAATTGTCAATCTTTTGATATATATTGTTTCTTAAAAACACGCTATTTGTTGTAACAGCGGGAATTAATTATAAAATTAATTAATGCATATTATATTTTTGGAATTTTGTAAAATCCACATCATTATTGAATTTGGAATATCAATTATAGCATAGGGTGAAATTTTGGCATTGTTCTGAAAAACTTCAATTTTTGATAAATAGTGAAACTACTAAGTGGTAGTTAAAAAAACGGAATTTTTTCATAAAACTTAATTTTACCGCTTTTGTGAATGGAATTTTGAAAATCTGAGAGACGCGGTTAATATCATGAAGTAATATTTGGTTCAATGAGATGAAAATACTTTTTGGTGAATAGTAACTTTTTACTTTTATTTACCACGGTTAAAAGTAAATAAGGTAATTAAGGGTAAAAATGATATTAATATTACCCTAACACATGTCATAATTCTATTGGTCAAGTGTATCTCGACCAAAAACAACCTTGGTAATAAAATATTATCATTTAGGTCCACTTGGATTAGATTAGGAAATTTATTTTTATTTAATTCAAAGAAGAGTTAAAAAAATTAAAATCAAAGTTTATTTACCAAAACATTTTTAATATATGGTTATACATAAGATAAATTCGATTGTAAATATTCATTAGAAAGATAAAAAGATTTCCTACATAATGATATTTTATTTATAATTCTTAGACATTAACTAATTTAATTTATTTATGACACAATGATGATGCAGTAATTACCATAATAGTGAAAAATTAAAATAATTGATATTATAAATACACAAATAAATATAATTTGAGAATTTTTATGAATTACAATAATTTTCAATGTTAATACGACATGTTAGGAATGATTTAATTAAATTTTTCCGAAGTAATCATTCTGTTATGAGTTTCACAAAAATCAATAGTGTCAAAATTGACACAAAAGAGTTTTTAAAAAAAATATTATATTATTAATGGATATTAAATTCATAAAAATCGAAGGTTCGTCCAAGAGATGTATATAATGATAGGTGTATAATTAATGGACCACATGGGGGTTTCTTTGATGTATATTGTATGTTTATTAACCATATAATATAAAAATACAAAGAGACATTGTAAAAGTGAAAATAATTAACTTAGAGTTAATACTTAATGATAAGGTTAATATAACTACCCAAACCTATCTAAATTCTATTGGTTGTGTGGTTTTCGACCCATCCCCACCTCAACATTTAAATAATCCACTTTTCAGCCATTAGAAACCGAATATTAATTTATTATAAACTAATATTTCTATCTTTTCCAAAGGTGCCCCTCACCACTCTTATAAAAGGGAACTCCTCCTTCTCATTTCTTCACACCTTCAATGCCTTTTGGTTCGGCCAAAATCTGCACAAATACTCTCCCAACTTCCATAACTACAACCTAGAGTCCTTAGTTTGATTAGAAAGCCATCCTAAGGAGACCTTTTGATCAAATTAAAAGTTTGAACCCGAAGAAGTGGTAATGATTTCACCACCCTTTTCCAAGTTCCTTTCTTCTTCCACTTCTTCCTCCTTTGTTATTACCATTCTAAAATAATAACTCCAGTATCATATATATACTGTGATGTTATTGTAAATATGGTACAAACATATTCAGTATTCTATCCACCCTTTGAATAACATGTCACCATACGTGCGTACGTACAACTTACCGTCTCCACGTCGTGGTGTAATTGTTATTCAATATATTATTATTTGGATGGGAATAATAATGATGTGTAACTCATGTAAATAATAAATATAACATGTTAATGATTCTGTATATATGATATAACATCCATTTATATATTATTTTAATATCAAAAGAATGATATTGTCGCTCGTGCGTACGTACGGACTACCGTCTCCACGAACGCGATGAGATTCATTTTCCATCGTATCCATTCAACTATAATTATCATTTGATGATTTAAAAATAATGTTTAAGGAATTGATATAATTCTGTATATGAATAAGATAAAACCTATCCATAACAAACACATCTTATGTAACAAAACGTATAAAATAAAACGAGTAAGTTAACACCCGAAACGACGATAATTCTAAGATATTATTAACAAATCAATGTTAAAAGGTCATATATGATATCATATTAATATATATGATTATTTTATAATTTATTAACAATTATTTCACCATTATACAAGAGTTTAACCTACCCTCAACCAAGTAAAAGTGCAAGGTAAGGGTTATTTCACAATCTCTTCATTATCCGAGGTTGTTTATATGTAATAATATACTGGGATCTCTTTATCATCCACATCCATGTTTCATAAAAATGTATTTCAAAACATTTTTAATATTTAAACGAATATGGGTTAATGTCATTTATACCCTTGTTTGACATTTTATAAGAGTTTTATAAAGGAATCCTTCCGTCGTTTTCCAAACAAGGTTCTTTTAACCATTTCGATAGAATTAAGGTAAGAATGTTTTTTTAACTTATAGGGTGGGTGCGGTTATTTTCCGCCATCATAAAGTCGTCGAAGCTTCCCTTAAAATATTATAAGAATATTTTCAAAGAAAAATGTTTTATTTTATAAATATATGACTCTTAAATGATTTGAAAAATAGAAAGATATATTTCTCTAAAAAGTGTTTTGATTTCATCTAAGTCAACATCCTTTGATGGATTTTACGCTTATTTTAAGTTGATTTATTATGATACAAAACTTCTATATTGTATTGAAGGTTTTGTGATATATTTGACTGTGGATGTGCTATTTTTATACTGTTCATAGTTTATGGTGAATGTATTAACATTTCGTATGCTAGTTTTAATATGAATATTTATGTTATGTTTAAACCTTTTCATATGGGAATGAATTGGACCTAATATTTGACGGGTGGAGCCCTCTATAGCTCCTCGATGCATCGGTAGGTATCATGAGACAAACTAGTGTCTTCGCACAAGGCCTTGACAAAATCTTATTTGTAGTCTTGGCACGAGGCCTTGGCTATGTGGTTATGATATACTGGCATTATGCATTCCATCATTATGAAAGTGGTTATTGATATTTCATGTGATTATTCGATTAGTAGAATATACATGTGAATAAGTAAATGGAATTATTTCATTTTACTTTTTCCATACTATGTTGATGTTCTCGTTTAAAAGGATTTTGTTTTAGTTATACATTGCCTTAAATGTTTATTCTTATTTATGAAAGTTTTGG
This sequence comes from Viscum album, assembly GCA_963277665.1. NCBI lineage: Eukaryota > Viridiplantae > Streptophyta > Magnoliopsida > Santalales > Viscaceae > Viscum > Viscum album. The sequence continues at coordinate 1,788,273,521 of OY728142.1, forward strand.
TATATTGTTATCCTTACTGGGCATTTGAGCTCACCACTTTTCTATGTTTTATTTTTCCTAGGGTTTCAAGAAGTAAATTATGAATGACCTGCAGGGATAGTATGTGTCGATATGAGTGTGGAATATGAAGAAAATTTGTTGTTGTAGTTTTCATTTTTATGATTTAATGTAAGACTGGTGAATATATCTAGTGTTTCCAAGGTTACTAAACCAATCGGTCTTTAGAGATTTGATCTTTTTTGTGATCATGCCAATGTTATGTAATAATGCACTGACTCTATGTAACTGGGGTCGGGGCATTACACTTATGACTTTATGTTACCCGTTCTTTTGTAAATTCCATGTTAAAGCAGCGTTTTGGGTATAATCTTTTTATTTATCGTACGTGTTTGAACTTGTTGTTCTTGATATTATTAATTATGTCCTGATTAACTTAATTCCAGAATGTAAAACACGATTCATATATAATATATATTCAGTATATACATATATATATTATAGATTGATAAATGGAATGAAATACACCGTTCATGGAGACGGTAGGCCGTACGTATGCATGAACACTATTTTCGTTTCCTTATTGAATTTAATGGAATTTAGTAGATGACATATATAAATCCAGTATCATTATTATGTCAAATATTTCATGATTACTTATTATATATACTTTATATTCCTTATTTAATGGTTAATCACTGAGAATGAATTTCTTCACGTCGTGGAGACGGTAGTCCGTACGTACGCACGAGCGATGATATCATTCCCATGATCGTGGAATTGTATTGAAGTGTATGTATAATATTTTAGAATAAATATCACTTTAACATAATCATATAAAGTTTTTTATTTACACCATTATTACCATCTTATTAAGGTGGTGGTTGAAAACAGATTACTCCACGACGGGGAGACGATATTCAATATGTACGCACGTGCGATGATTTCGTTTTCCGTAGAATGGATAGAAGGTGAAATAGGGTTGTTTCATATTAATAATAACATACCAGTATATGAGTGATAATGTTGTTTTTAATTCATAATGAAACAGATAAAGAAGAGGAAGTAGAAGAATAAAAAATTTGAAAGAATCAGTAATGGATATTACCTCTTCTTCGACAAGCCTCTTTAAAACCTCTTATTAGGACACTACATTTAGTCTTTGAAGAAGACCAGGACCTCTAGAATATTTCTATGGAAGGTGAGAAGGAAAATTTGTAGGGTTAGGCCCGATATTTAAGGCTCAAATCTATGTAAAGATGAGATGGATGAGGTTCCCTTTTATAAGGGAGGAGAGGGGCACCTTTGGAAATCTTAAAAATATTAATTTATAATAAATATAACCCCACTTTCAAACCTCAAAAAATGGATCATATTAAAATATTAGATGTGATAGGGTTGTAATCTCATCAACAAATCATATTTAGACATGTAGGGAATTTATTTTAAACATTATCAACTTGATTTATCCTTATTTAATCTACTATATTTTATTTGTGGTAATAAAATTCTAAATTTTAAATTGTTATAAATAATTACTTATGTGATATTAATTATCTATAATTAGATAATATATGACATTTAATACTACATAAATTTCAATTTATAATTTTTAAATATTGTTCTGATTTTTAAACAATTTAATAATATGTTATTTTTATAAAATAACAATAGTGTCAATTTTTACACTGTTCATTTATATGAATTTATATAAAATCCACACAGAGTATATATTCAAACTAAAATATTTAATAGGTTCCTAACATGTCATAGTATGCTATAAAATTAGTGTATCCCATTAAATAGTTCATATAGTATTTAGTTTACTATTTTTAAAACCATCTACATGATATTTCTCTTAAAAACAATAATTACTACAACATTTGTTTATAATTATTAAATATACTTACCTATTGCCTAAAATTAAAAATAAAATACTATGATGAATATAAATATTAAATATTTAATAATAATACATTTAGTAGGATTTATCTTCTAAAAAACCAATCTTTAAAAATGTAATATTTATTAAATTATGAAGGTGACAACATTGACATTATTTAAAATAAAAAAATATAATTGTCATAATCACTTTTATAAGACTACAAACGGTTATATATTATTTAATTAGATTATTATAGTGTATATATACACTACCAATAAGTTTTGGTCAGGTTTGAGGTCCTTTTAATGTGTATTATTATTTCAATAAAAACTATATTACTGATTTTTCACTTAATAAATAATTTCTGCATCATTAATGTATTACTATTAATGACAATTATTTAATCCCTAAAAATTCTAAATAAATTATCATGATGTAGATAATTTTATTATATTTCTGGAGACTATTCATGTTTTATGTTTTATGATGTTTCACACTAAATTAAAATTATTATACTTATAAGATTTAAGAGAGTGACATGTTGTAACTTTCTTTGGTCATAATAACAAATAAATTAATTTCATGGTAAAAAGTCCATAAAATGAATCTAATCCTACCCTTAGGTGATATGGGTCTACTTTTAGCCATCCAATAGAATTTTGGTATGTTTTAGGGTAATTTTATAGTATTATATTTACCCTTAATTACCTGATTTACCTTTAACTATGGTAAATAAAATTTACCGTAGTTACTATTCATAATTTCCAAAAATAAAAAGTAGCCTATTAACATAATTTGGACCCACTTATTCCAAATATGTAATCCATTTTTTTAAATTCAATACATAGAAGTTGCAGAAATTAAATTAAAATTAATCCCGTTGTCGAATGAAAATGGGTTTTTGTTTAAAACATTAAAAAAGATTGAATTGATTTAACCTACGAATTCAATGTAAAATCAATTCTAATGACATAAATTATATTTAATGGTAAAAATATATTCTATTTATACTTTAAAACCATTCAATATTATATTTTAACCATATAAATTATTACGATGAAAAAGTTGTTTTTAATTAAAAGATAGCATGTTTTTACTATTCATTAAAATATGAAAGTTATCAGAAAAATATCAAAACATTTTCCAATGTAGATTTTTTTATCTTGATTGAAAATTATAATTTTATATTGTAAAATTGAACTTATAAACATGTCAAAAAATATCTTTAATGTGGGTGCGCCAACAAAAGGTGGCATAACTGCATTTTTTAAAAAATACTTATTTTACCCAAAAAAATTATTTTGTTCTCATACCATGTTCTAGAAAATGTTTAATATTAATAATAATGTTATAAAATTAAAAATGTAGTTAATAATTTTTATAACGGCTAGTTCGTGATAATATTATAACCATATATCGTTGTTTACTGAAACCCGGTATTGCGTACAACACACGCTATCGAGGAAGATCATGATTGTGTGTAATGCTAGCCAAAATAGGGTTGCGTGTAGTGAAAGTCAACATTGTTGTTTGGTATAACAAAATACAACAATATTTTCTTTGCACATTGAATATATATTTATATATATACACACACACATACACACTCAATGTTGCGTATAATAACAACTATCAAACAAACTTGAAATTGTGTGTAACATGAACCAAGAATAATGTTGCGTATACTGCAAACTAATACGGTGTTGCGTATAGTGTAAGATATTCTTGTTGTATCATACAACAGAATAAATGAAAGAAATTAAAAGGAATATATCTTATAAAACCTCGGGTTGTTACACGTGGGGTAGCTACTCCTAAAAAACATATTAACAAATCCCATTTACTTATTATCCTTATCCATCTGCATGAAACTATAAATCAAATCATAAAAGAAAAACCCTATGATTCAACTTTATAAAATCCCAAACTAGGATACCACTCAGCACTGCTCCAATACTAGTTGGATATATGTCCTAATGTGCATATCCCCAAATTCTGGAGGCTACCGACTAGAAGTTAGGGTCTACGTGATTCATTGTAGAATCTGTACTCTCCTTACTGGATTATACCACAAAATAAGTCAATCAAATTCAATAGATAAAGTAGATTCAAAAAGCATACATCAAATAAAATAGGTGATTAAGACAAAAATATTAAACATGTCTGAGATGTCTCATATTCAATGATTCAAATGATACATCTATCTCAAAAATAGCCCAAATAGGTATATAGAATATTAATATAATTCATGTATCCAAAATGAAAAAATTACCAAAAATTTCTAGTTGAATTTAAAGCCTCATCTTTGTCCTATGCTCTCCTATTCTAAAAAAACTATCAACACCTTGTGATGGGGAGCTTTCTCCTAACATCAATTGTATCCATAAGAAAAATTTGGGTCCCCAGGGAGGTACAAATATGGTGTGATATAAACATCCTAGTAGGTAACCATCCAAAGATCTATACAGTTCTAAATAACAATATGTAACATGCAAAAAAATGAAAGTAAATAAGTAATATAAGTGTGAATTCCATGAAACATGTCAACTGAAGAAAGTAATACTAAAGAGCCTCTCAAGGCTCCCTACAACAAGTGTTTGATGCTAAAATGTTAGTTATTGGAAATTCAAACAAGTAACAGGACCCAAACATTTATCTATCCATATAAAAAATCCATGTCCATGGTATACATAGAAGAGTATCAGAAACCCACTACCATGCCTTATAGATAAGTGTATTAGAACCCATGGCCATGCCATATAGATAAGTGTATCAGAAAACCACAACAACACCATATAGATATGTGTATTCCATAAAGGGATGTATCCAAGGTGTATAATCACAATGTATCCTTACCGTGTCCTAGGAGCACCGCAGTGGAAACTCTTTCTAGGTAGTAGTCGGATTCCAAGGATCATGTTTACCAATATGACCTATTTGATTCCATGAAAGCCGTATTAAATGGGTAGCAAAGCCCAAGGAATCCCATAGAATGTAGACCCACATTCCATAATCAACCAATGGTGTCCACTAACACATTCCATATCCACAGAGAGCCATCCATGTCATCTATGGAACCATTCATTAATTCATACATTTTAAACATTTCAATTCCATGTGATTATTCCAACTCTCATCACCAATTACTTCACTTTTGTATGCCCAGTAAATATTTCATTTCACATTTTTCATGTAACATGGGTATACCCACCCATTAATCACCATTTTCATAATAAATCATTCAATCATTTTAAAAACAACCAATGAGTATACCCAATCATTAAACCAAAACCACTTAATCCATTTATTCAACATAAATGTTGAATTTCATGATAATAAAATCCAATGAGGCATTAAATGTCATAATAATTACATTCCATTCCATTCTAGTATAATTGGGCTTCCTCTAAACAGAAAATCAAAAGAATGAACCCCTTGGGAGTTTAAACAAGGAATAAATATGGAATTTCAAAAAGGTGCACCCCATGGGTGACCTTTATTCGGGTTGCAGGTACCAATGCACCACAACAAGAACCTATGTGAATCCTTAATAGGTCTGATTACATCTTCTATAAGTAACCTACTCAAAAATGGGGCCATGCTAGAATATCTGACAAGATGTATAATGGTTGATCACTCTAAAAAGAACAAAAATATGAAATAAATGTATTGACCACCTACATTATATTGGTAATAGAGTGCTCATCCCGAATCACTTCCAGATGCGTCCTAGTTTGGATGAATTCTAATGAATCTATGATAAATGATAAATTAGGGAATATGGTCCTAAATATAAATAACGCAACTGGTGTTATAAAGAATCATGAATTTCTAAAAAGTAATGGAGTACTTACCGAAGTGATTACGTCATGACAAATGGTGAATGAATCAGAGTTCAGATGACCCCATGATAAGAAAAAAAAAGATAGAGGAATTTAGTCATTGATAGAGGCAGAAAACAAATTTGAGCATAAAAGAGTGGCTACTACCTGTTTTTTTTAATAAAAACTCACCAGGAAATTACATGATGTGTAATTGCATTAAACACTATGTAATATCTGATTTTTCATTCCTATATAAAATCCCATAATCATCATGAATGGTCTTGGACAAATCATTACACATCATGAAATGAGATTACATTATGATTATCTCCCTTTCACATCATGTAATCGTCCTATAGCCTGCCCACCCCCATCCTACCTCTTCTTTCCCAAGAACAACCAATTGGACCATAGCCCGACTAAGGGTATAATCCAAAAAATAAAGAAAATACAACTTTTATGATGAAAATAAAAGATCCATACCTCACGGAAAAACTATTATCTTACATAAAATATAATAAAAAAGAGGTAAATATAGGATAGAACACCCATGTATAAACCATAAGTTCATCATGTAAAAAAATATCCATGAAATTATTCACCATGTTATAAAACATAGAAAAATTTAAATGAACACCTTTTTGGGTCTATCATTTGAAAAGAAATACTAGAAGAAGTACAAGAGAACTTAACATGCTACATGATGCCAAGAATGATAAAATAAACCAGACTAAACAAGTCACCATGTGATCGTTAGCCACTACCAAACCATCCCATTATGAGGGAGATAAAAAAACAAGAGAACTCGACATGCAACATGATTTCGTTCCCTTTACATGATTCCAAAAAAGTATTATCACATCCCAAATAAAAAATTATAGTTTGATCAAAGAGCCTATTATGATACAACTAAAGAACAAATACATGTTCTAATATCAAGATGATCATGTTATTGGGATTGAACTAGATCTAATTTATTAACCATTTTTACATAGTATTACATTAATTCATATAATATTCAAAAAATAAAGGAATATGTCAAATATAAATAAAACTACATAAGTGTAGGAATACCAAACATGGATACACCATTAGATAAAAATACATGTTAACACAAATGAAATAGTATATCATGTGATAAAATAGGTATTAATGAAAAATAAATACATTTGGGATCTAGCCTATGTGAATATATATTATACATAACAAAATATGAAACCACGTATATGTTTTTTTTGAAAAGATATCATGTCTTAAACCATATATATTTTCTAATGCACCTAAGGATCATAATGTGTTGTGTTTTTCAAAAAGATTTTAAAAAATTCCTATATTAAATAAAACTATTCAAATCATGTAAATTCCATTTAAAAAAACCCTTTAAACATGAAGGTTTTTCAATAAATCCTTTAAAATGATACCATTTTTCATTTTTATTCAATAACATTCTGTAATTTAGCAGAACATATCGAAATTAAAAAATGAGAAACATTTTCATAAATAAACTAACCCCATAAAGTGTGGAATCTTAGTTGTAGTCAACAATATAGATTTAAAATCAGTATATCATTATTCAAATGACATGGAAAATATGAAAATTGAACATGATTGATATAAAAAACAAACTAATCGTAATATGAATCACAAAATTAACTAGTGACACTTCCCTAAGTAAATGAAATGATGAATAAAAAATATTGCTTACTAGGGATATGTAGAACAACTGCTAAGGTAGTCAAACAACAAATGGAGTGACCTGGGATGAGGGAGATCACCCAAAATCACTATAAATCATGATTATTGGATTGTGAACTTGATACCTAATATGGTTGTGAGTAAATTGTGGTTAACACCACTGAATGCAAAAAATTCATATAGTGAACCACATTCATAGTGTGAACTATATTAATTTCATGTACACAAAAAACGTGTCACCTCAGGAAAAATTAAATAACAATCAACCCGTTCACAAAGTGTAATGGTTTCATATAATATATATTTTTATGCTATGAATAAGACTCATGATATAATTATACAATAGGTTCATGTCGTGTAACCCATTCGTGATGTTACTATACTTAGTATTTATTATGTAGTGCATTTTCATTTTTAAAATCCCCAAAAAAATTCTTGAGGCTCTTTGAACCCAAGGATATCCCTTCAAATCCATTTGAACATTAGTACTCAGAATCCACTAATTCAAGAAAACATACATCACTGGATTATTTGAAATTTTCATTATTAAAGGATCTCTATCCACGAGAATCATTATTATCACCAATACAAAAAGTGAAACTAAAACAAGATACAATGGATACATTAAAAATGAAACATGGTGTAGAATCATGTCACCATAAATTCTTTTTGTTCCTAAAAATACCTCATGATCTTTGAATTGAAATAATTTATGGCTACTAATTTCACAAAAACAATTCCGACCCTATCTCACATGGCTAAAATTTAATCAAAACAAATCTAAAAGGACAAAAGGAATCATTTTACTGCATAACACCAACTCTCGATGATCTAATATATTAAATAGTTTCTCAACCACAGTGGTTTTGAGACCAAGATCGATATCATCCCATTAAATCACATGGGAAGGATCCTGTCAATATATCATCGAATAGGAAACTCAAAACATGTATTGGATAAAATTAATATGAGAAGGTAAATCCAACTGATATTCCACCCTTCCATGTTTTCCAAAAATCTCAATGGGGCTGAAAAAACATGGTGAAATAATACCCTAAATACCCAACCAGGGATGTTCTAATAGAGGAGAAACTATATGAAAGACCCCATCAAAAACTAGAAACTCCAATGGACAATCATAATAGTCATTATAATAATTCTAATGAAACTATTCCAGGATCAATAACATTCAGATCTAGATTACAATTTTTACTGTCTCCTAAACACATTTAGACCCAACCAAGGACTACTCTATCAACTCATCCCAAAAAGGGATACCTATATGGACACCATTATAAATCATCTTAGTGTGAAATATTTATTAACAACATGAAAAATATTTTTATAGAAAAACATGATGAAAGGAAAATTATTTTAAAATGAACTACAAAAATCTAGAACACAAGCCTAGAGCGTCTCTTCAGAAACCTATATAGCCTTTTCGGTATTCCCATCTATCTTCAGAGGATATGTTGTGCTATATTTCAATTGGGATCCCATTTCCTTAAGAAAATAATTCCAAAACCTAGATCTAGACCTTAGGTCTATATCAGAATTTGTTTTGGAACCGATTTATGTTTCTCAATATATTTTATATAAAAGTCCTCAAGATGTTATACTTTTATTTCTTCCATGACAGAAAATAAATTATCTGAATTCATGAGTCGACAAACAATCCTAAAAATAGCATTCTTTCTATTAGGATTCTATGATCAAATCACTAGAAAATCAATGTAATTATTGTCTAATTGGATTTGAATAATGGGTATAAGATATAATAAAATTAGTAGGTATCTGGTTCTATGGCTAAATTCTCTGACAAGTAAGAAACATGGACAAAAATTATATTATAAAAAATAATATTCCTAACCACTAATACCAACTACTCATATCAAGAAACATATAGGTAGTACATGGGTTTACTAGAAAAAAATAATAGTCTCCACTTCCTTTGAACTCTTTACTTAGAGATAAATGAACAAAAAAAAATTTTAAAAAATAATATGTGACATAGGTAGACCGATACCACTCACCCAAGGTCTCCACACAAAAAACATTTTTCCAAATCAATTGAATTTTAGGCTATATATCTAATCATGTCGAATTCAATGATCAGAATACATGTCATACATATTAAAATCAAACCACACATTATATCTATATTCTTCCATTCCCATTCTTATCTCAACAAACTAATTCATCAGATACCACTCTCCCACGAATTCATTCATTGCTTGTGTTGATAATTTCATACTATATAGTTCATAGATCACATTTCATTTTCCAAGAGTATATTAAATGTCAATATCAAATGTCTTTATATACTCCACCAAGTTTTTATATCACATTTTCATATCACTCAGGGTGGATACATAACTTCTTCTCTTCGGATCATAATTTATAAGAAACCTCTCCCCAAAGAGCCAGTGATGCCATTTTTTGAGTTTATACAAAACCATTTCCAACTGAAGATAATAGGTAGGGTAGTTACTCTTATTAGGATATAACTGTAAAGAGTATTAGGATACTAAATATATCCACTACATCAGTAATCTCTCCATAGACATGACAACATCATCAAAACAACAAGAGAACCAAAACCTAGTTTCAATAAAATCGAAACTACATCTGAATTGAATCCCAAATTCAGTTCCTAAAATTATCCCAAAAATTTTTTATTCGAATAAAAAATTCCAACCTTATGTTTTAATGTTATCATCAGATATACAAGATTATGGATGTCTCCACCAGACCGTCTATAATAACCATCTACCCAATAATTTTTTGATCTAAAAAATATTTCTAGGATTCTATGAGTACATAACATCAAGTGGCCTTAAAGATACACTACGAAACCCCGCTTTGATATAACATTTCTGATAAAAATGATTTCTTCAATCCAAAACACACATTTGGATATAATTCCATATATCTGATGACCCCTCATGGTACTATGGATTATATTTAAATGGTAAATTTTATCCTCATCTAAATTATAGTAGACCGAAATAGCATCCATGAACACCAAAACAAGAGTCCACTAACCAATGAATCATATGGTTTTTCAAATCCATAAAACATATATGATAATTAATGAGGCAATACAGTATAATTTAAATCTCGAAATACCCATAAAGATATCAAAAAAATTTCTAAAGTGTATAATTTTCTTTTAATCAGAATTGGTGGTAACCTGATTAAATTTCAATCTTTAAAAATCAATGGCCCCCTCTATATTGATCGAAGAGATCATAATTCCTATGAAAGGGATATTTTTTTCATGGTCATAAGAATTAATATTAGATATTCAATATAAAGTCTAAGGTACCCATCTATATTCTCAGTAGAGAGGATAGAATAACCCCATGCTGGCATTATAGGATTAATAAATCCCTTATCCTTGATATCCATAAGACAAACCTTACATTTTAACAACTCAATCGATGCCCTAAGATAAGATGGTATAGAAATGGGACTTGTACCATGTTTTAGAAATTTGGTAAAATCAACCTCTATCTATTGTGGCAAACATGGAAAATCTCTTCAAAATACTTCAAGGTTCACCCACACCACTATAGGAAGTGATATTCTTAAACATGTATCATTGAAGTCTTGGAACAATGCTGATAACCAACAAGAGATCCCCCAACATAATAAATAAAAACCCCCAATATCCTAGAACTAGAATCCTAATCACCATAAAATAAATGATAAAATCCATTTGGGGATATAAACATAACTTGAGTATGGAAAAATAAATATGCCTATTAATGATGTTCATCAAATCCATAGAAAAAATCTGGTTTAATATATCATGATCAAGCACTATGATGTCCCAATAAACCTCATGGTCAACTATCATAACATGATATAATGGAAACATCAAACATTGTTTATGAATATTTCTTAATCAAAAGAAATGATACAAAAATAAATTCCAATGATCAAAAAATATTCATAAACAATCTAAAGATTTTGAAGATATAAAATAATGACTATCACCAATATCGAAAAAATCTAGCACTATAATTTATGAAAAAAACACCATATCTCTATCTATAGATATTCCTACATTATATACCTATGTTGTATACTCCAACTCATAAATAAATCTTATTTCTGTTCATCCTTGAGATTTCATGGCCACATGAACACCCCTAGTCCAGGGATAAGACCCACCACTATTGGAAGCATCACTACAAACTTGTGAGCAATTTGTGAGAGTGGATCCAAACATACTATAGCATAAATTCAATTAAAAAAGTTCTTGAATTGATATATTTTACAAAATGATGAAATTTATTGGGAACATCCATGAAATTTGTGTTTTTATGGTCAAAAATTCCACAAAGGATGAAAAAAACTTCTACGGTCCAGACGAATCCACCAAAATGGTTCTAAAGAAAACTGAATAGAGTTGTACATTCTTTTATGGTCAAAATATACACCCTAGAAAATGATGGAAGAAACTAAAACATCCCACAAACTGGGTTTAGATCTATGTTATCCTATAATAAAACTTAATTAAAAATTATCTCTATAAATTATTGAAGGAACATTCGAATCGACATCGAATGAATACCATACCTCAACCCCAAATCAACCCTTTGAGTATTTACGTGATATTTGGTGATTAGATCTAGTTATAAGTGAACCAAGTCGACAAAGGAGGTTGAATAATCTATAACAGTATGATCTCCTTGATACAAGGTCAATAAAATATCAGGTCTTTAACCCCCATAATGTTTGAGGACAAAACAAATACTTGGATATTTTCATGAAATTTACCCAGGTGAGCTCTTCATTTATCTTAGCATGCTCAATATAGTCCCACCATATCATGACCTATCAATCAAAAATATACATGGAAACCCTACCTTATAATTTACATTATTATTTATAAAATTAAAAAACCTCTCTATAAACTCAATTCATTCATTGGATTCATGGGGAACACTGTCCCCAGTGATAAAATGAAGATGTAGATTAGTAAATTCTATGTTATGATCCACTTATCGTCTTATATTACTAACACCTTCTAATCCTATAGTCTGAATTGTGTGTATTAAAACCTCTTCCAAATATTTTTCCAATAGAATATTTTCCTATGAATCCTTTCTTGTAGGTTCCCCACTAATATTTGAAATAGATCCTCTAAGTGGTAATGTCTGATAATCACAACACAAAAACCAATCAGTCATGAAAAGATTCCAAAAACATAAGACCAAAATTATATATCCATATCAAATATATTTAACAACATGAACTCAAAAAATAATTAATTATTCAAACAATGAATAAATAATTAATAATTAATAAGACCATCTAAATAATACCCATTAAAAGGATATTCAAATAACCTCAACCACCATGTACCATTCATGGAGAACATCCTTGAACTCCGTTTGTAAAATATATTGAAAATTTTATGATAAATTTCTAGGACACTTTTCCTACCTTTTTACCTGATACAAATGGTCTTCAATCTGGTCCACAAAAACAACGAACCAAACTTAGGCATGGTCAAATAAACTTCAGGATGAGTATTACCTTTGATAAAAATTGGTATTAAACCAGTCTGGGACATCCATAAAAGTCACCCAAGATGGTCCACCTAATGATGTGATATAGAAAAGAACCAAAATTATCATGTATAATTGAAGAAAAATAAATGTTTAATGTGGAATAAAGGAAAACATATTTGTGGGATATTTATTTCATGAAAAATTGGCCACACTAGAGTAATAAAATAGTCTATAATAATAAAGTGTCCATGTGACCATCTCTCACCACAAAACCACCCCCATCAAAGGAGAATAATGAAATGATAACCCATCAAGATATATAATTCCCTTACCTTTACCCACTTCCTTCAAAACGCGGTATATAACATCCTAATTAAAAAATCACCATATGATAAATGAACCAAGTTGGATATCAAAAAATAATCCATAAATTTATATTATTAATAACTAACTAGTTATATCTTTTAATAAAATACATATTATAATAAATTTTCAAAAATAAAACCATTTTGTAAACATTCCATTATCATCCATAACAACATACCATATTAACCCATTATAGTAATATTAAAATTGTTACACCCTAAACATAGATTCCAATCATTAGTTCCTCGAGCACGGTTCAATACAATTCCTCAAGCACATCTCCACAAATTTTGGAGAATGACGACTTGCAAGAAGGGCCACAGTGAGTCATTGGGGATACTATGGCCTCATTGGCAGAGTATATCATAGTGGATGTCAATAACATTCTATAGAGAAATAAGATGTGATAAACGAACAAAAAATATACTAAAAAAGCATTAAATAAAAAAAGACAAAAATGTCTGATATAGAATGATAAAGATGATATATGTATATAGAAAATGGACAAGACATGCACATGGAAGATTATTACAGAATAAGTATACAAAATAACAGAATGACCAAAATGTCTCATTATAATAATAATCCTCACCATGGTCCGATGTTCTCTTGATCCAAATAAACTATCATAAACCTATACTATGGTACATTCCCTTAACATAACATGCAACCATAAAATTAGTTTGAGTCCTCAAGGAGGTCTAAACAGGTTGTGAGATAAACACCCTAGTAGGTACCCACCCATTGACCTAAATAATTCGAAACTGGAAAATGCAACATTATAACAAGTGTATGTAATGAAATAATTTAACTATGAATGCCCATGGAATATGTATACTACAACAAGTAATATTTAACAACATCTCAAGGATCCATGCAATATGTTTTATCTCGTAACAAGGAAGCTATAAGAAAAGTAATCAAGTAACACAACCTCACCATTACCTTATCTACATCAAAAACCCATTTACATTGTACATATAGAAGTGTATCATAATCCCACATCTGTTCTATATAGAGATGTGTATCAGAAACCCATGACCATGTTGTACACATAATTGTATCATTAACCTATTCCCATGCAGTAAAGAGATGTGTAGACCACGAATGGCCATATCTAAGGTGGAAAAGACAATGGAATCCTCACTGAGTCCCAGGATCATCATGGTGGAATCATGATCTAGGTATTTGTTAGAGTCTAAGGATCATGTGTACCAACATGTCTGTGGCGAGTCCATGAATTACTGATCGAAGGGGTAGCAAGGACTAAGAAATCCCGCTAAATCATGTCCCAAGGGGTATAATCAACATAAGGCATCCACTGGAATGTTCTAGATCCCTAGAGAGACGTTAATGGCATGTATAAAACCATTAATTCATTCATATAATTTAAACATTTCAATTCCATTTGAGTATGGCCTCTCATGTCACCAATTACATCACTTGATTATACCCACATAGGTTTTCCATTTCACATTTAACATGCCACATGGGTATACCCAACCATTAGTCACCATTTTCACAATAAACCAGTCATGAAATTAAATAAAAACCAACGAATGTACACAATTTGTTAACCTAATCCAAATAATCCTTATAATCAATATAAAAATGGAATGTCATGTTAAAAGAATTCATGGAGGCAATATATCTCTTAATCAATCATATCCAATCCATTCTAGTATATCCGTGAATCACCTAGCCCAGAAATCACAAGAACACACCTCTTGGGTGATTTAATGTGGAATAACTAAGTAATTTCTAAAAATATCACCCATTGAGTGACATTTATTCAGGTTATGGGTGACAACTCACCACAACCGAACCTATGGGAATCTGCACTAGGTCTGATTACATCTACTACAAGAAATCTGTGAAAAAATGATTCTAATCCAGAATGTCTGAGTGGAAGTATAAAGGATGATCCCTCAAAAATGCACCATAAACTAAATGAAATGTATAGGCCACATACCATTGATCATTGGTTGGTTGATCATTTAGTATGATATCCAAATTCGTCCTAGTTTAGAATAAATATTAAGAATAGAATAAGAATGAGAAATTAGGTCATAAGAGCCAAAATCCAAATAGCATATCTGTTGTTCTGAAGATTAAAGAATGGTGAAAAGGGAATTGAGTACATACTGATGTTGTTTCAATGGGACTAGCTTTTGAAGAATTGGAGTTAGGGTGTCTTCTATATCTGAAAACTAAGATACAGGTGTTTTAGGCTTTGAACGTGGGGAAGACACTTATTTTCACAAAAGTGAGGCAACAACATTTTTTAAAAAAAACACATAGGGAAATCACACGACATGTAATTACATCACTCAAAATTTAATTACCGATTTTACCTTCCTGAGGAAAATCCCATTACATGTTGTGAAAATGGATTACATGACATGTATCCTCCTTTCACATGGTGTAATCGGCCTACAGTCATCCCACATCCTTTCAGGCTTTTCTTTCCCAAGTACAACCTTCAGTCCCATTGCCCAGCGTAGTGTCTAATCCAAAATATAACGGTAAACCAACATTTATCTAGAAAATAAATGATCTATACCTCAAAAAAAATCATATTTCACAATATTATCCTCTTATTAAAATTCTTCCATGAATTTCTCTTAGTATGGTGTTCAAGATTCATTTGAAATCAACTTTATCCACTGAGGACAAACATTGGACTCCCTCTCCCAAGACATGTCCTATAAATGGTTGTCCAACCATAGATCCCATTATAGAGGAACCTACTTTCCTTAGAAAAACCTCATGATCCTATAAACGATATGAATAAAATTACCCTCCAAGAAATCATCAACCTGTAACTCAACATCCACAGGCTGAAAAGTATGATATGGGTTTGAATGACAACGAAAGAGTTGAGATAAAAGGAAGACATCAAGAATGGGTCGGTACCTTTGAGGTAACTGTAACCTATAGGCTTCCGAATCAACTCTCTCTAGAATCTCAAATTGTCTAACATATCATGGTGAAATATTAACCTATGTCCTTATTATATTTTGACCCATCCTTGGTGAAACACATAAAAGACTCATTCCCTGACCACTAAATTTATAGGTTTTCTGTGTCGATCAAATTATGATTCTTGATGACATTGTGTAGTAGGAATCCAATTCTAAATTAAATGGACCTACTCAAAAGTATCATTTATGTGACATAGTGCAAGTAAAGTTGCATCACCTGCCTCAAAACAACATAGGGGTGATCGACATGGCCTACCATATAAATTCCCATAAGATTCCATCTGTATCATAGTCTAATAACTATTATAATAAGTTAACTAAACAATAGGGTTGTGTCTCCCCCAAGAGCTCCCAAAATCCAGGATGCATGTTTTCAACATCTCCTCTAGTAGTTGTTTTGTACACTCTAATTGGACATCAGTCTGAGGGTGGTATGATGTGTTTAGAAGCACATGTTTACCCAACGCCTTCAAAAAACTCTTCTATAAATGAGACAGAATAAGTAAGTACCAAACAGAAATTATAGTGTGAATAACCCTGAGAATTCATACTATCTCATAGATATAAAAACTTCTATGCACATTAATAACAGTGGTCTCCTTGACCAGGATGAAATGAGAATCCTTGATGATTGTTTCAACAATAACCATGACATCATTGTTACCTTGAGGTGACCTCGGTAAATCGGTCACAAAATACATCATGACATCATACCATTTCCACTCCTGAATATGTGACTTCTATAAAATCCTAGCTCATTGATGGTGTTCATGCTCCACTTTCTGATAGGTGGACACCTTGTAAAAACACTTTCTACATCACGCTACATACCCGACCACCAGTACTAATGTCGCATGTCATGATACATCTTTGTGGCTCTGGGGTGCACTTTCCAAAAGTAATCTTGAAACTCCTACATCAGCTCCTCGTGTATATACATTGGAACCCAAACACATCCATGGATATGAAATATATCATCCTCACCTAATTACCAAATAGAAAGTGGATCCTTACTCGTCACACACTCACATAGAACTAGGCCCACCGAGTCTGATAGCTGCCTCATCCTAACACTTTATAGGTGGGTAGAGGTCACACTTATGGATGATAGATAATTATTTTCTTGACTATCATACACCTCTAGACGAATCTTAGGAAACAACTCCATTAGCTTCAACTCACTACTAGCCTTCTGTACTATGAGTACCTAATTACCCCTACTCAGTGCATCGACCATAGAATTACCTTTACCATGCGTGTTGTCATGCTCAATGTCAAAAGACTGTAGGTACTCCACCAACAATCACTCCCTCAAATTCAGATCACTCTATGTAATGATATACATTAGGATTTTTAGTCTTTGAATATTTGAAATTCTCCCCAATTAAAAACAGATTCCAATAACACAAAAAATGCACAACTACATCTAGTTGCAGATCAAATGTCATATAATTCCTCTCATGAGGCCATAGTTGTTGAGACCCATACTCCACAACTCAATCCCCCTACAACATCACTACCCCCATCCCAATACCAAAATAATCAAATAACATTGGGTAGCTCTTACCCTACTCTAGAAGTATCAGGAGTGGTGTTGATGTCAACCATCCTTCAAGATCCTGAAAGTCCTTGTCTCAATAATCTGACCACAACAACAATACACCATTCATAGTCAAGCTATTCAATAGAACTACTAATCATGAGAAGTACTATATGAAAATCTTGTAGTAAAAATCTATCACCAAGAATCAAAGTATATCAAAAATGTTCTTGGTTTGTTCCTAGGAAAATACATCTCTCAACTTCTCTGGGTCCACTGATACTCTTATCTCTAGGATTATGTGACCTAGGAAGTGAATATGATACTTCTAAAAGTGGAGCATTATGAGATTAGTGTATAATTTATTCTCAATTAGTGTACTCAAAATCATCTCAAGATGGTTTTCATAGTTGTTTAGATCATGGGAATACACCAAGATGTAGTCCATGAAAACTACCACAAATAAATCCATGTAAGGATGTAACTCTCTATTCATCAGCTCCGAGAAAACTACAAGTGTGTTCATGAGACTGAATGATATAACTAGATACTCATATAGACCATACCTTCTATAAAAATATGTATGAGATATGTCTTCATGTTATACATATACCTAGTGATATCCCAACCTCATGTAAATTTTCAAGAACCCTCAGGCTCTTCGAAAATAATAAAATAGTCCATCTATCTGTGGAAAGGGATATTAGTTTTAAATTGTCAGCTGGTTCAGTTTCCAATCATCCACATAGAGCCTAAGGGTACCATATTCTTTTGTCACCAAATAGTTCGGTGAACCTCATGCAGTAGTACGTGGCCAAATAAACCCCTTCACCTCCAAATCCTATATCTACCTCTTGAACTCCTGCAACTCTGTCGTAGACATCCTGTAAAGAGGAATGGATAATGGTGAAACTCCTACAATGAGTTCAATAGAGAACTCCTCCTCTCCTTGTAGAGGTAACATAGAAAATTCACCATGAAACACATCCCTGAAGCACTAAACCACTGGAGGGAAGTCTGTCAGACTCACTCACTAATCATCCATGTACAAACTAGGAATTTGGGATGTCTTCCCTCCCATCCCATGATGATCTTGTTGATCTCATCTCTCATAGACATCCCATTCAAACATGTGAGTATACACTTTACCCACTAGTCATGTGAATGTCACCCTAGAACGATAATAGTCAATGTATGCTCGATAAGTTATAGCTAGTCTATCTTGAGAATGATGACAAACCCTGTCATCTTGAGGAAATAATATTCCTAAACGAAGTGACACCCACCAAACTCATGGGGGAACTCCCAACACTAGTGCACATTATCAATTCGGATTCACAGTGGTGTGTCTAGTGTCAGAATTCCCTTAGAAGACAAAACAACAATCCTAATGCTTTTCAACATAGGTGAATATATAAAACAATGGGGAACATGTATCAAAGAGAGAAGATAAAATAGTTGATTCTAAAAAGATCTTATTTCTTAGTGTATATGGTCTAATACTACACTCCTTGGGTTATGTAGCACATAGTAGACATTCCTCCTCCATGACCCTATGACATGACCTCACTTCCCAGAGTAGATCCACAAAGATGTCCAAGAATAACCAACCTCTGGATGGCTATGCCAGAGATGCCACTACCATAACCTGACTGGACAACACTACTCCCAGCTCCCTTCCTGATGCAGATTTGAGGATCCTTATTCTGAACCTGATGTCAGAGCTAAACCCTATCACTCGCAGCTAGAGGGATGATCCTACAAAAACACTACACATGACCCATCCAATTGCAAGATCAACACTTGAATGGGTCCCAGTCACAGTAATTTATTATGTGGCCTCACCTAACAAACAAATGGAAGAACACCAATCAACAATAATCACATCCTAATTGGAACTCATCTTACAGAAATCCTCAAAATGGAACTTTCTTCCCGAATATGTAGATCTACTTAGTCATGGAATAACCCTTCCCTACTACGCACCCTCTACTTCCATCACGTTTCACTCATTAACTAGCACCTGATTCACATTTTTAGTTATATAAGTTAACCTAAACATGTTGACATGTGATTTGATAGAATTTCGGAGACTTTCCTCATATCGTCTCGCTTGAGATTGTTCATTAGAAAGGTACATCAGTGTAAAATGTTGCGAATCTATTTTGTGTGTTGAGTACACCATAAATGTCATTGTAGCATATTCTAGGTGGATGAACTCACCTGCCCGATCTTCTCGTAGAGTCTTGGGGTAAAATTAGACATAGAAGAGGGTTTGGAAATAAGTCCAACTGATATTTCACAACCCACTATCCATGTTCAGAACATCCTAACAACACATTTATACTCCATGTAGAATATAATTTTAGAGATTTACCCTCCTATCAAAAGGTATCTAAAAATGCTCAAAAATTTCTAACGTGGTCTCAAGCCACAGCTCTGCAGCCTCTACACCTCCATTCACCAATAATAGGGGAGGATAATCCATCTATAATAGCTGCTTCAGCTCAGCCATAAATAATTTGGGATGTAGTGACCCCTAAAAAGGTTTATATAGTGAACCAACACGTCAATAAAATATGGTTTAGAACCTATGTATTCAACATCCCCCGGTGCCGCTACTGAAAATAAAACAGGATCAATCAGTAGACCATGGCCTACGAACTCCAGAACATGGTCTCCACCATCCTCATGGCGTACCACAAGAGTTCATCATGGTGAAATGCCTCTGTAATTTCAATCACAAAACTCAGAAAAGAACAATATCAAAGTAAGAACTCAAAATCATTGTACCTGTCAAAATCCTCTTACAACCAATTCATAACCATGTGACCACTCCTAAATCCAAGACTATAAAAAATCCATAAAACCACTAAAATATATTCCACGTACCCACTCAAAATCCAGGTCTAGATCAAGTCTCTATTTCCATTTCATTCATTTTCATTTAAAAGATTAAATTATTAAGAAAATTAATACAATTGTTAACCAATCCCAAATACAGGAGGTCCCCTAACACCTCATTCACCCAAAACATGGTTCCAATTCATTTCACACATTTCAAATTCACTTTAGCATTTTCAGTTCTCTGGTGCATCATTTACCAATACATAAGGGCCAATACTCATTATAAATTGAATGATAACGTCACTCCTCTTTGCTCTACACAAAGACTATCATAATAGTAGACACAACTATCACATCATCTATAACAGTAGCATGCAATAAGTAATGCATCCAAAATGGAATGGTATGTTATTTATAACATGTGCCAATATGATGAATGAGATGGAATACCCTAAACTCATCATGTTTCAATAGAAATAGAAACCAAATCATATCAATAGTAATAGTATAAATCATGTGTGTCCCAAAATAGTGATGTCAAATCACCTTTAATAGTCAAAATCTTTAAAATCACAATTCCATTCGAGGTTTTTTGGATTTTCATTATACATGGGTTTACTACTCCAATGAAAAACCTATACCAAATCACATTTACATATTATCCCTATCTATCGGCAAGAAACAATAAATCAAATCATAAAAGAAAAACCATCTGATTCATCTTTGTAACATCCCAAACCATGATACCACTTAGTAGTGCTCTAATACTAGTTGGCTATATGGCCTCATGTGCATCTCCCAAAATCCCTGAGGCTACCAACTAGAAGTTAGGGTCTAGGTGAGTCAATAGAAAATCTATGCTCTCATTAGCATATTATACCACAAAATAAGTCAATCACATTCAATATATAACATATATCCAATAAGAAGACATCAGATAAAATTAGTGAGAAAAAAGTATAAAACATGCCACAGATGTCTCATATTCAATGATGCAGATGATACATCTATCTCAAAAATAAACAAAATAGGTATATGGAATATTAAAATAATACAAGTATCCAAAATGTAAAAATTACCTAAAGATTCTAGTAGAATTAAAAGCCCCATCTTGGTCTCTTCCACTCATATTAAAAAACTATCAACACCCTGTGATGGGGATCTTTCCCGTAACATCACCTGTAACCATAAGATCTATTTGGGACCCTAGGGAGGACCAAATACGGTGCAAGATTAATATCCAAGTAGGTAACCAACCAATGATCTATACAATTCTAAATAACAATATGAAACATGTAATGCGCCATGTTTTATGAACTGGTCCAAGTGAACAATGATATGATTTTTAATGATGTCTTTTGTTTTATATGTTGTAATCTGTCTGCTGATAACGAATTTGAAAAGAAATAGATGAAAAAAGGGAGAATAAGGTAAACATGTATATATTAAAATATTCCATTACAACAAAGACCCAACTAATTGAAAATACCATGCACACGACCAAACATGGCCACAACGAGACTACTAAGAAGCACAAATTTAGTAATCGGATAGTTGTCATCTTCCAGGTCCATTAGTGTGAAAAATATAACAGCCGGAGACACAACACACATACTCAACACCAATGGTATGAGGAGATCTATCCTTAAAGTTCAAGTGTTTTGATTTTGAGAAACACCCTACACCCCCTGCTTTTATAATGGTATTTTATGTTATGACCATTAAATATAAATAGTCATTAGGTTTTCAAATCAACCTTTGGGTTTCCGTTAATATGGTTTATCTTTATATGAGAACTCGGGTTTTTTTATAATTTTATGATATTTCCAATATTATGATTTTTCACAAAAGAATCATAGTTTTTTTAAACATTTCTTGGAAATAAATCTTTTGTTTCTACAAAAACCTCGATGGATACATATATAGTTGAAAACATAGTATTCATTTTATGGAAGGTATGTTTTATGGGTATTTGTAATGATTATATCTTTTGATATCTAAAGTTATGTATTTTTAAATTAGGGAAACTGTTGGTCTTTTAAAAGAAACAATTTTAAGAAACAAATACCGGTGTATTTTAAAGATCCTAATATTTATAATGGTTTAGTATGTAAATTATGAAAGATATATCTTTTTAAAAGATTTATACCAAGATATAAAGTATTTTACATAATCTAAATTGGGATTTTTGATTTGGAAATTTTATGTTAAAAGAATTTATTAATTTGTGTAAATTTTATGATCATATTTTGTACTTTTTTAAGCATATCGTAAACTGTATTTTTTTTCATTCGATGTTTCGTATACCTTTTTTTCGGTGAAGCAATGTTGGCCGCGTGATCTCCCCATGTATCTCTGAGCCATCCGATCTCCCCCAATATTTAATCACAGCCCTCGATCTCTTTAAATCGATCCACTCAATTCCTACGCTCCTCCAACCGTGCGATCTCTTTTTTCTTTTGATCCAGGCCATCCGTTTATTACCGCGTCGACCTCCCCGTCGTCTTCTACCTCGAATCGAGGTCCCGTAGCAGTAGGCTTGCATCAAGGACGCCTTGGCCTTCTCTGTCGCACTGCTCCTCTTGACCCCCGAACACCCCCCCTCCTAGATCACTGCATTCTTGTCTTCCCCATGATGGCCTATTCTTGGGTCGAGTCACCCAAGTGCACCGAGGCCTATATAAACCCTCCCACCTCATGAAATTAGTACTGTTCCTCCTTCTCCTTCTCACCCTCGACCTTCCGGTAATCCAGCAAGCATACTTATGTTCCAAGCTTCCCACTCAGGCAAGGTAAGTGTGTTTTCACATTTTGTTTGGAGAAACCTATATTATTATTTGCTCAGTATATACTATATATATATATATATGTATATAACAAAAACAATCGGTTTTCAGTGCTATTAAGGGTAGTTTCCATCACTTTATAGAAGATAGATATATATATATAAGAATCCTTTTAATGTTTTAACGATTCCGTTTTACAAAGGAAAAGGAATCCCCTAAAACATATATCTACGTATATTTCATATATAAAGTATTGTATATATAATTATAAATATTCATAACTCAAAATCAATCAGTTTATGGTATCCATGATTATTTCGGTAGGTTATACTATCTAATATGTGTTTATAGAGGTTATATTTTAACCTACTCATAACATATAATAATTTTTTAAACTTTATATATGTAATGAACTAAGTATGTATACATGTACATGTTTTTAAACAAGACCGTTATGATTTTGGGGAATGAATACCTCTCCTTAAATGGTATTGTGGATGCAAACTAGGCCATTGGATAAGGTGAAATTATGTTGTTGTGTAAAACCAATGTTGTTGCATATTTATGTATTTATAGTTTCATGAGGATTAAACCCTCATAAAGATTTGATTTTTAACCAAAAAACTTATGTAATTTCAGTTTTTCAGAACTGAAGAAAATTTTTATGGTTTTGTTTTTTTAGTGTAAAAACCCATATATACATTCTTGTTGTATATATGGTGATGTGTAAACGTATTTATAAGTATAATTCCCAAAACACCACATGTGTGATTTTAATAATTTTGGGAGTTCACTAAACCAACATGTATTTTGTATTTATGTACACAGAAATGAGCGTGTGATATTAAAAGAGTATGTTGGACATTGCCCATGACATATTTTTATGTAAAACTGTATATTTTGGCTTGTTTAAAATATATTAACGGATTTTGGATTTATTGGATGAGGTCATCATAATGTGTTCATTTATTGACTTATTACACCATGATTCTACATTGGTGAATGTTACTAATTAATCAAGTTATGGATAAATTCTTTTTCAAGGGCCTTCTTATCACCTTAACCGGTGGCAAGTGTCTTCTCTAAACATTAGTTTTCCAAGGAATAGTAATTTTAATGATTCATAACTTATTATATAATCTTGTTCTTTTGTTATTTCTTTAGTAATTATCTTGTGTGAAAAGAATGTTTTTCTAAACTATTTGTTCCATTGACTAGTTATTAACATATTTTTCCATATAAACGGTCATATCATGTATTAGAAAGTAGTGTAGTGGCTCATTAATTATTTTAGTTATTAATGTATATGATGCATACAGATGACATATCTCTAGGTAAACTATGAAATTAGATTACACAAAGTGGTATGGGACACCTTGGGTAATATGAATATGAATGAGTTATTCAAGGTGGTATGGGACATCTTGAATATACAATCTGTTTAAGAAAAGTATGAATGGCGTGGCTCACATGATAATAAAGACAAATTTTTATGGTGCGTCCTGATAGCGCCCCATTGCATTTGGTAATGATGTATCCACTAGAGATTAAAATTTTATGGGTGCACCCTAATAGCACCCCATTTCATTGGGTAATGATGTAACCACTAGAGATTACAATTTTAATGATACCTTGGGGTTTACCTTCGTAATGTTTTTAATGAATCCTTTGGGATGGACCATGGTGAAATGGAAATGATTGTCTAAGTTAAATGGTGTAGCCACATGTTCAAGTTATGTAACAAGTTCTTTTGAAGACAATATACCTATTATTTCATAACCATTTCCCTTATGCTCTCATATGGTTCATATTTCACTAGTATAAGTTGGAGCATGGTTTGTGTAAAATAGAAATCATCATATGATAATTTAAGTTATTTCATCTATGCGCAACTCTGATTATGCATTACTTTTAACTGTTTAATTTTATGCTTAAGTAAATCACATTGCGTAGTTGTTTATGATAACCACTATTACTCCTTTTAGAAATGACATAATTATTCCATATATTTCCTGAAACTATTGATTGAGAATTATGATGTAATGTGTTATGGTTTTCCTTAAGAGAATGATTTTAAATGAATTATTTTGAAATGTAACACTGCTTTTATTTTTTTTAATCCCCTTACTGAGTATGTCAATGATCACCCTATGTTTTGATTTAAAATTAATAGGTATCGGCTTTTAAATATGAATTATTTCAGAAGTTGATGGTTTCCCAGAACCAGAACCGCACATGATCCTTTTTATGGGGCATGATGTATAGTTTTCCAGTGGCTGTTTTATTTTAAAGCAACACATCATGTTTAGAAGGCACCGACTCCTGGATTTCTGGGGTCAGGGTCTCTATAGTTGGTATCAGAGGTTTGGTTTGGATAACTATGGAAAACCAAAAACTGAAACAATATATATATATATATACTCCAGTTTTACTAAAAAATGGGCTTTCAAAAATTTCAGATGCAAAACGAAGGCACAAATCTCTTATCTCTCCCCACTGAGGCCCTAGAGACCATTGTTTCTTTAGTTAGCTGAGAAAATTTTCTAAACTATGACTACATCTGCATGTCATGAAAACACCTATATGACATATACAGCTCACCTCGAGTTCTTAGCCTACACCAGGGGTTGGGATTAGATTACCTCTTTATGATGATGACCCAATTTACCTCCTATGCACATCGGGGAATGTACGATAAGGGACTTTTCCGAGTTTTCACGGCGGGTGAAGAATTTGGCACTATGATTGATAACTCTATCCAAGAAGCAACTACTGACGGGGACCTCCAAGCGGCCTACCTTTTTCAGATTTTAATCTATGGCTTCTGAGGTCAGTTGTTGGACATCGGAATGTTAGGAAATGATTCCACCCGACTGTCTTACAGACAACAAGTGTATGTGGATGTCTCCCAAATTCATAACCCTCATGATAAACTCGTGAGAAATCATAGGTTCCCCCATGAGATTTTCGCGGAATGCTCATCCTGTGTTTAGTTTGAGGAATTAGGGAGTTTTTCTTCTCTGTGAGGAGTTCATTTAGTCAGTGGTTAATGGAAACTCAAGCGCTAATTTTCAATAATAAACTTAAGTTTATTGAAATGTTGTTTTTCCCCTTTTCTGTATTTACTTTGTATTTATCCTTTAATGGTTTTCAATTTATTGAACTCTCATCTTAAACATTCAGATGGAAGGAAAAATCTACCTATTATCTATTCCCACTGAGTATCTGGAAATCATTGCAATAAAAACATGTGAGGGAGAGTATGACCCCTTTTCAAATTTACGAAAAATGTGCAAGCAGTGGTTTGAGGTAACAAATAGTTTGGAGATTCTCTGCACCTGCCAGGGGAATGCCTCCATCTATTACCATATAGGCTCAGCATAGCTGGTCGGGCGTGAACGATGAGGAAGTTACCACGAAGGGCCTTCTTGTGTTTCACCCTAGGCCGGAACTACACGGCCAGAGTGAGATTTCAGGAGTCTGCGTAAGAGGGATATTGTTATGAGACTTATATGTTCCAACCTTCTAGCATTAGCATGTTTGACCACATCTATGGCTTCAATGTTCTCGAATGAGATATTTTTCGGTGAGTTCTTCGTACATTAGTCTACAATGACATTTCAGAACTTTGACTGGTCGAGCATCCCTCTGGAAGCCTGAAGGCCCGAAACATGAGTTCAACCCCTCATGTCCAAGGTGTATCTTGGATAGGGAACTGGATGATTTGAGCATTGCTATGGGGATCCCTCTAAATGCACCTATTGACCCTATACATTGGTGGAGATGGTTAGAATGCCGAAGAACCTTTGTAGTTTTGTGAAATAAATTGCGACGACACAATCTTCTAGGGGGGGGGATAATGTGACGCCCTATGTTTTATTAACTAGTCCAACTGAACAATGTTATGATTTTTAATGATGTCTCTTGTTTTATTTGTTGTGTTTTGTGTGATGATAATGAATTTGAAACAAAATAGATGAAAAAAGGGATAATAAGGTAAACTGGTATATATTAAAATATTACATTACAACAAAGACCCAACTAATTGAAAATACCATGCACAAGACCTAACATGGACACAACGAGACTACTAAGAAGCACAACTCATGTAATAAGATAGTTTTCATTTTCAGCGTCCATCAGTGTAAAAAATATAATATCCAGAGCCATGACACACATACTCAACACCAAAGGTATGAGGAGAGCCATCCTTCCTAGTTCATGTGTTTTGATTTTGAGAAACACCCTACACCCCCTGCTTTTATAGTGGTCCTCTTAAGTTATGACCGTTTAATATATATAGTCATTAGGTTTTCAAATCAACCTTTGGGATTCAGTTGATACGGTTTATCTTTATATGAGAACTCCATTTTTTTGTAATTTTATGATATTTAATATATTATGATTTTTCACAAAAGAATCTTAGTTTTTTTAAATAAAATATTCATGGAAATAAATCTTTGGATTCTACAAAAATCTCGATGGATACTTATATAGTTGAAAACATAGTATTATTTTTATGAAAGGTATGTTTTAAGGGTATTTATAATGATTATATCTTTTGATATCTAAAATTATGTATTTTTAAATTAGGGAAACTATTGGACTTTTAAAAGAAATAATTTTACAAAACAGATAGTGGTGTATTATAAAGGTCCTAATATATATAATGGTTTAGTATGTAAATTATGATAGATATATCTTTTAAAAATATTTATACCAAGATATAAAGTATTTTATATAATCTAAAATGGGATTTTTGATTTGGAAATTTAAGTTAAAAGAATTTATTATGTGGATTAAATTTAATGATCATATTTTGTACTATTTTAAACATATAGTAAACTGTCTTTTTTATCCTTTCCATGTTTTTTATACTGTTTTTTTTCAGCAAAGAAATGATGGCCACGCAATCTCCCCAGGTATCCTCGAGCCATCTGATCTCCCATGAGATTTAATCGTAGCCCTTGATCTCTTTAAATCAATCAACTCAATTACCACTCTCCTCCAACCGTGCAATCTCTCTTTTCTTTTGATCCAAGCCATCCATTTCGTACCGCGTCGACCTCCCCGTCATCTTCTTCCTCACATCTGGTTCCCGCACCAGTAGGCCTACATCGAGGACGCCTCAGCCTTCTCCATCGCGTGGCTCCACTTGACCCCAGAACACCCCCTCCTAGATCATTGTATTCACGTCTTCCCAACGACGGCCTATTCTTGGGTCGAGTCACCCAAGTGCATCGAGGCCTATATAAACCCTCCCACCTCATGAAATCGGGACGATTCCTCCTTCTCTTTCTGGCCCTTGACCTTCCGGAAATCTAGCAAGCATACTCCTCTTCCAAGATTCCTACTGAAGCAAGGTAAGGGTGTTTTATCATTTTGTTTGGAGAAACCTATATTATTATATACATGGTATGTACTGTTTATATATATATGTATATAACACAAACTTTCAGTCTGTAATTCTATCATGGGCAGAAGCCATCACATTACAGAAGATATATATATATATATATAAGAATCCATTTAATGTTTTAATGATTCCGTTTTACAACGGAAAAGGAATCCCCTAAAACATATATCTACATATATTTTGTACATACAGTTTTGTATATATAAGTATAAATATTCATAACTCAAACCCAGCCTGTTTATGGTATCCATGATTATTTTGGTAGGTTATACTAGCTAGTATGTGTTTATGGAGGTTATATTTTAACCGAATTTTAACATATATTAATTATGTAAACTTTATATATATAAATAACAAATTATGTATACATGTACATGTTTTTAAACAAGACCGTTATGAATTCAGGGAATGATTACCTATCTTTAAATGATATTATGGATGCAAACTAGGCCATTGGCTTAGGTGAATTTATGTAGTTGTTTAAAACCAAAGTTGTTACATTTTTATGTATTTATAGTTTCAGAAGGATTAAACCCTCATAATGTTTTGATTTTTGACTAAATAAAACTTATGTAATTTTAGTTTTTCAGAAGTCATGAAAATTTATATGGATTTGTTGTTTTAGTGTAAAAACACATATAACATTCTTGGTGTATATATGGTGATGTGTAAACGTATTTATATGTATAACTTACAAAACACCACGTGTGTGATTTTAATAATTTTGGGTGTTCACTAAACCAACAAGTATTTTGTATTTATGTATACAAAAATGAGCGTGTGTTATTAAAGGAATTTGTTGGACATTGCCCCTAACGTATTTTTATGATAAAGTGTATATTTTGGATTGTCTAAAATGTATTAAATGATTTAGGATTTATGGGATCAGGTCGTCATAATGTGTTCATTTATTGACTTATTAAACCATGATTCTACATTGGTAAATGTTAATAATTAATCATGATATGGCTAAATTCTTTTTTAAGGGCCTCCTTATCACCTTAACTGGGGGAAAGTGTCTTCTCTAAACATTCCTTTTCCAAGGAATAGTAATTTTAAAGATTCATCACTTATTATATCATCTTGTTCTTTTATTATTGCTTTAGTAATTAGCTTATGTGAAAAGAAAGTTTTTCTAAAAAATGTGTGCCTTTGATTAGTTATTAACATATGTTTCCATATAAACGGTCATATCATGTATTAGCAAGTTTTGTAGTGGCTCATTAATTATATTAGTTATTAATGTATATAATGCATACAGATGACATATCACGAAGTGAACTAAGAAATTAGATTACCCAAAGTGGTATGGGACACCTTGGGTAATATGAAAATGAATGAGTTATTTAAGGTGGTATGAGACATCATGAATATACAATCTGTTTAAGAAAAGTATGAATGATGTGGCTCACATGATAAAAAAAAAATTTAAGGGTGTTCCCTGATAGTTCCCCATTGCATTGGGTAATGATGTAACCACTAGAGATTACAATTTTAAGGGTGCACTTTAATATCCCCCCATTGCATTGGGTAATGATGTAACCACTAGTGATTAAAATTTTAATGATACCTTGGGGTTTAACTTGGAAATGTTTTTAATGACATTTTAGGGATGGACCGTGGTGAAACAGAAATGATTGTCTATGTTAAAAGGTGTAGGAACATGTTTAGGTTATGTAACATGTTCATTTCAAGACAATATACCTATTCTTTCACGACCATTGCCCTCATTCTCTCATAAGGTTCAAATTTCACAGGTATAAGTTGGAGCATGGTTTGTGGAAAATATTAATCAACATATACAAATTTTATCTTATTTCCCCTATGCGCAACTCTGATTATGCATTATTTTTAACTGTTCAATTTTATACTTAAGTAAATCACATGGCATAGTTGTTTATGATAACCACTATTACTCCTTTCAGAAATGACATTATTATTCCATATAATTCCTGAAACTATTGATTGAGCATTTTGATTTTATGTGTTACAGTTTTCCGTTAGAGAATGATTTTAAATGAATCATTTCAAAATGTTATACTGCTTCTATTTTTTTAAAACCCCTTACTATGTATGTCAATGATAACCCTTTATTTTGATTTAAAATTTTCAGGTATCAGCTTTTAAAAGATGAATTATTTCAGAAGGTGACGGTTTCCCAGAACCCGAACCGCACAAGATCCTCTATATGGGGCATGATGTGTAGTTTTCCAGTGTATGTTTTATTTTAAAGCAACACATCATGTTTATAAGGCACCGGCTCCTGGGTTTCTGTGGCCGGGGTCTCCACACAACATGAAAAAAAGTGAAAGTAAATAAGTAATATAAGTGTAAAATCCCATGGAATATGCCTACTACAGCATGTAATACTAAAGAGCCCATCAAGGCTACCTATAATAAGTGTTTCATCCTAACATGGTAGTTATAATAAATTTAAACACGTAACACGACCCAAACATTTATCTATCCATATAAAAAACCCACATCCATGCTATACAGAGAAGTGTATCAGAATCCCACGACCACGCTTTATAGACAAGTATATCAGAACCCATGGCAAAACTATGTAGAGAAGTGTATTAAAAACCTATGACCAAACCATATAGAGAGGTGTTGACCATAAAGGGATGTATCCAAGGTGTATAATTACAAGGTATCCTTACCTTGTAATAGGAGCACCTCAGTGGAAACTCTATCTAGGTACTGGTCAGATTCCTAGGATAATGATTACCAATATGACCTTTTTAAGTCCATGAATTCCATATTATATGGGTAGCAAGGCCCATGGAATCCCACAGAATCCAGACCCACATGCCATAATCAACCAATGGTGTCCACTACGACATTCTATATCCACAGATATCCATCCATGGCATCTATGCAACCATTCATTAATTCATTCATTTTAAACAATTAAATTCCTTGTGATTATTCCCACTCACATAACCAATTACATGAAATGTGTATGCCCAATAAATATTAAATTTAACATTTAACATGTAACATGGGAATACCCTCCCATTAATCATCATTTTCTTAATAAATTATTCAAGAATTTTAGAAACAACCGTTGAGTATAACAAATCATTTACCCAAAACCACATAATCCATTTAATCAACATAAATGTAGCATTAAATGATATCACAATCCAATGAGGAATTAAATATCCTAAGAAAGACATTTCATTCCATTCTAGTATAATTGTGCTTCCTCTAATTAGGAAATCACAAAAATTCACCCCTTGGGGGGTTTAACATGGAATAATAACGGAATTTCCAATAGGTGCACCCCATGGGTGACCTTGATTCGGGTTGCAGGTAAAAATGCACCACAACAAGAACCTATGTGAAAACATACTTGGTCTGATTACATCTTCTACAATTAATCTACTCAAAAATGGGTCCATGTTGGAACGTTAGGCAAGAGGTATAAAGGCTGATCGCTCTAAAAACAACCAAAATCTAAAAGAAGTGCATAGACCACCTACATTATCTTGGTAATAGTGTTCTCATCGAGAATCACATCTATATTCATCTTGATTTGGCAGAAATCTAATGAATATATGATGAATGATAAATTAGGGAATATGGGCCTAAATATAAATAGTGCAACCGATTTTTTGAAGAATCAAGAAGTTATATAAAGTAATTGAGTACTTTTTGATGTGATTACATCATGACAAATGGTGAAAGATTCAGAGTTCAGATGACCCCAAGATATGAAAAAATAGGATAGAGAAATGTTGTCTTTGAATGTGGGGGAAACACTATTGTGTGTAAAAGTGTGGCTACTACCTCTTTTTTTTAAATAAAAAACTCACCAGACAATTACATGGTGTGTAATGAAATTACACGACATGTAATGCTTGATTTTACATTCCTATGGAAAATACCATAATCATCATTAATGGTCCTGGAAATATCATTACACATCATGAAATGTTATTACATTATGATTAACCCCCTTTCAAATCATGTAATCGGCCTATAGCCATCCCACCACCTTCAAATATCTTCTTTCCCAAGCACAACCAACCTGACCACATCTCGACTAAGGGTATAATCCAAAAAATAAAGTAATTACTACATTTATGATGAAAAAGAAATATCCCATCCTCATGAAAAAATAGCCATGTATAAACTATAAGTTAATCATGTGAAAAAATATCAATGAAACAATCCACCATGTTTTAAAACATAGAAAAATTAAAATGAATACCATTTTGGGTCTATCATATGAAAAGAAATACTAGAAATAAATGAATCATACAATAGACTTGTTTTTATTCCAACTGATAGTGAGTCCTACCACAATATATCAAAATCAAAAATGAACAAGTCCCATTAGACCTTACTAGAGTGACATGTACATTTCCTGATGCACCCATGGTTCCCAATGTGCTATGTTTTCAAAAACATTTCAAAATATGTTCCACATTTAATAAAACCATTTAATACTAACTAAAATAAACTTTTGAGTTAAAATACATGAAAAATCAAGAATCATTTCAAAAAATTCTATCAAATTAAAAAACAAGATTTTTCATTCATTAACACCATGGAATTGACTAGAAAATGTAATAATTATTTAATTAAAAAAACTTGTAAAGATACACCTACCTCATGAATTATGGGAACCTAGACCCATTAAACAATAGTATTGGAAACCAATATACATTCCTTAAAAAGACAAGAAATTTAAGAAAACATCAATGGATTTATGTATAACAACAAATGATCACAATTTTTATCCCAAACACAATCAGTGTATCTTCCATGACCAAAGTAAATGAATAAGTTGAAAGGCCACTGGCAAGGAATTTGTGACATGACCACCACGGGAGTCAAATATAGAATGGAGAGATCCAGAATGAGGGAGACCACCCAGATCACTCCAAATAATTATAATGATTTTGAAGAAGTTATACACACTAGATAAAAAAACAAATTATACGTCAATCATTGTTAAAAACTATGAACTAAAAAATCTACATAAAAAAATTATATCATGGCTAGAATTACATGAATTTCATATACTACAAAAATGGTGTCACCATAGGTTAAATTAAATCTTTATTGACCCATTAATGAATCATAATGGTTTCATAGCTTGTAAATCTTCACAATATAAAGAAGACTCACGACATATTCCTTACTATAGGCCAACGTTGTGTAACCCATTCATGATTTGGATATTTCTAGAAGGCAGTATGTAGTATAGTTTCTTTTAGAAACCCCTTAAAATAATTCATGAGGATCTCGAAAACCAATTATTACCCTATAAATCAAGTAAATCATTTAGATGTAGTGTCCGCCCCCATAATTTAGTTTATTTTCTTTAATAATGTTTCTATAACTTAGAGAATCTCAAAATGTACCCATATAGAAATGAAAAAAAAAGACTCAATGAATACCTCAAGTAAAGTAATGGCGGTTTACAATAGGACATTATTTTTCATAAACTATTAAAATCCTTCATAATTGTTAATAAATTATATTTTAAATTATCCTATTTATATCCCCTATTATTTCTAAACAGGGTGTGTAGTAAGACGCAATGGTATGCACTAGTTGATGATTGAGTCAAATCCCAATGCTCCTTTTTTGGAGTTATTAAATGTAGTAATAAGTGTTATACAACCTTTCTATCATGTAGTATCAAGATCATGATGTATTTCGTACAAATCCAAATAATCTCTTCCTCGCCAAAACATCATGATGATAGTTTATAAATATCCTCAAAATATATAATAGGGTTATTTTCCCTAATCGTAGAATTCTTAAATCTAGTTCCCAATATTTCTACCTATCATTCTCTTATACCAACTATGTATAAGTCAACCCAATTGCCCATAGTAGGTAGTTACTTTATATCATTAGTGCCAGATACAAGAGATCACATCCCCATTGATTTAATAGTTTAGTATTCTTGGTAAACAGTATATATAATTGACTCAAAAATTATATTTGATAACATGAAATAAAATAAAGTGAAATTTAAAAATTTCCATCCAATAACACATTAAAATATATTCATCATAATATCATGGGGAAAAGAGAAAAAAAGGTTGATCTCAAATTCCTAGAAAGAGTTACATAAAGAGGATGCTGTCATGAATAAATAATGGATAATAAATATGGAATAATCAATATTAAATGGTAAATATATGAACACAAATTCCATTTAATCAACAACTTGAAAATCATAGATAATTAAATCATAATCAATATGGAATGATATATAATTGAACTTATATTACTTTTATTCAATAACCATAGATAAAAATGAATCAATGTATAATATTAAGGAAATAATCTCATGGATAACAATAACTAAATTCTGAATGAATGAAATGATGAGCATTGGATTTCATGACCTCCAACATCATGATAACCATACCTTTAATAAATTTTTTAATAACGCTTAAAAATATGGGTAAAAACTCAGTTAAATTTAGATTATTGATTTTACTAATGTGAATATAGATGCTTCGAGAGACTATATAATCCCAATCCCACTCATCCCAATATGTCTGATGCATTTCTCATAAATAAAATAATTAATTTAATTTAGGATCAATAATAAAAATAAATAAATATTTGTATTGATGAATAAATAATGATTATAAATATTTTCCCTATCAATCTAATAACCATAATGTAGAAGACAATATATATAAATTATATATAGTTTACATAAAAATAATATCAATGATAAAAAAATTTATTATTTAGGGGAAATGTGTTATAAATTTTTCAAAAGAAATGGAATATATAAATGGGAATTTAAAAAATAAAAAATTAATAAATTAAATAAAAAATACATTCCCTACTAAAAATGATCATAATCCATCCAGAGAAATGATACAAATGGTATCATTACAACACATCCTTAATATGGTATAATTACAATAAATGGATTATATTTTAATTAATATAAATACCATGAAAATATTATTAATAAATTTTGATGAGAATACACATTTTACATTGAAAATCATCTTTAAAAACTAGATGTTTCAATAATATTCTGATTTCAATTTTCATTGAATACAACATTATTAAAATGTAAAGTTATATTCCAAAAAATTAGTGGTCATAATGGTGGGAAATCTCCATTCATGATTACAATGCTAAATCCAATATTCCCTTTGCAATTTTGTATGAAAATCAAAGGAATATAATTTTGAAAACAATATAATCATTATATTTAAATGAATTCGTAAAAATAAAATAATGGGTAAAATTGAATTTAAATATTATATAAAACCATTTTTTTAAAAAAATTTACACATCATGAATTTAGAATAATATTTATTTTCATTTGAACGAAGAAATGAAGGCTAATTTTTTTTAAAAAAATTTATTCATAGTCATTTAAAGTATCAAAGAGATAAAAATAGAACCGTTACTTTTAAAAATTCATGAATAAAAAGTGTAGGAAAAAATAAATGGTTTTATTAACATGATCTTATAATTTTATGTAATGGGAATTTAAGAATAAAAAATCTTGATTAAAATGTTATTGAAGTATAAACCCTTACTACTAATAAAATATGAATCATAACAACCATGAAATAAATAACATCAAATGAAACATTAAAACCCATGCATAAAATTATATTAATTATAAAATATGTCAAATGGAGAAGTGGATGATCCTCCAAAAAATTAAAAGGTATATAAAAAAATATGTCACAATGGAGTATAAATTGAGGTGTAATCTATTACAAAGATAATACCATTGATGAAAGGTTTAGTTAATGAATTGATTATTTTTATAAAATTTAAATCATCAATACATAATTTTAAATAAAACATAAAATAATAAAATTTACTTAAAAAAATATCATAATATCAAAGACAACAATGAAGTAATATAACCAAATGAAAATTAATTGAGTTATAAAACTCTTTACCACATTAAAATTTTAATGTCAAATATAAATGAATGAAATTGTTCATATTGAAACATATAATTGAATGTTATTTTAGGGAATCATGATATATAATTTAAAATTATATTATATAAAATATATATAATAAATTATGTCTATAATATTAAAATGGTAATCAATGAAGGAAAATTGAGATGAAGTGCCCTAGCTCACACATTATTTTAGATGAACACAAGTTAAACTCATTTATAATTTTATTGAATATAATTATATTATAAAAAATAATCATGTTAATAATATCATATATGATTATATTATGAAATATTACCTCTCATTTGTTAAAAATATTTTATTCTTATTTTTGTTTTTGTTTTTAATTAGATTGTTTTCGAATGTATATTTTGTCATTAATATTTGAGCTCATATGTATATGATATTGTTCCATCATATAAAGAATGATATTAATCTTATAAATACCATATTTAAATATTGGATTAATTTTTCAAACAATTCTTGAATGTTGGACATGTAAAACGAGACACATTGTTTCATGGAGATTGTAGGTCGTACATACACACAAACAATGATAAAACTCAATAAATGGGTGAAAGGGAAAGATAATAGATTTTATTTTAATTTTAGATAATTAATGTCATGTAATATTTATTATATAAATTTTTTATTTCCATCTTTATGACTATCCATGTGAGATGATGATGGAAAATAATTATATCAATTCGCAAGGTGGTAATCTGATGTAGACTTGAGTGATGGGTTTATTTTCCATTTAATGTAAGAGAAGATGTTTAAATATTATTCATTTAACATACTAACATATTTGGTAATTTTAGATACATTTTTTACAATATTTTAGGACTTAATTCATAATTTATTGTGGAAAATAACAATTAAATAGAAATACCATAGTGAAGAAAATTACATTAATTTAGAAGAACAACATTTTTATATTTTACTAAGGATACTAGGGTCAGTATTTTTTGAATAAAATCACATTTAAAATTTTTCTAATGATTTTTAGAGATATTTAGGTTGGTTGTTGTCGATCTAAATGGATTTATAGGTGTGAATAAGTGATGGGAGGGAGTTGTATTTTATAATTTAACATTAGTATACATATGTAATTTTCGAATAGAATAAGTCATACCCACATTTTTCAAATTAAAAAATTATAAATATTTTTATTACATAATCTTACATGTGAAATTTTATAAATATGGATATAAAATTGAATTTTGAATTTTTTAGGTCATTTGAACCCTTATCTTCTTAGATTAACCCCAATAAAACTATTTTTACTTCACCTATGGTAAAATATATACAATATTTTAAATATTCATTATGAAAAAATTAATTATCATATTATTATATAAAACAAATTATTATTATTCAAAATATGGAATCTGATTATTAAAAATGAATTCACAAAACTGAGAAAATGTTATTTAATTTAAAAATCTCAAACATGATAAAAAATGGGTTAAAAAATCAATTTTCAAGCATAATGTTATCTTATATTAACTATAAAATTAGTAATAACAATGGTATGGATTTACATTCATATAATTATTTATAAAATCTATAAAATTAAATTATGTAATTCATAATAAAACATAATTGTAATTTACTAAAATAGAGTGAATTTGTGAGTTTAAAAAACAATTTTGTGAAAATTGTGATTTTACCATGAAACTTGACTTATATAAAATAGGGTATAATGACGATTCAAATGAAATTAATTATTTCATATCTAATGGAATAATAGTTCTTTTACATGGAAATAAAATTCAATTCCCAATGGTACTTTAATAATACATAATTTTTTTAATTACGTTATAATATTATAAAAATTTTTATTTTCGTTATTTAATAAAAACTCAATATATTTTAAAAAAATTAAAAAAATCACCTCAATATAATTGGTATTTTATTATTTTAAAATGTTATTATTTTTATAAAAGAAAATTAATAAATTATGAATAAATATATTATAATTCCAAATTTATTTTTCACAACAAATTCATTTTGGGAAAATATATATTTTGAAGCATAAAATTACATTACAATAATATTGAGTGATTATTTACTATGAATCAATCAAAAAATTTGAACTAACCATTCAATTAATCATATTTATACATTCTTTATCTTCATGAAAAACCATTCAACATTTAATAACCCTTCTGGTTATATTCTATAAATTCCCTTAATTCATGTTCCAACATCTCTTATATACATGTGCCGGAAATCTGTTTCCACAACATATGTTTTCATGAGATTTGAAATTACTTTTCTTTTCAAAATCATAGAAATGGTGTGAATACACAATTTACATTTATTTTTTCAATGTACGTCAAATAAATTATTTATATCTACTTTGTTTCTTATATAAAAGGCCTTTTGAATACATGTTTTTAGGTAGCCAAATAATCGATCAATTTTTCATTCATTTCTGATGGTCAAATATGAAATGTTCTTTACAAGTATTATAAAATTATCTTAATGGGTAATAATCTTTTCATCATACATTTTATTAATATCAACTAAATCCATATACACCTTTTTTTCATATAATATGAGTGATGTACTTACTAAAAAATATCTCTTTGATCTCTTTCCATTGTATTGATTAAATTTCCAATTATTCCCTCGTGTTCAAAACAATTTTTGACCACCAATCCACTTCAACATCACAATGATAAAAAAAATATATATTTTTATGCTATAAACACTTAATAATGAAAAATATATTTCTAGTTATACTAGAACATTCCTCATAAACTAGTTGATCATTAGAAAAATTAAAATAAGATGGGATTTTCCTCATAAAGGAATCACCATAATGTTGTTTCCTAATTTTATTATAACGATGTTTATCATGATTCATAGATTACGAATTTTATTTGATCATATGAACAATATTTTTGATTCCAACTCCCATATCATTTTGTTTCTCAGTTATAAAATCATCACGTTTTCCTTTACATTCAATATTAATATTTTTCTTTTGGGCTTCAACCATTGAATAGATCCCAAAAATAATGCAAGAAACCCTAATCATATTAGGGAACCACATTATCATGAAAACTCACTTATAGGATGTCTAAATCATGACACTTTATTCTTTAATATATGAAATATTATTCAATAATCTATGAAACCTTTGTTTTACTAAAAAAAATTTATAGTAATACTTTATTTTATTAATTCATGAATTTTCATATATAGTATGTGAATTTACATAGAATATATCCCAAGATTCTATTACTAGGTGTGTAGTCAGGTGGTTTGTCATTCACTAGTTCCAGATTGATTTTAGCTCAATGCTATTTTTTCATGGTTGTTCCCTATGGTACATATGTTTTACAGCTACATCCATCATTAATATCTATAAATGGATGTAATTTATTGGATACCACCCACTCTATCATTTATCAAAATTACAAGATATTTTCTTATACATTTTCTCATTATTTCACTTATACATTGATACATTCCTTAAAATATCCTTAGAAATATCCATAGGTATATCAAAAAAATTATCCTATTTCTCCAAAGGTTAAATAAATTTTTATTTGATACAAACTATAGATATCCAAGATTTTCATACATGTATATGACATCATTCATGATGGATATTTATTATATTAAAAAAACACATGCTAAGGACCATAATAGTTTAGTGCCTTGGGAAACATGGAAATATAATGTTCTATCTTGTTGAATGATCATCAATGATTCTCAAAAATATATTCAAATTTATTACCCTTTACAAACACTCAATATATTAAACAATTCTTCATAATCCAAGGCAATGAATCATATTAAAGGATGAGTAATGATTTTTAGAAGGGGAAAAAGATAATAATCAAAGAGTATATGAATGAATGGGATAACAAGATGTGTATGTGATCATTAGAAAAATATACGAAGTTTATACCCAACATGTCATAAATCATAAGCACGATTTATGGAACAAAGGTTTAATTTTTTTAATGAATGTCCCATAAGAGTTATAACTCATCACAAATCAATCAGGAACCATTAAATCATGTCACAAATGTGTGGCACCATAAAAAATATAAAAGAAAATTTCATGTGAAAAAGTTAACTACTAGGACCATCAGAATAGTGGATCCAGAATCACCCATTTAAAATAGTGTATCAGGTCACACCATTTTCTCACTGTGGATCAGGACAGACCTTCTCCCATGGTGGACAAGGACATCCCTGTTTCCCATAATTGATGAGGACACACCAATTTCTCACTGTGGAATAGGAATAAAATGTTTCCCATTGTGGATCAATATTGTGGAATTTATTCCCATTTTTTTCACATGACATATATATCATTACCAATTGCATCGTAGGGAGACATTGGACCCACCCATCACACAATGAAAATTGTACACATGTCTTCCACAAGATCATAAAACATTAATCATATAATAAACCGTGAAATGAAATTGGGATCTTAAAATTTATGTCAAATAATAACTTTTGTATAATATAGAAGTTTCATAATCATTTCATCATAGAATAACCTATGAAAAGAATTGGGTTTCATAAGATTTATAAAATTTTATAACCCATGGAATAGAAACAGGTTTTATAATAATCATTCAATCAAAACATAAACCATTCAAAGAAATAATATAAATTGAATTATTGTATCATATCCATAGTAAGGAATATCTAATAAAAAATATTTAATCATATATGAATAATAATTTTAAAGATCATTTAAGACACTTCGTTTTAATAATATGTTATTCTCTTTGATAAGAACTTCTTAAAACATTAAACATTTTAAAAACCATTTTCGTTGAAAAAAAATTGGAAACATATATAAGATGTTTTAAAAATAATTTCAACATATTTTAAAAAAATAATAGATTTTTAAAATCATTTTTTCTATGAAAATATTCTTCAATGAACATTTAAAATCATTTTTTATGACCATTTTATAAAACGTTGTTTTAAAATAAAAGAGATTTTCGACCGATGAGAGTAATAAAGATAGATTTCCATAAAATCATTTTATTAAAAAAATTAATTAAAAAATAATGGAATTTTTTTCAATTACATTAAAATATCATGAATAAATATAGGATAAAAAAATCCCTAATAGTCACATCAATATATTTCAACATTAAAGACTTAATAATAAAAAGCCTTTGAAATGATGAAATTGTAACACAAAATCATTACCATTGTAGTAAAATTGATTCATAAGACCCATGAATGAATAATATAAAATAGATTTTAATTTATCATTTTAATATATAAATTCAGGTTATTACATGTAAATGGGTCTATGTTTACACCACGTGAATGAATATAGGATCATAACATAACATACTCCACAAAGAAAGAAAAAAATGAGAACAAATATCTTATTGATTTGGTAACTCTTGAACTGTAAACCTAATGAAAGTGATATACTAAAATAGATTTTTAATTTCCCATAAATTTTAAGAGAAACGTCAAAAAATTAATTCCTGGTTATTATATATACCACATAAAATAAAGAGTTTTTTAATAAATCATGCATCTCATAAAATTAAAAAACTGAGATATAAATCCCTTACCTTAATACTTGAATTACATTGTAATCATTAAAAAATAACCTATAATAATTATAAGTATATTATATACATAATAAATATCAATATTCATATATATAATACCATATATTATATTCTTATGACATTTTATTTCTCATTTTTTAACAACTCCATTTTAAAGTAATTTTATTGTAAATAACAACATTGTTTTTCAAATATGTTTTGAATTATTGTTTTTTAAACTTAGTTTGATCATGATTTTTTAATTTAAATAATTTAAGCCATTATATGAGTAAAAATATTGCTAGTATTTATCTTTTTAGATAAATCCATAACCTTTCCTGATTGGAAATGAAGTACATAGTTCATTGAGGTGGTTGTCAATACAAACACAAAATCATTGTTTCCTTTTTCAATCCTATTTAATGAATGAAAGGTAAATGAAATATATGTATATTACAAATAAAATATAATTTTAATATCATATATATCCCAGATATTTGTTAAACTCTATCTTTATATATTCCATTTAATGTGTGAATGAATCACATCACTTCGCCAGTGATAGTCAACCACAATCATGAACGATGGTATCATATTCCAAAAAAATCGAAATCAAGAAGGTATGTATGATATAATATTTCTCGAAGAATAATATAATGTTACATATCATATATATATATTATATATAAATGATAAGTCCATCATTTTTTCAATCTCTGAAAGGTTCTAATGGAAAAATGAATGACATCAGTTCTTGAGACGGTAGTTAGTCGTACACATGAATGATGATTTCATAACCCATCTGAGAGAATTGTGTGAGGTTTTAGGTATTAAAAATAACATAAAAATAATTATTTATTTTTTATATAATGATTTTATTATAGAATCATGATATAATAATAATTTAATGGTGGTGGAATAAGAAATTAAATATAGATTATTGAATACCATCTACTCTTCTTTTGTAATTATCCATAGGATTGCACTAAATAAATTCATAGATGGATTTTAAAATAAAATAATACATTTAGTATTATATTATATATATATAGAGAAGTGATTTTTGTATATTTTGGTCAATCCAAATAGATTTAGAGTTGAGAATTAGTGGGGAGAGTGATTGTTCGTTTATAGGTGAGAGACTGTCATGTAAATATAGAAAAGTATTAACTATTGGGATGTAATATTTACCTAATTTGTCTCCAAAACTAATAATTAATGGTGCTTAGGTATTAAATGGCTGTTAAAAACCTAATACTCATATTTATAAAAAAAATTAATGGTTTCATTCCTTAACATCAATATTAACCTATTTTTATGATTTTGGTTTTTCACAATGGTAAGTAGTTTTATAATATAGGGAATTTATCCATTATGACTAAATTAGAGTGATAAATTCAAAATAATTTGTAACCAATGATTATAAATACAAAAAATAATTTATAAAATATATATCTTATGTGTGTTTGAAAATAATGTTTATATAAGTGCATGTAACATGTAAAAAAACCACTAAAACCTTAACCACACCAAATGATTTTTACTATTGATCAACCAATATTCTAACACCCCAATATTAATGTTCATGAATTTTATATTATGTTATTGAAATAATTAATAAATTATAAAATTTCCCAAAAAATTTATAATCTTAGTACATTAGGATACATGGAACACAGTATTCAAATTTT
Source organism: Viscum album (assembly GCA_963277665.1). NCBI lineage: Eukaryota > Viridiplantae > Streptophyta > Magnoliopsida > Santalales > Viscaceae > Viscum > Viscum album. The sequence continues at coordinate 1,788,317,563 of OY728142.1, forward strand.
GTGATAGATCTTCAACATCTCCTAAAAATATCATCCCCTTTAGTTTTCCTATATAAAAACACTATTTTTACCCTCGAGAAAAGAAATAATATGATAAGGGTGAGATAAGATGCTTGGTAAGAGTAATGAAAGGAAATATCAAACAAAACAAGGACATGATAATGTAGAAAATGAACATAACTTTTGAAAATTCTAACATGTATAACATATATAAAAATCTTGACTCCTAAAATACATTATGGTAGTATATAAGGAATTAATCATAAATTACCATGATCTATAATAGAACAACATTGGCATAATCATGGAATTGTTTCAAACACATAAACATATGAATTCATTACCATATTAGCCTAGGATTGATTATAAGACCATAATAATGGAAAATGTCCTTTACTGATCTGAATTCACTCCAAATTCCATCCCTGTATTACTAAACTAGGTTTAACTATAATTATAGCCTAGTATTTCAAAACTAAGATCATTTTCCAATCCATTCATTTATTAAATTACCAAGATAATTACCCATTCCAAACTGGTGTATATCATTTGATATAAATCATTACCGAACTAATTGGAGGGAGATATAGGTCACACCCATTTCATAATGAGAATCATACATATGTGTCCCAGAAGAACATAAATTATTAATCATATCATATCCAAATGGGTTTCAAAAACATCATTCCATCATAACATAATCTTTGAAAAGGAAATAGATTTCTTAAATATTATTCCTTTATAAACATAATAAAAGCATAGAAATAATAGGGATAATTTTTCTGAAAAAATTTTCCCCATTAAAGCATATATAACATAAAAAAATATAATATTATATGGAAGATAATTTTTTTAGAACAAATTAAAAAAAAATTGGAGGAAAATATACTTTCTCCTTCAAGAATACCTTCATTTATAAAAATGACAAAAAATTTAAAAATAAAATAGTTTATTTTAAAATAAATTTCTAATATTGTAAGGGAATCATAAAAGAAATAAATGATTATGAGAGAAAAAAAATACATATGGTATAAGTTAAAATAAATCATTCTTCCCGTACTATTACAAGAAAAGTCAAAAAGTACCTCGTTTGAAAAATAGAATAAATAATTATTTTTAACCATGTAGTAAACGGTTAAACTATCTAAAAATATACGTACTATGATAATAAAAAAATTTATGAAAAAATTTAATGAAAACATGGACATGTATCCTATATATTCCTCAATGAATACTTAAAATGAAGTAATTCTAAATATTGAAGAGATTATGAAATAAATAATCCTCACATTATAATCAATAGAGTCGTTTTCCCTATGAAATAAATAAAATTATTTAAGTTACATAAGAATATTTATTCTATGCACAAAATACATTCTTTGGTTTTATATACACCATGTATAAGAAATAAGTAGTGTATACGATATGTGTCACACAGAAATAAAGGTGATTCAAAAATGAATCCCTTATATTAGGTATAATTCCATTGGAATGTATAAAAACCTCATGTATAATGTTTTAAATAGTTTTATTAACTTATTACAGAACTATATTTATATTTATGATATCACATATGATAATAATACCACCGATTTAATAACATTATTTTAGCTTCTTTCTGGTGTTAACTCCTTTATTTTGTCATGAATTTTTGTTATATGTGGCTAAATTATGGTAAATAGGATAGAGTTCCATAATTTATACAATTAAATTAAGGTAATTTTTATAATATATATTCATTATATAACATTATATAATCATTTATGAATGATGGACATGGAAATGAATCACGTCATGTCATGGAGACTGTAGGTTGTACATATGCATGTGAGATGATATCATTTGATTTACAGAAAAAAATATGGAAGTGGATGGTATATTTGAAGTTCTTAAATAGATATCATGTTATAATAACTATATATGTTTATTATTTCCATCATTATACTCATCAAAATAACGTGGTAAAAAATATATTACACCATGGCCAAGAGACGGTAGGTCGTACATATGCTCCAGGGGTGATTTCATTTTTTGTAGGATGGAAAAAAGGTGTAATATAGTTCTTCAATAATTGTAATAAAATCTCAAAAATATATGTTATAATTTATTTAATACATTATAATGGAGAAAACTCATGATGATTAAGTATAATATGAAATAAATTTTAATGAATCGGTAGAGGAGATTACAGATTCTTCGACGATCTCTCTTTAGATCTCCTCTAAATAGAACGAGAGTTTCTCTATTGAGAATTCAAGACACCAATAGAATATGAATAGGGATTCTGATAAGGGAAATGGTAGGGTATTTCTAAGAATGAATTATCAATTTTAAGTGAAGAAGCGAGGGAGGATTTTCCTTTTTAAAATTGATGTGAGATGTAGTTTTTGAATCTCTAAAAATATAACATTATTAATAAATAAATAACCACAAAAGAGCTCAAAAAAGTAATTTTTCATAATATTATATGAAATTCGGTTTCAATATCCTCAAGTAATAATTTTTATACACATTTTTATATAAATATAAACCTCAATGTTTTAATTAGAACATAGTTGTTCAATTAAATTTTTATGATGGATACAAATATTTCAATATTAAAAGGGTGAAATATTTACTTATTTTTTGTAAATTAGACCATAAAAGATACATATAAAATATTTTAGACCATAAAATAATTATATTATATTTATAAAAATATTTCATAATATTTAACTAATTCCATAAAACATTATTTTTGAATAAATATCAATAGTATCAATTTTGACAATATTCATTTCTTGTATTTTGAAAAATATATTGATTACATGTTGACAAGAATGACATATTTTAATATATCACTAATTGTTCATAGAAATATATATATTTTTGATATATTAATTTTCCAAAATTATATTTACATTAAAATTTTTAATAACATTAATTTGATATTTCAATTTAAAAAACTATTACTACATCGGTTTTGTGTAATTGTTTAATATTTTTATCTGTTGAGTAAAAACTAAAAATAAAAAAATATATGATAAATAAAATAAATCTAGATTATATATGAATACTTATAGTAAAATATATCTTTGTTAAAATCATACTTTAAAAATGATAGATTTGTTAAAATATGAATTTTGAAATCTTTAACATTACGTAAGATAAAATATTATTTGTTCCATAATAATTTACATGTGGATAAAAATGGTTAATAATTATACCCATGAATTATTATTGTAGATATATACGTGAAAAATATGATATTTTCATTCTTTGGTCTTTTAATTGTTATTATAATTTTAATTAAAATTAATTTATTGATTTTCCATCAATTAAAAAATTTATGCATCATCATTGTATAAGAATTTAATGTAATTAATTATTTCCTAAAAATTGAAAATAATTTAATATGAAAAATAAAATCATTTTATCATTAAATATAATTTTTATTGTTGAATTTAGATTCACTATAAATTTATAATAAAAATGATATATTTACTAAAATTTAAGCAATTCAACTTTAACTTTTCTTTAAATGAAGTATATTAACTGTCATAATCTCATTCAGGTGGATTCCAAAGAATAAAATTTCAATCCAAGGATGATTTATCTTGAATAAAAGTTGTCTAATTATATTAGGATATATGTTAACCTAATTTCTTAATATAGTTTTTACCCTTAATTACTCGATTCACCTTTTAATCGTATTAGTAAAAATTACTGAAGTTATTATTCATATGAACCAAATATAATAGAATGATATTTACATAATTTGGACCCATGGATTAAAAATATTGAAGACGTTTTTTTAATTTTCTAAGAACTCCTGTATTATTAATTAATTGAAAATTAATCATGTTGTCAGAATGAGAGAATAAGTTTTAAAAGTTAAAACATTACAAAAGATTTAAATGTTTTTACATAAAAATTCAATGTAAAATCAATGTTAATTAACTACATTATATTAAATGTAAAAATTTAATCTATTATATTTTAAACCCATTAAATAATATAACATATATATGTAAATTAATTTTAGGAAAAAAGTTTTTGTCAATTATTGTTTTATATATTTTTACTATTTATCAAAACCTTAATATTAACAAAAAAATATAAAAAAATAATTCAAAGAAAATTTATATATACCACTTCCCAGAAATAGGTTTATTTAGTATACTTTTATATAAAAAGGTGTAAAAAATTAGATTTAAAATGGTTACATAATAAATAGGTGGAAAAACAAATTTTTTTAAAAAATTATTCTTATATATGAAAAATTGAATTTGTTCATATATGATGTATAAGAATCATATCAGATCAAATTTAAACATTATATTTAATACATTACATTTATATAAATTTCATTAATAAAATAAATTAATAGGGATTATATTATTTTATTAACTAACTTATAAACATTGAAATAGTTTTTTAGAAAAAAAAACATTTCTTTTTTATTTAAAAAGAGTTTTATTTTCAGTTATAATTATTTTATCACCAATTAATTAATTATATATAAATGATTAAAGAATATTTTCATAATATAATTAATACAATTCATACCTACAATTATAGTGGATAGGTTATAAGGTAACATAATAATCTTCAGTAGTTCGTTTAAACTTTATCTTGCATGAATTGAAATCTATCAAAATAACTCGAGCTTGTGGGTTACTCAAGTAAAGAATAGTTTTTCATATATGTCAAAAAATGTGTGTTACATTTATCACAAGATTTACGTACTATAGTGTAAAACACAAGCCATCGATGAAATAAAAAAAAATTTATCTTACAAAAATCTCAGGGTTTTACATTCTACACCTCTTAAAATGAATTTCAACCTTCCATGTTAAAAAAATGAATAATCCTTAAAAAATTGTAAAAACCCACATCATAAAAATGTTTAATAATACATCATTTTAAAATGTAATTTTAGTAACATAATAGTTACATAATGGAACTCATAACGAGTTTTTCACGTAGGCGGATATAGGTGAATATTTGGGTATGAAGGAAAAGTGTAAATAATCATAGTGATTGATAAGGATAACTGATCAAATGATAGTGGGTGATCTAGAGAAATTTATCAGTAACAAAACCATATACTGAAGAATAAATAAAGGGTTCATTGATATCATCAAAATCATGATAACATGACATCCTTTTTGCATGAGGATAATTTTTGTAATGTTTAGGAAATTTCTTGAGAAGACATACTTACTTGATTTCAGCATGATCATAGAATTTTTCATGCCCTGAACAATTTCCACATCATCTCTTATTCAATAAAATGTAGTCAAATTTTGAATTCCTAAAATACCCACAGATCACGAGATCCATACATAGATTGATAAATCATTATATTAGTATTTACATCCAGAAGGTAGACACAAGTAATAAAATTTGAAAAAAAATGAGAAATTGTTTTGATAATACATTATTCTCACATATTTCATCTAAATTTTATATTAAGAATTGTGTAAAAGGATAATATTAAAATCCTTCAAAAATATGAAAATCCAAAAAATTATAAATAGATTCACTAAATCATCTTGAAATTTATCCCCCATATATTAAAAATTAGTTATTGTTGGTCACATTCCAATAATATGAATTCCATCATCATGTATTCTTCTAAAACATTTTCATATCATGAATTACTATAAATACTTATTGAAAACATGCATTTTATATTCTAAATATCATTGGATATATTCCTTATTTCCAAAAAGATTTAACAATCATCCATGACATTATAACAAACATGTCAACAAATAATTAATGAGTATCGTCCAATTAATCACCTGCAAAATATTTTTTATCCAAGATAATCCTAATTTTCTCAACATATATAACACATTAATTGTTTACATCCAAATAATAATATTACCTTTACCTTAAATGACTTTCATAAGTCATCATCACCATTAAAAATATCCTTTTAAATTCATAATTAAAAAATTATACTGAAAATACTTATTCATAATCCTTTAATTCTAAAACAAAAACACTTCAATCCTAAAAAATAATTGTTAATCCATTACTCATGGTTCATTATTTTATTCATTAAAATAATATGAATTGTGAGTCATGAATTATGGTTCCCTAACCTTAATCTAATCATGCTTTTTTACTTTTAAGATAAACAATATGGTTACGTCTTCCCATACATTCCACATACCATTTGCAGTCTTTGTTTCCATAGTTGTATAACAAATACTCATACATCCTTCCCGATTCTATTCATGATATTTTCACTTAGGAAATATAAATAAAATGATTGCCACATATGAAACATTAAATGTATACTATGACCTATTTTGATCCGGCTATTGAAAAAGACCAGGATGCAAAGTGTTATAAATACTCATCCAAGATGAAAAGCACATAATTAAGGGAAATTGCTATAATATTTCAGAATATGATATAATTTTTTAATGATATGTTTTTTATTGATAATTATAAAAATTATAGGATTTTAACCTAAAATTAAACTTATTCTTATGGGAACCCTATACACATCCCTATTGATCTCACTGATGTTTTTTGCATCATATTTTCGAATGTTTTCCTAAAACTTCACTCTAATACCAACTCTAAGAGAACAAGAATGATGTACATGAATAATATTTTAATTTTTAAGGATAATTTATACATTACACAAAAATAAAATCAAAAAAATATTAGTATAGTGACTTTGGAAACATGAAACACATTCTAATAATTTTCTTAACAGTCAACAACATCTCCCATATATATCATCCCCTTTATTTTTCCCACTTGTAACCTATCTACATATCATGGGTAAAAATTATGCAAATTGCGAGAATAAATAATCAATAAGGGCAAATGAGGATATTTTCAAACAAAACAAAAACATAAGAATGTAAAAAAATGATCATACATTTTGAAAATCAGACCACAGATATCTTATATCAAAATAATGAATCATTATATAAATCTTGGCAGTTCATAAGGTGTAAATCATTAAGTAACATGAGCCACGAGAAAATTTCATTAACACAAATCATTAAATTTTGTAAAATAAATAATTATAGAAAAAAAATTTCAATATCAGTCGAGTCTCATTGCCAAGACCATCATAGTGAAAAAAATTCCTTTAATGAACTGAGTTCACTCCTTATTCAAGCCCTATATTACTGAACTTGGTTTACATACCATTCCATACATATATTACTGAATCTAGATAATTTTCACTTCAATCTCTATATTACTAAACCAATATCAATTCCCATTATATCCATGTATTGTATAATCATGATCATTTCTTGTTTTGGTCATCTATATACCATGAGATATAAAAATTTTTAGTTTGAATTGGATAGATATATAGGTCCCGAACTTCTCATAATTAAAACCATACATGAGTGTGCCTGAATAACATAAATCATTAATCATATCATATCAAATTGGATTCATAAACATTATTCCATAATAAGTTGATCCATGAAAGAGAAATGGAATTCATAAATATCATTCCTTCATAAACATAATCAAATCACATTAATAATATGGATAATATAATTGAAAAAACAAATTCCACATTATGTCATATATAACATGAATGAATATAATATTAGATGGAAGATAATTTTGATAGAATTCTTTAAAATAATTACTTCATAAAAAGTCACTTCATCTTAAAAATGATTTATTTACTGAAATGGATGAAGAAATTTAAAATAAAGGAAATATTTTTATATAACCTTGAAATATTTTAAGGGAAACATCAAGGAAATAAATCATTATGAAATCATAATTTTTTTATTCTATATATGTTAAAAAGAAAACATTCTTCTTATATTTTTTTTAAAATAAATCAAAAAGTACATCATTTGTAAAATGAATGAAATATTCATTTCAAATAATGTATTATAAGGTAAAGATTACTTTAAATATCTATATTATAATAGTGAAACTTTTAATGAATACTTCTTTAGAAAAAAAGTATATACATGATAATTATTTCTCAATGTATACTTAAAATGAAACAATTCTAAATATTAAAGAGTCTGTGAAATAAATACTCATAAATTTATAATAAATAGAATTATATTCCCCAATAAAGAATAAAAATTATTAAAATAAAATACAATTCTAGATATGAACCATAAAATAAATTCATGGGTAGTATATGCACCATATAGAAGAAACATATTATGTATATGGCATGTGTCACAGAAATTAATGTGAGACAAAAATAATCACATACTGTAGTTATGAGTACCTTTGTATGTATATGAAAATCTTTTATAATGGTTTAAATATATTTATTAATTTATAATAGATCCATATTTATTTTTATGATTTCATATTTGACCATATTATCACATGTTTAATAATATTTTGTTTTTATGCTTCTTTTTTGTGTTAACTGCTTCATTTTCCCAACAATGTTTTGTCGTATAACTGCCAATTCTTGTAAATAGGATATACATCCATAATTTATAGAATTATATTAAATTAATATATATCATATTAATTAATTATATATCTTTATATAATCGTACTTGAATTGTGGACATGGAAATGAATCACATCACATCGTGTAGACGGTACGTCGTACATACGCTTGAGTGATGGTGTCATTTTATTAATTTTAAATAGTATGGAAGTGGATGGTTTGTTTTTTCTAGAATAAATATAATATTTTAATAAATATATATTTATATTATTTCAATAATTATACCCTTCAAAATAATGTTGTCAAAAATATATTACACTATGTCTTGGAGACGGTAGGTCGTACGTATACTTGTGTGGTGATTTCGTTTATCGTATGATGGATAATAGGGGAAATATGGTTGTTCCATAATTTTAAAAAACACTCCAGAAAATAAGTGATACTGGAGTTATTAATTTAGGTTAGAAACAACTCATGGGGAATATATATAACAAGAAATAATCGTGAAGAAGTAGGTAGTTGATATTAACTCCTCCTTAGTGAGCTATCTAAAGATCTCCTCTTAAAAGCACTATAGTATGTTTTTTGAGAATACCATAACCTCTTAAATGTTAGTTGGTATGTCTATAAAGTTAAATGATCATGTTATGGCCAATATTTAATGTTAAAACTATTGGTAACAAGTTAGGGGGAAGTGACTTTTTATAATTGAGGTTTGGGGAACTTTTGGAATCCCCAAAATTACTAATTTATAATAAAATAATAACCCATAATAAAACCTCTAAAATTACATAGTTTTGAATAAGATATGATATAAGGTTTTAATCTCATGAAAAAATAAATTTTAGAAATTTTTTTCTTCAAATTTAAACCTTACCAATTTTATTAATACATAGTTATTATAATTAATTTTAACTGAGGTAACAAATATTTCAATAAGAAAAGGGTGAGATATTTAATTATTTTATTTAAATTATACAATAAATGAAACATATAGAACCTTTTATACCATATAACAATTTTTCTATATTTTTTAAAATATTTTATTGGTTTTAAATAATTTATTAAAATATTATTTTGACAAAATATATCTAATTTCATTTTTGACACTATTCATGGTCCACCAGCTCCAAGCTCAATAACTTCTCCCAAGAATCACCATGAGCCACTAGCAATAACATGCTTTACCTTTACCTATGTCCTAGAATATGACATCTACAAAAGCACCAACATGCCAAAGCAAGGGTGAGTATAAAACTCAGTAGGTTTTCCCTATTGACTTCCCTACTCGCGCCACTTGGATATAAGAGTTAGCAAAAATTATATAAAAAGATTTTATATAATACATTTTCCCAAAAGAAGTATATAACAAAATATAACCATGTTTCCAAAACCATCCATAACCAAAATCATCCAAGAGAAATTGAAACCCGTTTTCAAAGAAGTCATTTTTTTCTAGAAAAATAACCAATCAAGATTTATAACCATTTCACAAGACATTCCTATTTGGAAAACCAATACATTTCCACAAACCCATGCAACCAACCATTCATGCTACCTATAAGTGGGGAGAAGCCCTAACCCATATCAATCCCAACCATGACAGGTGACACTTATTATCCTTATCTAACCCAAATGCACATGAATTCTTGATGGAGGAGAGCCCTAACCCTTATCCATCACTACACTGATGGGGGATACCCCTAACCCTTATCCATCCTAAATGAAATATGAATGTTTGACGGGGGAGATCGCTAACCCCTATCCATCCCAACACAGATGGGGAGACTCATAACCCTTATCCGTCCCACATAACCATCTACAAAAATAACCATCATGTCTACTACAAAGCATGTTAAACCAATTTAAATCATTTCAATAAAACCGTCATTTTTTTAAAACAAATTCCATAAAATCCATTTCAATCTCAAACAATTTCAATAAAACACCCTTTTTATGGAAAACCCATTTTTCATCAAACCATTACTATTTCATCAAATCCACAATTTAAAATATTCATTTTAAATTCAACAAGCCAAATCACTTTGCACAACAACTCACCATGAATTCACAATCTCATCAAAACCATAAATCATCACTAAAGAAGATTTATTCTATTATTTTCACAATCAAATCCATTCAAATAAACCAATTTGAATCTATGATAAAAAATTATAATAAGAGGAGTTGAGAGTTAAGCCTCCAACCTCAAAGGTTTTGATGAAAACCCAAACAAACGGAGAACACACAAGAAGACCTGGCCGATTCGCCAATGATCCTCCATAGATCTATTCTCCTAACACAACCAAGATCAAATATCATCATGTTTGGAATCCACAAAAATATATCTTCCCATAACGGGCGTAGATCTAGGAAACCGAGAGAAGAGGAGGAGCAGATCTAATTAGATCTGAGAAACCCAACAAGAACGATCACATACCTCAAGAATCTGGCATTGTTTCATCAAGAGAAGCCTTCAGATCGCCTCCAGAATGTTGGGAGAACCCTCTTTGACCTTAGGAGAACCAAAATCTCCAGTTAGGACCGCTTAGGATCGTAATAAAGGAAATAATTGGAATAAATGTGTGACATCCACCTTTATAGGATATCGTTTATGTGGCCACATTGTTAGTTCACACGACTTGACCAACCATGCCCTAATCGGGCGTTAGATACTACCTCATCCACCCTTCTCGCATGGTTTGGCCACACGGTTAGACAAACCATGTGTCACCCATGTGGAAGCTACTACCTCCAAGACCAGTTACGTATGGTTTTGCCGCATGGTTTAGACAAACCGTGCATAGCACGTGTGACTTCATCTTTTTCCTCAAAACCTCATTCCCAGTTCTCCCGACTATCCCATACATCACCCTTAACATTATAACCATTAATATAATCAAGAAAGGGTTACATATTAGAAACTGGGGTTACTAAATTCTCCCCACAATTGGTCATTCTATCCTCGGAATGTAGAAAACCTTCACACAACTGAAATAGTTCTCTCCACTAGTCTTTCATTTCTTTTTCGTGTTCCTATGTCTCTTCATGAATCTGACCATGATACCATAAAACCTGAACTGGACTGATGCTTTATCCAAAAAATACATTCTCATTCCTATCCACAATTTGTACCGATATATGTATCAATGAAGCATCCAGCTCTAGGTCAACGTGATCTCATCTGATCACATGGTAAGGTTCAGGATGATACATTTTGAACCGATATACATAGAACATATTATGCACCGAACAAAACTGTGGTTGTAAAGCCAACCTATATTCCACCTCTCCAACCCGTTCCACTATGAAGCGATGGTTGATGCCATCCTCAATCGTGAAAATAATCATTCTCCTATAACAGTCAATGTGAGCCTTAACCATTGACAACCAATCCATACCCACGATTATGTCATAGACATCAATGTCCAACATCGATATGTCCCATTTTAATTCATCTCCATCAACAGTTATTACACATTCTCTACACGTAAAGGCTTGATGTTATCTTTCTCCAAGAAGAGATTTTTGTTTCAAAACAGAAGGCATCATATCCAGTTTTAAACATAGAAAGTCAACAGTGCGAGTGAAATGAAGATAAGCGATGAACCAATATTGAAGAGCAATTTCACAAGGGTAGAATTCAAAAGAATTATACCTCTCGCTGTAGACGGTCTAGCCTGATCATTAACCATCATCTTCTATGCTCCATTCAATTTCTTCGTCACTGCAATGTTGTCCTTATATCCTTGATGAGATTCCACTGGTTGAAGATTCATGGAATTTCTAGAATCACCATGGCTAGCTCTGTTATGCTGATTATATTGATTCTGTAGTCCACGTCCAATCGAAGAATATGATGCTTGCGACAGCTGAGGAGTGTCATGCTCCCTCAACCCCGGTGCATTCCTACAATAGCACTGTAGATACCCCATCTTCTTGAAATTGTGATATGCTCTAGGATGTTCTATAAAATCTCTCCTTTTGTGGTCAAGGGAACCACATTGAAAAAAACATGATTTGCTCTTGGGTCATGGAGGAAGCTTCACCGATCCCGCTGTCTAGTTCTAATTTCTACATGCACTATGGAAATAGGTTTCCTTTTTCCTCTTGTTCCCAATGATTGAGTTCCCACTGTTTCTCGTAGGTATCAACATTCCTACTCCCATAGATCCTGAGATATCATGTTCAGAAATGGTCGCTCGATTCACCGTCTCTATATAATCCAAAATACAGAGAACTACAATCTTCGATCGAATCTCCTGCCTTATCCCCGATTCGAATATGTGTGCCTTCAACGATGCACTTGCCGCAACCTCTAGTGCAAAACAGACTAAATTCATCAATTTACGCCAATACTCTGTGACAGATAGACTATCTTGTTTGACTCTGATGAAGCCCATTGTTTTTTGGATCTTCAACATGTGATCATAAAATTGTTTGTTGAACAATTCTTCAAAATTATCCCATGTAAGGCCTTCATCCAATTTATCATGCACCGCTAAATACCACCACTGACATGAAAGATCCTCGAGAATATACGTCGCTAACTTGACCTTGAGCTCTAATTGTGTGCCGATGAAATTGAAGATATGATTAATCCTACATAGCCACACCTCTGCCTTCTCGGGTTTAGCATCACCCCGAATGCTCGGTGGATTTTTCATTATGAAATGGACGGTATGATACACATTCCCTAGTTTATTCCTCCGATTCACCGTATCCACATCATGGAAATCCTAAAAAATACTCTGAATGAGGTCATAGTTCACAGGTGGTTCTGGTGTGAGTACATTTTCCACAGGTTCTTCGGGTTGGTTTTGACAACACCTACTAGGAGCCATTTTCTAAACCAACAACAAACTCCTTCAATCTCAATCTCTAGAAACTGATGTCTTAGCATTCAAATTCAATCACATCATCTATCACAACATTTTTTTCCAAAAACAACCTTTTTCCATGTTCAATCATTTTTGAAAACATTGAACATGGTTTTTGAAAATAATCCCAATTTTGAAATACATCAAATACCCTGTTTTCAAAATCATTCACTTGAATTTTTTTTTTACATTTTTCAAAAATTGGCACCATGCACAAAATCCTTACTCATTCCTCACAAGGAGATATGAAATAATAGGGGGAAGTCATTTATCTAAAATTCATTTCAATCTCCTCTCATTGGATAAACCCCTGACAATGAGATTTTCCTCATTCTAGATGTGTATCCAAAACACGTATGTACCTGACACCTTGGTAACTTGATGTTAACATAATCAGGTTAGCTATGTCCTTTTATACTATACATTTCATGTTTGGAAAATTAAAATCCTATTGATGATTTCAATCCAATGAATATACACGAATGAATTTCAACTCCATGAATAAGAACATAGATGACCACTTTTTAGGCAAGTAACAAACATGTTGATAACATTTTTAATGACCTGCCAATTCTTAATGTCTTGTGAGTACAAAGAGTCATCACTATTATAACGACCCATACTTTAAACACATTTTCATTAATTCATAATTCAAGCACACTTATTACAACATATAACAAAATCATTAAAGGACCGTATAGGTAGAAAGTCTTTAGAAATTGGGAAACATAAACAACTGGTTCATAGAGCATCTACTTTTCCTCCCATTGATTTCATCATATCTAGAGTCCCTTTTTGGAATATCCTAATTAATAACCTTCTTCCTGACCTGGGGAAATAAAAAATACAAAAGGGTGAGCTCAAATTCTCAGTTAGGGTAAACAAAAGAGATATCAATCACATCATATACATAAGAACATAACTTTTGGAAATATTAACCTGCAAAAGAAATCATAATTTCATAACATGGGATAAATAACAGTAGTGAAATGTTATCCCAATAATCATAACTTAAAACAAGAATCATTGTGGAATAAACACATAATCATAGAGAATCATTTCATATTAGTCAAGACTCATTTCCAAGACTATCTAAGTGGACAAAGTCCATTTCTGAACCGAGTTCACTCCTTGTTTCAGTCCTGTTTCACTGAACCGGTTTAACTTTCCGTTCCAACCATGTCTATCTGATGAGATATAAAATCTTTACCCAATGCATTGGAGGGAGATATAGGTCCCACCCATATCATAATTATTCCATTCTTATGTGTGCCACAAAATCATAAACCATACATCATAGCATAACCCATGTAATAAAAATGGGAATCATAAACATCGTGACATCATAAAACAATTCATATAAGAAAAAGGAAATCATAAAAATAATTCCATCACAACATAATAAAATAAATGTAATAATAATGATAGAAACAGAACCCTTTATTATCTTAGATGGAAAATAATTTTGATAAAACACTTGAACTCCATTCTTGAGGAAAATATCCTTTCTAATTCAAAAACACTTTTCATTTATTAACATGTCATAAAATTCTAAACTAAAATAAGTTGATTAAAAATAAACTTGAAAACTTGTAAAGGATGATTCTTGGAAATAATGTTTTAAAAATCCATTCATTCCGTATAAGTTAAAAAAACAGTCTTCTGGTACTTTTGTCGGAAAAATCAAAAAGTACCTCGTATGAAAAACGACAAAACATTCCTTTCATATATTTTAATAAAAACTCACCGAAGGGTAATATTGGATTGAAAAAATTGTAGGTGGATGGAAATAATATTACATATTTAGGAAACATGTATATGGATGATAAAATACACCCCAGTAAATTTCAAAGTATAAAAAATCTCGGATAAAAATGAGATTGTGATATTTCCCTTACCTTAGGTCTAATTTGCATCGTACATGTCTGAACCTCCTGTATAATGATTTAAATAATGTCATTGAATTATTACAGAATCATACATATTGTTATAAAATCATATATGGTTCACTTATGACTTTATATTACCCGTTCTTTTGTAAATTCCATGTTCAATAGCGTTTTGGGTAAAATCATTTCATTTGTCGTCTGTGTTTTGACTTGTAATTATTCATATGATTAATTAGATCATGATTTAATAATTCCAGAATATAAAACATGATTTATATATAATTTATATTCAGAATATACATATATATACTAGATCATTAAATGGAATGAAATACAATGTTCATGGAGACGGTAGGTCGTACGTATGCATGAATGTTGTTTTCGTTTCCTTATTGAGTTGAATGGAATTACGTAGATGAAATACATATATATACACATAAATCCAGTATCATTATTATGTCATACATTTCATGATTACTTATTATATAAACTTTATAATCATTCATGAATGGTTAACGTGGAGAATGAATCTCATCGCGTCGTGGAGACGGTAGTCCGTACGTACGCACGAGCGATGATATCGTTATCATGATCATTAAATTGTATTGGCGTGTATGTATACTATTTCAGAATAAATATCACATTACTATAATCATATATAGTTATTATGTACACCATTACACCCATCCAAGTAAGGTGGTGGTGGAAAATAGATTACACCATAGCATGGAGACAGTATTCCGTACGTACGCACGCGTGGTGATTTCATTTTCCGTAGGATAGATAGATGGTGAAATAGAATTTTTTCATACTTATAATAACATATCAGTATATGAGTGATACTGATTTTAATACTTCATAATAAAACAACCTAATAAGAAGAAGTGGAAGAACAAATAAAGTTGAAAGATTCGGTAACGGACATTACCTCTTCTTTGAAGCGCCTCTTTGAGTCCTCCACATAGGGCACTAAAATTTGTTTTTGAAGAATACCATGACCTCTATGATGTTTTTAGGGAAGTGGATAACCGAATTTGGTAGGGGTTGGCCGAGCGTGAAGGCTCAATGTGGTGTGAGGAAGAGAGGGAGGAGATGCCCTTTTATAAGGGAGGAGAGGGGCACCTTTGGAATAACAAAAAATATTATTTTATTATAAAGACATATTCGGTTTTTAATAGCTCCAAATTGATTTATTTCTAGTCTAATGTGGGGATGGGTCGAAATCCTCTCATCCAATAGAATTTGGACATGTTTAGTTTACTATTTTAACCTTATAATTTAGTTTTAACTTTAAGTTAGATAATTTTACTTTTACCGTGTCTTTTTGTGTTCTTTCCCTATAAGGTTAATAAACATACTATAACAAGTCAAACGAACCCCAAGTTGTTTATTATTAATATATATAACGTAATCTAAGTCATTTTTCCGAACCTCAGATTTTTAGGAATAAAATAACAATTAATAATATAATACTTATTTTAAAAACTATTTTCTGTCAATTTTGACACTATTTAGTAATTGATTTTTGTGAAAATTATAACAGAATTATTAGTTCAAGAAAATTAACTTAAATCAATACTAACATGTCATATTAACCTAAAAAATTAGTGGAATTCATAAAAAGTGTCAAATTACATTTATTTGGGTATTTATAACATCAATTATGTCAATATTTCATTAATAAGATTATTACTGCATCATCATTGTGTCATAAATAAATTAAATTTTTTAATGTCTAAAAATTACAAATAAAATACCATTATGTAGGAAATAGTTTTATCTTTCTAAGGAATATTTATAGTCGAATTTATCTTATGTATAACACTATATTAAAAATTATCTACTTATTAAACTTTGATTTTAACTATTTTAACCCTTCTTTAAATAAATTAATAATTAATGTCCTAATCTAATCCATGTGGGCCTAAATGGTCATATTTTATTCTTAAGGTTGTTTTTGGTCGAATTAAACTTGTCCAATAGAATTAGGAAAAGTTTTAGGGTAATAATAATATCACTTTTACCCTTAATTACCCTATTTACTTTTAACCGTGGTAAAAAAGTAAGAAGTTACTATTCACCAAAAATTATTTTCATCTCATTGAACCACATTTTACTTAATAAAATCAACCATGTCTTTTGGATTTTTGAAATTCCACTCACAGAAGCTATAAAATTAAGTTTTATGAAAAATTAATTTTTTTAACTACCACTTAGTTGTTTCACTATTCATCAAAAAATGAATGTTTCCATAAAAATACCAAAAATTAGGCCTAAGATATATTTGATATTATGAACTCAAAAATTATGTCTATTTTACCAAATTCAAAACATATCAGTTTCATTAATTAATTTAAAAATTAATTCTCGTCGTCAAAACAAATAGCGTGTTCTTAAGAGATAATAACTATCAAAAGATTGACACTTGTTTATGTCTAGTTTAAATGTAAAATTACATCCAATTATCATCATTGTATTAAATTGTAAAAATATATTCTAAATATACTTTAAAACCACTCAAATTAATAATTTATCACTATTAATTATTTTGATTAAAAAAGTTGTTTTTATTTAAAATTTAGTAATTTTCACAATTCATCAGAAAATAAAAGTTATCCAAAAAGTACAAAAATTTCACCCTAATCTAATTTGGATATTCTGAATCCAAAAATGAAGTCAATTTTGAAAAATAAAATTTAAAAAATTTCAAAAAGTGGTTATTGTTATTCATAATGGCTAGTTTTAATAATATTTTAATAGCATATCGTTGTCTAGTGAAACTCGGTATTGCGTACTACACATGAAATCAAGGAAGGTCACGATTGAGTGTAATGAAAGGCAAGTCAAGGATGTGAGTTTTACAAGCTCCTTTTGGTGTAGCATACGACACAAGACATTAATGAAATTAAAATGAATATTTTTCATAAAATCTCGGGGAGTTACATTCTACCCCCCTTAAAATGAATTTCTCTCTCGAAATTCATCGGGGTTATAAATGGTTTACTACTCGAAAGTTTCTTTAATAGAAACCCACATCGTAAAAAGGAATACCCAAACCAATATTTAAAAACAAAAGTATGAAATGTAACTGTTACCCAAATAAACTAATCATTGGTTTTCCACATAGGTGAAAATATGGATATGGAAGAGAAATATAACCATCAAGTTCTGATGGAGAGTGGTAGAGAACATGGATATGGAAAAGCCAGAAATCAAAAATCCATACATTTGTGATGATCTAAGGTACCATCTGAATCATTAGATATAAGAGAACTCGGACAACATTTTTGGTTTTCAAGAACATTTCCCTAAAGTTGATGAAATTGGAATTAGATGAAATACTTTCGTGATTTTTGTATAATCTCATCGTTGGTCGTTCTGTGGACTATTTCCACTTCATATATTAAAGAAATGAAGTTGAATTTGTCTTTCGTGATGTGTTAGAAGATCATGTGATAGAATGATGGGTCATTCCTTCTGTCTAGAACAAAAGGTTAGAAAAGTTATCAATAAAATACATAAGTCCATCTATAGTGAGATTAATCATATATGGTTCCTAAAATGGACTTATACTTCATATATCATACTGCTTAATATAATAAAACTAGTTTCTACGAAACAGGGACTTCCTGTAAGCCAGTGGTAGGCGATAAAGGCCAGTCGCACTTTGGTTGTGGGTTTGATTCCCACAGCCTTGTCCGACACGATGGTATGTCGCCCATCCTACTGGTTTTCCTTTTTCTAAAACTACATTACTATAACATCCCATAAATAATATCAAAAAAACTTTTATCCTTAAGCAATACTAACTTATGTCCAACATAATCCATTCCAATCTTTAGGATTATCCAAAATAGTGCTGTCTAATCTCATATTATAGTGAAAACGATTATCAAAGAGTTCATACAACTAGCATGTTAATACCATTGTTGATCCCCATATATCATGAGATATGTCTTGTTGATCACATTCGAAACATTCAAAGGCCATAATCATGTATTCTCTTGAAAAAAATGAATACCCATTGAACCTTATTGAAAACATGAATGTTGTTAAAAGTTAACTCTTTCCACATACGAAAATCCTCAAAATTCTATATACTCAAACCATGATATGACATAGTCCTTATATCAATCATGACCTCATGAATACTATCAAACATTTCATTTTCTCATTTTCCCTTCATTATGCGCATATCATATTTTTTTCCAAAAATATATCAATCACTTTCCATGGCAACTGGTACCATAAAATTATTGAAAACCACAATAGACCAATACATAAATATTCCAATATTCCACGATAATATATAAAACATTATTTTGGAATCCCATTATATAAACACTTAATCATTCCACCACATTGTTGTCATATTCAACATCTCCAATAGTGATCGCATGTGACTTCTCTTTGTCCTTTGACTTAAGTTGTTGCTCATATCGATCATCACTAACCCTTGGAATAGGGCATCTATTAGCATAATGATCCATTTCCATTCACTTGAAGCATTGAAGTATTGGTGGTGCGTTTTATGCAGTCTTTTCATTATTCACATCATTAGAAACCCTTTTTCCATTACTTCGACACTTAGCAGCTCGATAACCTTCTTTTCCACACTTAAAACATTTTCTAGTCCCTTTAAGGCAATACCACCATGCTTATTTCCACACTTTGAGCATAAGGAAACATTCATCTTCTTTTCACCATTATTCTGAGATTTCTCCTTGAACTCCATCTTTTGTTTCTTGTCAAAACTATGAGATGGATAAGTAACACCAACTTCCAGTTCTACCTAGATAGCAGAATGCACAATTTATTCATAGATACTGAAGTCTCTTATAGCTAATACCCTTCGAAGATTTGGTTTTAAGACACTAAAGAATCGATCAACATTACATTCAGGTTGGATGATAAATCCAGATGCATACCTTGCAAGCCTTGTAAAATTCGCTTCGTATATACCAACAAATTCATCATCCTTTTGCTTTAGTTCAAGAAACTTCTTCTCCAACTTTGTTCGAAGAATACGAGGGAAGTACTTATTGAAAAATAAGTTCTTTAACTCGTCCCATTCCATGGACTCAATTTCATCTCTTAGCCTTGTATTCTTTATAAGATTCCACCATTTATCAGCTTCACCTTCCAAATGATATACTACTATGATGATTTTTTCTTGTTCAGAACATTGAAGAACTGAAAATATCTTTTTGGTGGTAATGCTCCATTGTTCAACAACATGTGGATCAGAAGACCCACTGAAAGAAGGTGGACGTTGCCTCATGAAGGATTCAACAGAATGCTGCTCCTTCCTTTGCTCGTTTGGAAGTCCTGCATGATTCATATCTTGAGAAAGTTGTGTGAGCATGGCTACACGATTTTTCATTCCAGCTGCCATAACGTTTGGTTGCTCAGGGGGAAAATCATTGCATTGCCCGTCGCATTCCGCATTAACATGGTTCCTTAGGGTTCCATCCATTGACTAAAACAAAGAAGAATAGTGTGAGAAACACTAATTATAATAGGAAAACCACATAATCAAGAATAAAATTTCACACTTAAGGTATTATCCTAGGTTATTCAAGGCCATTTCTAAAACAATAAGATTGTGTTCTATGCTTAGAATTATCCTTAGGGATCTTACTAAGGATTTCACATCCTAGTTTCCAAAGGTTGACTATACCTTTCAACTGATACCAACTATAACGACCCATACTTTACATACATTGTCATTACATCAGAATTTATGCACACTTATTACAACATATAACAAAACCAGGAAAGGACCATATAGGTATAGAGTCTTTAGAAACTTGGAAACATAAACAACTGGTTCATAAAGAATCTACATTTCCTCCCATTTATTTCATCATATCTAGAGTCCCTTTATGGCATAACCTACTAAATAACCTTCTTCTTGACCTGGGGAAATAAAACATAAAAAAGGGTGAGCTCAAATGCTTAGTAAGGGTAAACAAAAGAAATATCAATCACATCATATACATAAGAACATAACTTTTGGAAATCATAACCTACAAAAGAAATCATAATTTCATAACAAGGGATAAATCATAGTAGTGAAATGTAATCCCAATAATCATAACATAAAACATGAAACATTGTGGAATACACACATAATCATAGAGAATCATTTTTTATTAGTCAAGACTCATTTCCAAAACTATCTTAGTGGACAAAGTCCATTTCTGAACCGTGTTCACTCCTCGTTTCAGTCCTGTTTCACTGAACCGGTTTAACCTGCCGTTCTAGCCATGTCTATCTCATGATATATAAAATCATTACCCAATGAATTGTAGGGAGATATAGGTCCCACCAATCTCATAATGATACCATTATTATGTTTGCCACAAAATCATAAACTATATATCATAGCATAACCCATGTAATAAAAATGGGAATCTTAAACATCGTGACATCATAAAACAATTCATATAATAAAAAGGAATTTATAAAAATAATTCCATCACAACATAATCAAATCAATTTAATAGTAGGGATATAAACATAACCCTTTATTATCTTAGATGGAAAATAATTTTGATAAAACACATGAACTCCATTCTTGAGGAAAATATCCTTTATACTTCAAATATTGTTTTCATTTCTTAACATGTCATATAATTCTAAACTAACAGAAGTTGATTAAAAATAAACTTGAAAACTTGTAAAGGATGCTTCTTGGAAATAATGTTTTAAATATCCATTCATGCCCTATAAGTTAAAAAAACATTCTTCTCGTACTTTTGTCGGAAAAGTCAAAAAGTACCTCGTAAGAAAAACAAAAAAAGATTCCTTTCATATATTTTACTAAAATCTCACCAAAGGGTAAAATTGGATTTAAACAATTGTAGGTGGACGTAAATAATTTTACATATTGAGTAAACATGGATGTGGATGATAAAATAAACCCAAGTAAATTTCAAAGTATAAACAATCTCGGATAAAAATGAGATTGTGATATTTCCCTTACCTTAGGTCCGATTTGCTTCGTACGTGTCCGAACCTCCTGTATAATGATTTGAATAATTTCATTGAATTATTCCAGAATCATGCTCATTGTTATGATATCATATATGGTTCACTTATGTATTTATATTACCCGTTCTTTTGTAAATTCCAAGTTAAAGAGCATTTTGGGTAAAATCGTTTCATTTGTCGTCCGTGTTTTGCCTTGTAATTATTCATATGATTACATATGTCATGATTACTTAATTCCAGAATATAAAACATGATTTATATATAATATATATTCAGAATATACATATATATAATAGATCAGTAAATGGAAAGAAATACATCGTTCATGGAGACGGTAGGTCGTACGTACGCATGAACGTTGTTTTCATTTCCTTATTGAGTTGAATGGAATTAAGTATATGACATAAATATATATACACATAAATCCAGTATCATTATTATGTCATATATTTCATGATTACTTATTATATATACTTTATAATCATTCATGAATGGTTAACATGGAGAATGAATCTCATCACGTCGTGGAACGGTAGTCCGTACGTACGCACGAGCGATGATAACGTTCTGATGATTATTGAATTGTATTGGAGTGTATGTATACTATTTCAGAATCAATATCACTTTACTATAATCATATAGAGTTATTATTACACCATTATACCCATCCAAGTAAGGTGGTGGTGGAAAATATATTACACCACGGCGTGGAGACGGTATTCCGTACGTACGCACGCGCGGTGATTTCGTTTTATGTAGGATGGATAGATGGTGAAATAGGGTTGTTTCATACTTATAATAACATATCAGTATATTAGTGATACTTATGTTATTACTTCATAATGAAAAAACCTAATAAGAAGAAGTGGAAGAAGAAATAAATTTGAAAGAATCGGTAACGGACATTACATATTCTTTAAAGCACCTTTTTGAGTCCTCCACTTAGGGAACTAAAATTGGTATTTGAAGAATACCAGGACATCTAGGATGTTTCTAGGGATGTGGAGAAGAGAATTTGGAAGGGTTTGGACGAGCTTGAAGGCTCAATGTGGTGTGAGGAAGAGAGGGAGGAGGTGCCTTTTATAAGGGAGGAGAGGGGCACCTTTGGAATAACAAAAAATATTATTTTATTATAAAGTCATATTCGTTTTTTAATAGCTCCAAATTGAGTTATTTCGAGGCTAAGGTGGGGATGGGTAGAAATCCTCTCATCCAATAGAATTTGGACAAGTTTAGTTTACTATTTTAGCCTTATCATTTAGTTTTAACTTTAAGTTAGATAATTTTACTTTTACCGTGTATTTTGGTGTTCTTACACTATAAGGTTAATAAACTTACTATAACAAGCCAAACGAACCCCAAGTTGTTTATTATTAATATATATAACCTTATATAAGTCATTTGCTTGATCCTTATATTTTTTTGGAATAATAAAACAATTAATAATATTATATTTGTTTTAAAAACTATTTTATGTCAATTTTGCCACTATTTAGTAATTGATTTTTGTGAAACTCATAACAGAATTATAAGTTCTAAAACAGTTACTTAAATCAATACTAACATGTCATATTAACCTATAAAATTAGTTTAATTCATAAAAAGTCTCAAATTACATTTATTTGGGTATTTATAACATCAATAATATCAATATTTCATTAATAAGATTATTACTTCGTCATCATTGTGTCATAAATAAATTAAATTATTTAATGTCAAAAAATTAAAAATAAAATACCATTATATAATAAAAAATTTTAGATTTCTAATTATTATTTATAGTAGAATTTATCTTATGTATATACCTATATAAAAAATTATCTACTTATTAAACTTTGATTTTAACTATTTTTACCCTTCTTTAAATAAATTAATAATAAATGTCCTAATCTAATCCAAGTGGGCCTAAATGGTCATATTTTATTTCTAAGGTTGTTTTTGGTAGAATTAAAATTATCCAATAGAATTAGGAGATGTTTTAGGGTAATAATAATAACAATTTTACCCTTAATTACCCTATTTACTTTTAACCGTGGTTAAAAAAGTAAAACGTTACTATTCACCAAAAATTATTTTCATCTCATTGAACCACATTTTACTTACTGACATCAATCGTGTCTCTCGGAATTTTGAAATTCCACTCATAGAAGTGATAAAATTATGTTTTATGAAAAATTCATTTTGTTAACTACCACTTAGTGGTTTTACTATTCATCAAAAAATGAATGTTTCCAGAAAAATATCAAAAATTAGGCCTAAGATATATTTGATATTATGAACTCAAAAATGATGTCTATTTTACCAAATTCAAAACATATCAGTTGCATTAATTAATTTAAAAATTAATTCTCGTCGTCAAAACAAATAGTGTGTTCTTAAGAGATAATAACTATCAAAAGATTGACACTTGTTTATGTCTGGTTTAAATGTGAAATTACATCCAATGACCAACATTGTATTAAATTGTAAAAATATATTCTAAATATACATTAAAAACACTCAAATTAATAATTTATCACTATTAATTATTTTGATTAAAAGGGTTGTTTTTATTTAAAATTTAGTAATTTTCACTATTCATCAGAAAATGTATGTTATCCGAAAAGTACCAAAATTTCACCCTAAGATAATTTCGATATTCCAAATCCAAAAATGAAGTCCATTTTGAAAAATAAAATTTACAAAATTTCAAAAAATTGTTCTTACTATTCATAACGGCTAGTTTTAATAATATTTTAATAGCATATCGTTGTATAGTGAAACTCGGTACTGCGTACTACACACGCTATCAAGGAAGGTCTTGATTGCGTGTAATGAAAGGAAAGTCAAGGATTCATGTTTTGCAAGATCCTTTTAGTGTAGCATACAACACAAGACATTAATGAAATTAAAAAGAATATTTTTCATAAAATCTCGGGGTGTTACAACTATGCCTTAATCGACATCCCCCAGAATCCAATGACTGGAAATAAATGACGAAGGGTTTAAAATGCATGTTCGAGGACGATTCACCCTTTAATAAAAACCCATAAACCAACCAAGCATAACCAAAATTCACTATATGATGCATGGACAAATGAAAGACAACTAAATAACTTCATTTATGTCAATCCACATCAAAGTACACAACAGTGGAAGACCAAACTAAACATAGAAGTACCCAGCTGAAGAACCACTCAAGAATCTCAAAATACACCAATACTTAATGCTTCACAGGCTCCAAGAACCACAACATCTCCCAAGAATCACCACGAGCCACTAGCAATAATATGCTTTACCTTTACATGAGTCCCAGAATACTACATCTGCAAAAGCACCAACATGCCAAAGCAGGGGAGAGTATAAAACTCAATAGGTTTTCCCCAATGACTTCCCTACTCATTCCTCTAGGATAGAAGAGTTAGAAACAATTATATAAAAACATTTTATATAATTTTTTTTCTCAAAAGTAGTTTATAACAAAATAATATCCACGTTTACAAAACCATCCGTAACCAAAAGAATCCAAGAAAAATTGAAACCAGTTTTCCAACAAGTCATTTTTTTGGAAAAATAACTAATCAAGCATTAGAACCATTTCACAAAACATTCCTTTTTGGAATACCCAACAATTTCCACAAACCCATACATCCAACCATGCATGCTACCTGGAAGAGTGGAGAAGCCCTAACCCTTATTCATCACAACCATGATGGGGGAGACTTCTTACCCTTATCCAACCCAAATTCACATGAATGCTTGATAGGGGAACGCCCTAACCCTTATCCATCCCAACACTGATGGGGGAGACCCCTAACCCTCATCCGTCCCGAATGAAATATGAATGTTTGACATGGGATATACCTAACCCTGGTCCATCCCACCACTAATGGGGGAGACTCCTAACCCTTATCTGTCCCAAGTAAACTTCAATGCACAAAACCATCATGTCAACCTAAAAGTGTGTTCAACCAATTCAAACCATTTCAATAAAACTGTATTTTTATTGAAATCCACTTCCATAAAATTCATTTCAATATCAAACCATTTCAAAAAAAACATCCTTTTTTTGATAACCCATTTTTTATTAAACCATTACAATTTTAGAAAATCAAAAATTTAAAATAAATATTTTAAATTCATCAAGCCAAATAACTTTGCACAACAACTCACTAAGAATTTACAATATGATGAAAACCATAAATATTCACTAATGAAGATTTATTCTAGGATTTTCACTATCAAATCCATTAAAATGAACAATTTGAATCTAAGAAAATAAATTATAATAAGAGGAGTTGAGGGTGAAGCCTCCTACGTTAAAAGTTTTGACGAAAACCCTAACAAACGGAGAACGCACAAGAAAACCCGGCCGATTCACCAAGGATACTCCATAGATCTCATCTATTAACACAACCAAGACCAAATATCATCATGTTTGGCTTCAAAACAATTAGATCTTCCCCTAAAGTTTGTAGATACATGAAACCGATAGAAGAGGAGAAATAGATCTAAGTAGATCTTAGAAACCAAACAGGAATGATCACATACCGCAAGAATATGGCTTCGATTTGTCAAGTGAAGAATTCGAATCACCTCCTGAATGAGGGGAGTACCCTCTTTGACTTGAGGAGAACCGAAATCCCATGTTAGGGCCGAATAATAGCTTAAATGAGGCACTTAGTGGCAAAGACGCGTGAGATCCACCTTTATAGGATCCCCTTTATGTGGTCGCACAGTTAGTTTGCACGGTTTGACATATTGTGTGCTAACCATATGTTAGATACTGGATTGACCGCCCTTCTCGCATGGTTTGTATGTATGGTTAGACAAACTGTGCACCACTTGTGTGGAAGCTACTACCTCCATGACCAGCTACACACGGTTTGGCCGCATGGTTTCACCAAACTTTGTGCAGCCCGTGCGACTTCCCCTTTTGCCTCAAAAAATCATTAGATGTTTTGTTGAATCTCCTATACCTCACCCTTAAAATTATAACCATTAAAAGAATAATGAAAGTGTTACATAACAAAAACCAGGAGTACTACAATTATGGTCGCGGCATACTCGTCCAATAAAATCTAGCCATGTTATTTTTTCTTTTAATGTTTCTTATTATTTTATTTATAATTATTTTATCAGTTTTCTATCAATTAAAAAACCATTTCATCATCCTTTTATAAAAAATTAAGATTATAAATTATTTCAAAAAAATAATAATAAATTTATAAATTAAATAAAAACATTTTTTATTTCAAAATATAATTCATAGTCAAATTTAGATTCTTTATACCCTTATATTAAAAATAATAAAGTTATTAAAATTTTATCAATCCATCTTTCACTTTCCATTATATAAAATATATTATATATCATCATCTCATCTATGTGGCTTCTAAAGGATAAAATTTAGACTAAAGTATGATATAGGTCGAAACACAATCATACAATTACATTAAGACAAGTGGTAGTGTAATTTTATAATATTATTTTTACCCTTAATTACCTTCTTTTTTTAACTTGTTATTAAATATTACTGATGTTTCTATTCATATGGGCTAAAAAATAAAACAAATATATTTAAATAATTTAGAACCACTGAATATAAGTATAGAACCCATTTTTCATTATTACAACCACATATGTTGTAGTAAATAATTTAAAATTAATTCCCTAACCGGAAGGAGAAAATGTGTTTAAAAGTTAAAACATTAAAAAAGAGTGAAATATTTTTACATCAAAATTCAATGTAAAATTAATGACAATGACCTATATTCTATTAATGGATAAAAAATAGTATATTCATATTTTAAAACCACTAAATAATATATCATAAACATAAATATTATTTTGATTGAAAAAGTTGGATTCAGTTAAAATTTGGTATATTTTAACTATTAATCTAAACATGAAACTTGTCATAAAAAAATAAAAAATTCAACCATAGAATATTTTATATTCCATATTAAAAAAACAATTTATTTTTTTCCAGTAGATTAAAAAATAGTGTAAAAAGGTATAGTTATAATGGGTGCACCATTAAAAATTTGGTAAAACAACATTTTTATTGAATTAATTCCTTAATCTAAGAAATTGAATTTATTTTCATATCCTGTCTAGAAAACATATAAGATAAAATTTTAAAATTAGATTGAATATATTAAAAATAAAATTAATTAATAAAAGACATAAATAGACATAAATAGATATTTTATTTTTTATAATCTCTCTTATTTTTATTTGAATAGTATTTCAAAAAAACATGACCTTTTATTTAAACAAGTTTTCTTTTTCATTTATAATTAATTTCTCGCCAAATAATTAATTATATATAGATGTTCTAAAATTTTTTTTATATTTTAAATAATATTTTTTCAGACAATCCATTATAATGAATATGTCATAATGTAACAAATTAATATTTAGTTGTACCCTTTAACTCAATCTTCCATGAAATGAAATCTATCAAAATTTACTTGAACTTCTGTGCAACGGAAGACAAGAATAATGTTTCATATAAAAAAAGATAAGATGTTGTTGTGTGTAGCACAATATTATCTTTTTGTAACATACAATAGAAGTCAACAAAAGAAATTAATAAAATATATCTTAAGAAATCAGTGGGTGTTACAAATAAAATCATTATAATAGAAAAATTGTTCCATTAATTGACATTAGTTGATATTTATTACCATTTAAAATCACATGGATGAATAGAGAGTTCATAGTAATTTTAAATTAAATAATAACAAATAATCTTCTAGAAAATGATAGTAAGGTCTATTTTAAGTGAATGAGAAAAAAATTTCTATTGAGATAGACCCCCTTTTAATGGGTGAGGAGGAACCCATGAAGACATCAATGTCATAATCAAAAAAAATAATCCCCAATAGACCATAATCTCCAGACTAAAAACAACCCACACTATTAGAGAGAATCTCCTCCCGAAAAAAACATTACTTCTAGCTTCCACTATTTTATTGTTGAACAACTCGTTGTCCTGTGCAAAAGAGCACGAACCTGGTACTGATGGCAGTAGCCATACCTTCTCAAAATTCTGGTTCTGAATATCCATGATAAAGTGAACACTCAACGCCCTGAACATTATCTATAACGAATTCTTGTAGAAAATTGGTTAGATAATCCACTGATTTGTGGACCACTAAGGCCAAAACCAAAATCATAGCACCATGGATATCAGAACACCATAAAATTAATCCCAAAACAATCTATAAATATATAAAATCTTCGAGAGCCAGAATCACCTCATATGAACCACCAGATGATGTTAACACCATGAATTAACCAAATTCTCAACGCATCTATATTCACAACATCAACTGAAAAAACAAAAAATACCATCATATTCATTAGGCCTTTTTGTAAGAGACCTCACTAAAAGACACAATCTCATCTCCACCATTAGATCTGCACACAAAGAATGCAACTATCCTCCCACCACACCCATATACGGCACTAAAACGAGGCACCATCCCTCAGTGTACAGAAATAGTAACGACCAGTGGTCACCATTTTCCAAAGGGAAACCCTATCCAAATAAATACTTTGGGTGAGAGGGCTGGCCAATAACAAGAATCATTGAGTTCTCATTATGCCTCCACTGAACGAGGACTCAGATGAGACGATCACGCCCAGTAGAAGCCCAAAATAAGGAGTTGTAGCCATCCCAGGATGGGTAAGATAAATGAATAATTTCAAAAACATATTTACTATAAAACTATTTTTTTGTCTTTATCACAGAGAGAGGTTTAAATTAATAGTATTACAAATTTCTTTTTTGTCTTTTTTTCTTTATTAAATTTCTTCATTTGTTAGAATCAATGGAAAGTGTCATAGAATTGAAAATTTTCAAAGAATGAGATGAAAAATTTATAAAAATTCATTTATAAAAAATAGGATAATATTTTATGTCATTTTCACTATTATTATTCTAGTGTAACCCCAGGTAAATCCATTTTACCTTAGATGTGATAATTAATTTTTATTATATTCACTATTCATTTTGAAAAAAAATTAATTTTTTTGTAATTAGACATTATAAATTATGATGAATCCAAGAGTGAAATAAATTTTTTCATATCCAATTAACAAAAGTGGAAAAAATTAATTTAATATTAATCTCACTGATTTGATGAGAATATGTCTTTATAATGTCAAAATGATCAAAAGTATAAAATGTTTTTTTATCCAAATTCATTGTCAAATTAATTATAATCACCTAAATTAGGATAATTTATTTATATCTAAAAAAATTATTCTATAAAACCATTTTAAATATATAATTTGAATTTATATATAAATTAAAAAAATGTATTTTTCAATTAAAATTCATTTATTTCAATTTTCATAAAAAATAATACATTTTAAAAAATCAAAAAAATCACACACTATTCAAATTTAGATATTATGAGTACAAAAATTATTTTTACATTTTAAATTTATTTTTCTAATATGTAAAAAATAAATTTATTATTATTATAAAAAAGATATAGAATATTTTTTTTGAGAAAAATCTATATTGGAAACATGTAATGACATTAGAGAAAATTATGACTTTTTAAAAAATATTATTTATTTATAGGTAACATTTATAATTATTATTTAAAAACTAATTGTTACAATTAATATCAATGTGTTTACTGTCGAGGTCATCGAGATCACCTTTAAATAAATAAATTAATAATATAACATGGTTTTATTAAAAATTAGTGTTGTATGTAACAAAAGCTGAGCGAGTGTTGTGTGTAGGGAAAGAATAAATTTTTGTTACATATAACATATGTTAAAAATGTTCTTTCATGTAACTCATGTAATAAAAGAATTTTAAATTAATTGAAAAAATTAAAGTCATAAAAGCTCTAGGTGTTACATATTACCACATTTAAAATGATTTTTCCTATGAAATGTGTCACATTGAAAACAAATGCTGATACATATTCCTCATCATATCCGAATGTTCTCATGTAATATATTAAAACTATTGGATTCAAGAAAAAACTTCTATCAGGTGAGTTTTCTTATTTTTTTGAACAATCTATGTACAATCCAGAATCATTACCAGTTGTTCCTTGTAAGAGAAATCATGCTCTACTAGTATGAACTCGGAGTTTTTTACATGTAATAGATCATGTACATACATAATTAAGAGTGATACATGGAACACATATTGATGTTTAGATAGTATTAGCAGAAACAATAAGTTACTTTTCCGATATGATCAAGAATTTTAATGGGGGCTGATATACATAGTGCTTAATTTTTTCTTTTTTATTCCACGTAGTAATTCATAGAAAATCATTCTCACCAACTTCATATTCCAGATCAATTAGAGGATTATTATCTTATAATTTCAATAAAATATGCTATTTCCATACTTGATATTGTATGTTTATAACCATTATAGATATCTCATAATATTTATAGGGCCTAATATGATTATTTATGTAACTTCATCACATTTCAATAGTGTTCTATAATTACTTTTATAAATGGATTCATAATGAAACATATAACCTTTCAATTTAATGCTATCATTGTAATAAAACTCAATGTGAGGAAGTATTAGATCCAAAATACCTTGGGAATCCGTAGGGCATGATCCTAGATTACCCATTAACCATATGTAAACAAAATCTAATGGAATCCCTATTTTAATGAATTTATCACTATATATAATACCAAATTTGTTTCATTACTATAAATGTATCTTAAAATATATTTAATCAAGACAATCCCCATCACATAAATCATCAAAATTGTGTTTCAAAAATTATAATCTTAAGACCAAACATAAACACATAATCCAATTATGGTATCCATAACTCTTAATATAACCATTCAGAGAGACATATTTGCTTCAAAAATATAATTCACACTTTTAATACTAAAATTATATCTTATATTACATTGAAAAAATCATTATAAGATTGGTTTTATCTTTATACTAATAGAATATCACATGAAATTTTCTTATTTAATAATCCATGTAGATGGAGATAATGACATACAACTTCAAAAAAGGTTCAACACCAATATTTTCTTATGGGATATTCATAAAAAATCAAACAGGAAACTAATTACACTGGAGGATAAGTGTTACAAAAATATCATGATTAACATTATCCAATTTGATTGCATAAAACAACCCTTTTATATTTTTCTTTTTAGTTTCTTGTATATAATTATTAACATTATCCATTGGATTGAGGCATTGATGCACATAATATCCAATCAGTTCACATAAAACACTATAGTGGGGGAGGTATATTAGTTGGAAGCATGTTCTTCTCTCTACCATTATCAATCCCATTAATCATAATCCAGTATTCAGTAACCTTATGGAATTAATTCAAACATTAATATCATATAAAAATTTTATTCAAGAAATTCCCTTGATGATTCATTATATAATTATTTCATTCAGTTTCCAAGAATTCATTTGAACCATTTTTGTTTTCATGATACTTTTTCTTCTATTTATTTTTGAAACCATAGAAATTGTGGAGATATAGAATTTCTATTTCTATTTGAAGTTCACATTGAATGAATTTTTCGTAGATACTAATTTCTCTTATAGCTAAGTTCTTGTGAGGACATGGTGTTATGCCTCTAAAAAGTCAACCGATTTTACATTCATGGAAGATGACCAATGATTAATCATACCATAACACCTTGTAAAATTATCACCATAGCATCCAATAGATTCATCATCATTTTTCTTTAGATCATGAAATTCCATTTCGACATTTTTTCATTAAATAAAAGGGAATTACATATATAAAAATATCTCCTCACTATCATTCAATTACATATATTTAATTCTTATTGTTCCCTCATGTTCTTAATAAGAGTGCACTACGGATATGTTTCACCATCCAAATGATAAACAACAAAAATGAATTTTTCATTATATAATCACTAAATAATAGAAAATATCATTTTAGTGGTACTTATCCATTTTATAGAAACTATTGTATCAGTGAATTCACTAAATAATGGTAGATGTTTTCACACGAAGGACTCAACAGAATATTGTTGTCTCATTTTCACATTTGGAATATAATTCTTATTCTTATCAAGAAAAAGTTCTTTGATCATATGAATAATATTTTTGATTCAAACTATAATAATGTTTTGTTTATTTGGACGACCATAATTGAATTTTTTATTTTATTTTGTATTAATATGGTTTTTTCAGGATCCCATTAATGATTAAATAAAAAACATTATGTGAGAAAAACTAATTGTGGCAGGGAACCACATAATCAGAAAAAATCACTTTTTGGATGTCTAAATCTGAACACATTCATATTTAATATATTAAACCTTAAATTTATCCTAGGTTATTCATATTCATCATCAATTTATATCCTTCATGATGGTTCATAATTATTTTGCAAATTACCAATGAATACCCCCTTATAGTGTCAATCCTGGTGTGCAGTAATTCCTGTTTTCGTTCACTGGTTCTCTATTTAGTCTAGATTGATACAATTTTTTTACAGAATTTACTTCATGGTAAATATGTTCCAGATACACATCCACTTGTATTATCATAAAAATGATATAATTTTTTCAAACCAGTAACTATATAATTTAAAAAATTCCAAGTCATTTTCCCATTATTTGACTCATCCATAGACATATCCTTAGAGTAATCCCTCGACATAGACATGGAAATATCCCTAGGGATATGGATAATTTTTCATAATCTAGTTTTCATATTCTAACTGTACCTTTCTTTTGACACCAACGATTGTGACCTGTGTTTTCATACATGTATATTACATCATTTAATAAATATTTTTTAAATTACAAAAACACATGGCTAAGACTATAAAAGATTAGTGGCTTTGGAAACCTGGAAACATTATATTACATATTGGTGAATGATCTTCAATTTTTCTCACAAATACCATCCCATTAAGTACACCATATAGACATTCAATATATTAAATGATTAATTATAACTTGGGGAAATGAAATATAAGAATGGGTGATCTCATATTCTCGGAAACCATAAGCATAAAATATATAAATAATTGATCATAAAGAGGAATTAGATAACTATAAGGTTATTTTATGATGAAAATAACATTAGAAGATCATACTCAAACTATCACAGATCATAAACATGAGTCATGGCTTAAAACATTATAAATTTTGAAAACATAGAATATGATGGTGATAAATCAAATAAATGAATCATAAATCAAGAGTTCTTTCCATAAAAGTTTATAACCCTACAAAAATATAAAAAAAAATTCATGGGTTATAATTAACTACCTAGACCATCAACATAGTGGATCAGTATGCACCTATTTCACATAGTGGATCAAAACACACCTATTTCCCATAGTAGATCAGGACATAACTACTTCCCATAGTGGATCAATATACACATATTTACCATAATGGGTAAGAACACACTTGTTAAATATGGTGGATAAATACCATTTACTTGATTCACATTTTTCTCTTATGATATATAATTATTTACCCGATTTAGATGAGGGAGATATATCTCCCACCATTCCCATAATGAAAACCATACAAATGTATTCCACAAGATCATAAAACAATGATCATATCATAACACATGAAATAAAATTGGAATCATAAAAATTTAATCATATAAAATCCAATGGAAAATATATTGGTTTAAAAAAATACATCATAGAATAACCAATGAAAATAAGTGGGTTTTATATTCATTTTGTCGAGGAATATCACATGGAAGAGAAATGGGTTCATAAACATTATTCCATCAAAACATAATCCATTTAGAGAGAGAATATAAATAGTATCATTTAATCATATCCTAAATAAAAAATAGTTTAAAAAAAGGATTTCATATTTTATGGATAATAAATTTTAATGATATTTTAAAAAATTATCTGAAGAATATAACCTTTTCTCTTTTAAAAATACTTTTTAAATCAAAAAATGTTCTGAAAACTTTTATCATTGAAAACTACATTTTGAAAATTATAAAGTATGATTTTGTAATCATTTAAAAAAATTTTGAAAGATAAAATATATTCAAAATTATTTTCGATGAAAAATAGAGTTAAATAAATTTTAAAAAAATGAAATTTTGTTTGAAGATATTATTTTTAAACCATATCGATTTTCGACTGAAGAGAGAAATAACATCAAATTTTCATTAAAAAATATTAATTTTTTAATTAATAAAGAGTAGAAAAATTTTACAATTACTTGAATATATAATGAATCACCATATTATAATAAATGTCATTATAAATATTTAGATCTAGATCATGAAATTTCAAATTAGATTCTTAATAATAAACAATACAGATAAATTTCTAGATTGTATCAAAAAATCATTTCCACTTTGGCCATATTGAATCATAAGATCCAATATAGAATAACAAAAAATTGAACATGAAATATAATTATATTAAATATAATTATTAAACTACATGTAAAATGGTATGTATGTAAACCTCATAAATCAATATAGGTGTATAACAAAATGTATGTCATAAAGAAGGTAAATTGAGGAAGAAATCCATAACTGGTTTGGTAAATATTGAACTGAAAACCTAATGTAATATATATAATTAAATGGAAATGTAAATTAAAATAACTATTAGGATATGAATCATAAAAATAATTCATGGTATATATATACAACACATATAACAATTATGTGGTGAATAAATCATGTGTGTTAAAATAGAAATAAGTGAGACAAAAACCCATTACCTTAAGTCTTGACTTCCTTAGTACTCAATGAAACATCATATATAATAAATATAGCTTTATTATATATATATATTAAATTAAAATATTCATATATATAGATAACCAAATATTATTTTCTTATGACATTTTATTTCCTATTTTTTTATAAAATTCCAAGTAAATGTCATTTTTGAAAAAATAACTTTTGTTCGTATATGTTTTAACTTATAATTTTGGTCATATAATTTTGAGAAGTATTTAATCATTTATAGAATATAAAAATGAAATAATTATAATATATAACAAATATATATGTATTTATAATAATTTATAACATGAAGTGATATAAAATGAAATAAAATGTTTATCGTGATGGTTTGTCGTATGTGTGCATGAATAAAATTTTCATTTTCTTATCATATTAAAAAAATTGATATATATATATATATAAACAAATTTTTAATATCCTTATATTATAATTTTAATTCATTTTATATCAAATATTTTTATTAAACTGATCCTTAATACATTACATGTAATACATGAAATAATAACAATGCTTCGAGATGTGGTAGTCTATCATACAGAAGATTGATGCCATTATATTCCAAAAAAAAGGAAAGCATAAAGTTATTAATGATATAATATTAATATTATATTATTAAAGTCATAAAAATAATATATATAATAAATACAATATAAATACATCATTATGACCAACCATGAAATGTTGAAATGAAAAAATGAATGTCATTGGTTCGCAAGGGGGTAGTCTTCCGTACACGCGAAAAATGATTTCATAACCCATAATATAGAAATATTTGATCTTTTAGGTCATAACCATTACATAAAATAATATATATATATATATATATTTCATATTATTAGGTTTTTATATAATTATTAATAAATAATAATGCAAGGGGACGAATGATGATAAAAATAGAGACGAACATTGAAGAACAAAATATCTTCTTCGAGTATTCTACTTGGGTTTTCCATAAAGCATTTATTATATGGTTTTATACAATAATATGAATTATATAATGATTTGAGATAATTTATCAAATTATTTGTGACTATCATGGTTTATGAAAATGACATTAGAGGTGTGATGTTATGGGGAGAGTATGTTCCCTTTTGTAGTTGAGGAAGAGTAGAATTCTTGTTAATAATTAGAAGTATTCAATATAAGGAAGTAAAAATTAAATAAAGTGGATCCAAAACTAATCATTATTAGTTATGTGAGATTATATGGTCTACCCACAACTCCAAAATATATTTATACAACATTTCTAAAAAAATTATTCCTTAGCTTCTATGTTTCCCTATTTTTACCATTATGGGTTTTCACTATTGTAAATAGTTTTCTAACCGTGGAAATTTATCCTGTAAGATAACATCAGATTTATAATATATTATAATTTAAAACTAATGATTGTAAATATTAAATAAAATTTATAAACTATAAATATTATGTGTTTTGGAAATTAATTTTAACATTGGTACATGTATCGTACCAAAACAATGCATCATGTTAAACTATGCTGACCACATTTTTACTATTAAATGGTAAATATGATAATAATAGTAAAAAATTACCACATGAATGAGACATAGATTATATTTATTATCATTTAAAAAAATTTAAAATTATTGGGTTTTTAGTAATTTTAAATCCCCTAATAACATAAAATTTATCATATAACATGAATAATGTAAATTTAGAAATTATACATTTCATTTAAATTTAAAAATATTAGTTCAATTTAGGAATTCTAAAATATTATGCTAACTCATGGAAAAAATTATATAATAATATAGAAGAATATTATAACATAATAATTCAGTAAATTTACATAACTTTTATTGTACCAATTCTTATAATTATTATTAAAAAAGTAATTACTATTTTGGAATTTCATAAGAATTTTAGGTGAATATTTCATCTATAAAAATTAATGATAAATAATTTTGATAACAAAATATCATTTATTTTTAAATATAAAATTGTTAATTGAAATATATATTATTTTTAATCTTAAATCACTATAGAAATTAAAAGTAAGAATAGTATCATTTTTGTGATGTTCTATGCATTTGTTATTAAATAGGTCAAAATCAAAGGCATATGGAAAGGGATTTAGATATTTCTTCTAATTAACTAGAATAGATCAAAATATATTAATTTAATAATATTAATATACTTATTAGGTAGTTTTTAGTCTCATCATTGTAGTTTAACAACTAATAAATCCATTTTACCTTCACCGTGATAATTAATTTTTTACTACACTAACTATTCATTTTGGAAAAAAAGAAATTTGAATTTTATATAAATTATAAATTATGATGATTCCAACAATGTAATATAAATTTCCATATTAAAAAAATAATTGGAAATTTTCATTTAATAGTAATTATGCATAAGTTATGAGAATGTGGTTTTTTAAAGATAAAATAATTAAAGGCGTACAGAGTTTTTATATATTATTTCACTGTGAAATTCATGCTGATTACATAAACATGGATAAAATATTTATATTTTAACTAATTATTATTTAAATCCAATTTAAAATGAAATTTAAAATTATAAATAAACTATAAAAATGCACATTAAAATTAGAATTCATTATTCTTCACTATTCATAAAAATATAAACAATTTCCAGAAAAATTCTAAAATTCACCAAAATAAAATTTTAACAATTTGAACACAAAAAATAAATATTTTTTATAAAATTCATGATATAAAAGTTTTAAAAAATTACTTTTATTATTGTTTATAAACATACATAATTTTTTTTATTTTTTTTTGAATCATATAATAGATTAACAAAAAATTAAGTATTTTTAATAATTTGATTAATTTATATAAAATATTAAAATTATTATTTAAAAATAAGTTATTAATTTTTAATTTACTATAATTAAATACTTTATTATAATGGTCATGTTAAAATATCTAAATTAATAATATATCTCGGTTTTATTGAAACTCAGTGTTTCCTATAAATCAAACCAAGCCAGTGTTGTGTGTAGAAAAATATTAACCTGGTGAATAAAATAACATAATCTAAACATGGTATTTCATGTATGAGAATTCATAATATAATATTAATTTGGTAAAAATATTAATTCCTCAAAACACCATGAGATACACTCAATGGTCGGGCCTTCTTCATACACACTATATTACAATAATATCAACTTCGGTCTCCAACATATCCTAAGAAAAAAAATATCTTAAATAATTAATGGTATCAACAACCCCCCACATATTTATGTTTCTTCCAAAATCAAGTATCATAAATACATTTCATCTAAATATGATTTTAAGTGAATCATTATTCAAAAATTCTAATCCTATGTGAGTTAACTCAGTATAAGAAATATGAAAATTGAAAATAATGTAATTTTTTATATAAAACAATTCTGTGAATTAATATAATTAAGGATATTGACATAGTATCCATTGATCCACTTTATTCGAATATAAATAAAATATCGTCTTAACCTTTGATACAACTTGAGAACAACTGATTATGAATTCTTCTTCATCTTAGAAAATATATATATGACACCTATATTTGGTATATTACAATATACATTATAACCCAAACTTTTATTATAGTTCTCAATTACTCACAAACCAACAATCTAAATAGAGATATTTATCCCTTTAAAAACACTCTCTAAATCCATGATAAACTTAAATAAGGAATCTTCCACAAAATAGAGAAAATGTTTTAATGGATATTATCTACAAAAAATTTATCCCTCATTATATATACATCTTCTATATATATAAATTAACCAATATAAAGATATTTATATTTTTTTATCTCCATTTGAAAGTAGTATTTTAATGAATAACTAAGTGATGATATAGATTCACAATCCTATAGTTTTGATGGGAATGAGGTGGAACTCCCATCATCAACCTCAATCCATAAGACACAACCTTTGTTAACGATTTAGTGAATATATAAGATATTAGATTAACTATTTGAATAAATTTCAATTTCAATTTTATTTATCCACAATTTTTTTAATGAAGTGATTGTTAATGTCAATGTTCTTTTATTTTCAAGGTTAAACATTATTTCTTGTTAAATTTATATCACTTTTATTATAATAAGACACAAGACATTTTACATTCACTACCACCATGAGATCATCCAATTGAGACGTAATCCCAAATAATTAATTTGTATATTCATTTTAAAAAAATATTATACATAAATTTTATTTAAGTTTATGTTTTTTGTTCAAAAAACACACCATTCCCCTAAAAAGAAACCCTTGTTTTATATAGACCTTATATCATCAATTTTTTGATCCCAATGTTCACCAGTATATCCAATTTGATTAATCTTCCCACATCATACATTTGATAGTCCATAATTGTATGTGAATTTTATGTATTTTAGAATTATATTTCCAACCATGAAATGATACTCCATTGGTGTAGTTTGATACCTGACACATAAAGTAACAAAATAAAAAATATTAAAAATTGAAGATATCAAATATAGAAAACAGAAAATCATACTATTGAATTAAAATTGGATAATTTTCATCCCATTATCATCCCAATATATTTTGGTTCCCACTAAAAAAAATAGAACTCATTTTAGAACCCTTTATATCAAACACCATTAATTGTTCCTGAAAATATTCCTCTTGGGAAATAAAAATGTGTTCACTCTCATGAGAAATTTTTTAAAACATTAAATATCAAATTTCAACATGAATGTAATTTTCAATCTATAGATTAATTTATAAATAAATATATTCACAATATACATATTTATTACAATAATATATGATATCATCTGCATAAAAAATATTTAACAATGATATCTTATTGTCATCATGGATATAGATATTATTTTCCAATCATAATTTCCTAAACATTAACTGCTTGAAGAACGTATTTTACTTATAATACCATAGTATTTGGGATTTTTTTATCCCAAATAGTTAATTAAATTACCTTTAGATATAATTTTATTCTTAACAAAGAAAGAAACATACATGTTTCTCAATATCTACATCCTCTTCCAAATTTTTATTTTGGAATGCTAACTTGACATATATTTTCAAAATATTTTA
Organism: Viscum album; assembly: GCA_963277665.1. Classification (NCBI taxonomy): domain Eukaryota; kingdom Viridiplantae; phylum Streptophyta; class Magnoliopsida; order Santalales; family Viscaceae; genus Viscum; species Viscum album. The sequence continues at coordinate 1,788,358,565 of OY728142.1, forward strand.
TTTCATTTTTTATATAATATAATGAAACATCATAATTTTATATATTCTAGAAACAATTTATAAGGTATGATCAGTATTAATTCCTTTACCTTGTAAGTTCCATGATCACACAAGTATCACATTGTGTCATATATCTACATCCTTTTCGATCACCTAGTTTGGAAATATCCATTTTGATCTAATAAAATTCCTCTTTTTATGATTTGGTACCACCTACAATATTTCATTATTCTCTATATAATCTAATTATTAATTCTTATCCCCAATTAACTATTGGTTCTAAAATGTCTCATTCACATCAATTGGTTTAACAAGCGAAAATATTCTAGTATGTATATTGATCCACAATTATATTGTATTTTGAACATATTCCCCTAATTACCGAATGAAACATTAGACCACCTCCTAAATTATAAAATTTGATAATATGATCATGATTTTCACAAATATCTATAATTAGATGAATTATTACATTCAATATACAATTATTTTTTAATCTTAATATTTCTGTAAAAGTCATTATGTTTCTCAATAAAAATAGTTTCATCATAATAAATTCTAAATAATTATTTTTGATCAGAAATATCATTATTTTATTATTTTAATGCATTTTGATATGTTTTATCAACAGTATAAAATTTTCCATTTTTGGTATCACTAATAAACACTTCAATTTAGATGATAAACAAAGATGATTCGGGCAAATCATATCCTATCAAAAAATAATGTGGTTTCCAAAATTAACATTGGTAACACAAGATAATCTAAAGATAAATAAATATTTGAAACTTGGGAACATAATATAATTTATATCATATGTTGAAATATCTAATTTTTATTTGTTAAATAAATGATTTGAATGTGAACAAATTCACCAATTGTGTGACTTCAAAAATATCAAGAAGTATCATGATCTATCATTATGGTCCAAGCCATATCCATTATGATTAAATTATTAAACTATAAAAAACAATGTTTTCATTGTTTATATTATGAATTGAGTTTATGGGGGATACCATCATTATCTGTATATTCTTTAAATATTCTACTACAATATTATTAACTATTATCTATCTGAATACTTTGGACGGAGAATCCAAACCCTTTTCTACAATAATTTTGGAAATATTTATTATTTTTAGAATATATAATGTATGATTCATAAACATAACATAATGGGTATGAATGAAGTCATTAATGAAGTAAATCGATAAGTAATATCTAATTATTTTCTAATAATGTGTGTAAAAATTCCATTGATTTTAAGTGAACAATTAGAAATATTGTCTAGAGTGGATTCATTGTAATTTTGAACATCATTTACTAACATTGAACCTCAAAAAATATTTGAATAACATATTCTATAATATCATTTTATGTTATTTAAGTGTAACTTGTTCATCAAAATATATTTACTTATTCATTTATTTTCCAAATGATCTTTAGTATAGTGATTCATATTCAGTTTGGCAAGTTAGATGATGAAACATTATTTATCAATTTTACATGGTAGGTCACATATCCCATAAACTTCTTTTAATATTTGAAATTTATTTACAACATTCATTCCATGGTTTTCTGAGGGCCTTTGAATGCATCTTCTTTTATTATGGTGAACCCCACCTAAAATTATATCTCATAAATCTTTTAGGGTCAAAAAGATATTTTTTATTAAAAAACATTAATTCCAAATACCTAAAGCGCCTTTAGTTGTAATAATATCTAAAAAATCCATACTTCTCTTTCTAAATACTATACCATCAAGATGATTTAACCCACAGTTGTTTGTTATTTTGATGATCTCTCATGGATCCTTTATATTAAAAAAATATAGTTATTCTCTAAAGCATTTATTTTCTAATCTAAAATTATTTATAAAATTTTATAAATCACCATTTCTAGAAGTTTTTCCATTCATGTTTTTATTAATTGAATTTCCCATGGTTTATAGAGTAATATTTCCAATATACATGGTTTTATTGAAATGAATCTTATATTATGACCTCAGACCAAAAAATTAATAATATTTTAACTCACTCTGTTGGATATTTTTTTGATCAAATTAAAATTCAATAATTTTATCTATTTTCACTTTTATTGCCTTCTATTCTTGATAATTCACCAAATTCATGTACAGAATACTAAAACATTGATATATATATATATATATATCCATTTATTGCATACCATTGATCAACTATGATTTTATAGTAGAAATATACTTATATGTATTTTTAAAATTATGTCTTACATCAACATTTTGTTTCTTCTATCTAGTAATCAATTTTTTTATGTCCTCAACCTATTTCAATATCCTTGATTTTTCATTAGCTTAAACAGATTTATATTACCTAAAGATTGATTTTATTTCATTAACTTTTTTGTCTCATTTTCAAAATTTGTGATCTTTTAATGAAACTTCATTACATATATTCTTAACATAAACACCATTTTAATTTTTTATCACTCCTAGAATTGTTGAATTCATCACCAATGAATTGTTTCTCCTTCAATTTATAATTATTTATTTCTCATCAAGATCACTAAAAGTCTGAATATATTCATCCATATCACTTTTATTTATCACCATGATTTTATTAGAAATATATTTTATTGATATTTATTGAAATAATTATACTTACCTTTTAATGTATTATTTAATTTCTCGAATATGGATTATTTATTATTTAAGGGTCTCTTTGTCCCCAGTTCTTCATCATAACTAGATCCTTTTTACTTCAATTTTAGATAATTCTCTATGAAATACCCAATTCATTCAAAATTGGAAGAGTTATGTGATTTTTTTCAAAAATACCTACCCTATCCCAATTATAAAATTTTAGAGATAAGTGAAAAATGTTTTTAAAATTTAAATTCATATATTCTAAAGAACCCGAACAACCAGAGTCGTCTTCATTAACATATTCTTATATTTATCTTATAATGAAATATCAATGGAAAATTCATTTTTATCCATATACGTATTTATAAAACACCTCTTTCATAATTTCATATGCAATAATTGGGTTTTATACAACTTCCAATGTAAGTGTTCTTAGATCGTGTTATTTAAGGGTAGAGTGTCTTGCCTCAAAACTATCATGAATAATATGTATTATTTGTTATAGAGAAATTGTATCATACATATTTTTATTAAATAATATAATTGTTTTTAATTTCAATTAACATGAGTAAAGAATTAATCTATAGTTTCATCTTATATAAATTTTTGGTTATCATACTTTAACACCCAAATATTTAGTATAACACTATATACCCTTCTATTGCCTTTATTGATGAATAATGTTTTTTTAACATCATTCCATTTATATCTTAATCCACTATGACAACAGAAACCCCCTCTTTGAAGGTGAAAAAAGAATGAAATTCTAGGCATTTCTACCATTCTCTACCTTCATTTTATCAAATCAAATCATTGATGAACATTCAAAATTTGTAACCAATCCATCATATGTACACCCCATAACCTAAAAAATTGTTGTTAAATGAAAAGGATGTATTTGATCATTAATTATGTAGTAATTTTCCCACATAATATTTAACAATCCAATTTTTGTTAATATAATTGAAATTTTCCATATTATCAATTTAAATTTGGTGAACAAATTTCCAATCAAAGATGAAGTCTTTTTCCCCTGAAAAAAAAAACATTGATGATGGAAGATAGGATTTATACCACTCAAATGAGCCTCTAGATAATTTTAAATCTCAAGCATTGGGGAGATATGTGATGATTTGTTTATGTTTTATTTCTGAAAAAACATTTTACAAATATTAATTATATTATATATATTATATGTAAGACTACAGAAACAAGCACAAAAGAAAAAATGGAACGTTTACAAGGATAACAATTGAAAAGGATAAGGTTATTCATTGATGTAATATATATTCCATCTACATCATATAGTCTATTAGTTTCAAAATGTATATTAAAAATTTCTTGTGTTTCCCATTGAAGTCATGTTATAAATACATATCCCAACTTCATGAACTGCACCCACATAGATACAAATATATAAAATATATTCAATAATACGAGAGTCTTCAATATGATAAGAAATATTTTGAGTTTTTATTTTGATGTTCCTTAATATTATTTTACCGCATAGATAACAAAAATTATTTTTTACTACCACTCAATATCACTATTCCTTAATGTCGTTATATATATTTTAAGAATTTATTATCATAACATCATAGATTAAATGAATAAAAATATTATATTCAAATAATTAATGATTTAGTTCTTTGAAATTTGAATTTTATATTTTATTTATATATATATAAAAATCTCTGGAAACTCTAATATTATTTTTCATCATCTTACATATTTTTTCTTATTCTATATCAAATATATCAATGGTCATCATAATGAAAATGTATTTGTTGCAATGTTAACAAGTAATTGATACAAAATTATTATGACTACAATAATGAAAAACCATCTCCATAGCACAATTCATTTATCTTCTACTTCTTGAATACCAAAATCTATTTAAAAATTGCATTCTATATTTAATTAGCTTTAGAATCATTTGATATCATATTATTCCTCATATTTATTATTCAAAGGAATTTTCAGATAATTATGTGTTTATAATTCCCTTATTTATACATAAGTGTATGTCCATATATCAGATAAAAAATTATCACATTCATCATAGGGGAGATCAATCATTTTAAAAAAATTAGCGAGTTCTAGTAAATTTTGTGAAATTGAAGAAAACATGGTTCTTATCATCCATACCTCTGCTGTATTTTTACATATATTGTAAAATATGTAATGTACCAAATTATTCTAGAAATCTAATTTATGTGTCATATTCCTTTAGAAATAATATTTTATATATCCTTTTACCGTTAAAAATTCTTAGAGTTATTAAATAAAATCATATGTATGAAATAATATATCATAAACATCACTTATATTATTTATTTTCAATATTTAACTCGGAATATATAATATAAACACTTTAAATACATACATATACTAGTTTTCATCACTCATTTGGAAACTATGTTACATACCATCCTTAGAAATTATTATGTATATAGGGAACTTTGAATAAATTTCCATGAATACTCATAAAATGATTGTACATATAGAATGATGTTTTAATAGATTGTGTGTTTTTTGTTCAGATTCAAAGATAAATATATTATGTACGAATCTATTATTTTTAAAAATTTAGATCTGAATCAATTTAAATCCAATAACCTCTAATATAATTCCAAAATTTTTTGAAGTAATTGAAAATACATTTCAACTTTTAAAATGTGGTAAAATCACTTTAAGAACATTATTTAAGGTTATTTTGAATATGTTTTTTTTTTAAAACTAAACAAACTCATGCTACATATCCAATTAAATATTTTACAACTCCACTTATTCTTATTTAGTCAATCATACCTATAATATTAACTAAATTCTAAGGGATCCATCTTAAAAAACATATTATAGAAAACTTAAACTTGGCTCTTAAAAATATCAGAATAAGACTGTGGCTCCAGTAATATTTATTGTTCTTAATATTGATTATATTATATAATAGAATTCGTTAGAATTTTGTTTTAGTTTCTACATAATCTTCATTATCTATGAGTACCTTGAAGTGTTTCCAAACATTGATATAGGAATTTTTGTTATGTCACCTAATTCAATTGAGAGAATGGCATATCGGGTCACAATCTAAGTGTATCCATGATCTCATTAAATATTATACAATTTCATATTATTTATAAATATTTTTTTAACTTTTGAAATAATATATATCTTTATAATGTTGATAGAATAAATTCAATGTTGGGATATTTGAGTTTATAATATGTGATTTGAATTTTATATGTATTTAGTTACTCAAAATGTAATAAAGAAATATTTATTTACACATAAATTCGGTAAAATTTTTAATATAAATATTTATTTAGTCATGTGAATATTAAAATCAATATTTATCCAAAATCATACTAAATATTACACAATATTTATTTATTTTTAGAATGAATAATATTTATCCAAAAAAATATTTTAATTATTCAGGGTTTTAAATATTCCATAAGAGGATAAATTTGATGCATTAATTGCTTAATAAAAATTCTATATATTTAATATATTTCAAATAAATAAAAAATTATTATATTTAGTAATGATAATTCAATAAATATATTTCGAGGATATAATAATATTATTATTATTTCAAATGGGGTTTGACATAGATTTATTTTTTGAATAGTTATAAATGTGCAATTATTAAATAATTGATCTTATGTATAAATTCTGAGCTATATAATATTTCATAGGCAGTTGTTATATATATTGGAAAAATTCGTTATGGAATTTTCCAAATCATTAGAGAATTTCATCCTCCCATCCCACGTATATAAAAGTTATAACAAGAGAAATCAATATTTTGATTAATTAAAAATTACATAAATCAAATAGTTTTTTTATTCTATCACTCATAAAAGTAGGAATGTTTTTCAAAGATTTATGGAGCATTTATGGATACACATAGAGGAATTTTAATTTGGAATCTGCACTGTAGCTACACTGATTTGAGAGAGTAAACCAAACAATGATTTATAGTATTATAATGTTTAATATATTCCTAGATTTAAATTAATAATAAATAAAATTTCTAATATATTTATAATATATTATATGGAATGTTCAATAATTTTTTACAATTTAATGAATTGATATTATAGGAAAATAAAAAATTAGGTACCCATCGAACACATGTTCTATATAGAAGAAGATTCAAATTTTAGATTCATATTGCATATAATTTATTTTATACACAAGTATAATTATATATAATTAAGTAAAAATATATTAAATTATTTTGAATAGATAATTAGTTGATAAATGAAGATAAAAATATAACGTTATAACTCTGAATGGAATGATATTAAATACAGTTTTTCTATAATGATACTGTGTGGCATAAAAACCCATAAAATTGAAGGTAACACATGAAAAAATACATATTATAAAAAATTAAAATGAAAAAATGGACTGTATTAATCCCATGTACATGATATCATAGAAAATACAAGGCAAATTGAACTCAAGCCACAATACCAAAGCACACATGAAAAATCATGATAAGAACATACAAAAATAGGATAAATGGAAAAATAAAATAACAACAATAGTTTAAATGGTTAAAAATTAATCTATATCAATGGGGGATAATTTTTATGCATATTTTTTGAAATAGATGATGATTATAATCTATCATGATCTATAGGATAATGGTTCCCACCCAACTACATTATGTAGTCTATAGCTGATGAAACTAGTTTCACTCCATTATGATTTTTATGGAAAGTATGACTAAATGAATTTAATAATCATGGAACCCCAACATTATTAGATGAAATACTCCACCTTAACTTTTCCTTTGGGTGAAAAATTGATTCTTTTAGAGACTGTAAAAGTTAACTCTAATGTGTCAAAAATATTTTCCCATACTCAATCCCCTTTCATATTCAAACTACCAATCTTTGATACTTTTCAGGGTATCTTTTTATATCTTTAAATTTGCCTATATTCTACTGAAAATACAATATTTTACCTTTCACTCCACCATCTATATTTTGGGTTTTGAAGATATACTCCCAGGATCACTCATTATATATATTATAATTATTTATTTAGAAAATAGGATTCAATTAGTGGATCGTAACAATTTCCCACTTTAGTATCATTTTCATTGATCACCACGAAACCATTTATCATCATCTAAATATATCTATACACTCTTAAACCTCATTTTTTGTTACTTGTTTCCCATTAATTACTTCCAATAATTTCCTTCAAACAATGGCACAAAACACCCTAACATATCCTAGACTACAACTGTAGTCGTTATATCATCCAAATTTGAAACCCAAAAACCTCCTATAGATCCAAAATGTTATCCTAAAAAATCTAATATATGAATTGATACTAATAAATATATACATCATCATATAAAAAAAAATTGAAGTGTTGCCATAGATAATCTATCTTTGTGAACTACAAAACAAAACTTTATTATATTTCCTTATTTCAATATCCTCTAATAGAACATTTATCCAGATCAACTCCTTCTAAATATTAGATTACAAATTTTTCTCCATATACATTACTGAAATATAATATACAAACAGAATTTTCAATATCCCACTCATATTTGAGCCTCCTTATGTGAAAATATAATCCATGGTGCTCAACCAAGTGTCCATATATCCACCAATGTCTGAATTAACAAATAGATGTATTGATTTATCCATTCCAAAGTAGAGTGATATATATCTATAACTATTAATATATTGAAGGATTCACATTACACATATCAGTGTTCTGCATTAATATTTTCTGTGAATATTTTAACAAATCATATAGAATTCACAATGTCTAATAAAGTGAAAACCACATAACACATGAAGCTTCTGATTCCGGATTTAAATAGAATGTTTTCTATTTACTAAATTTTTTTATCTACTCTTAGTGTCTTCTCATTTCTAAATATCAAAGGAACTTCCATGTTATTGGAAACTTGTTTCGACTAACACATTCAAAAATTCTCCACTATCTTCCTAACATATTCAAAGGGATTCGTGAACAAAGGTGTAGACTTTACGCCTATTTCAAAATTCAACCCATAAATCCTTTTTTTGGAAAAATATTCTTCATCAAAATTATTTTAGGAAATATATCATTTATTTATTCAATCATTTCCTTTATTGGATTGAAAATAAACATATCATAACCATGATGATATATCATAACCAAAATTCCATCAAATACCCCCTTTTGATGTGACTAATGATTTTCATTGTTCTAGATAACTTATATTATTCCATAAAATAAATAAACTTATGGATCTACTCCAATGACACATGATTCAAAATGTAAAGGCTCATATAAACATTCTACAAAGGAACTTATTTTTGTTTCTCCATAAAAATCTTAAATATTTCCATGTGGATTTCTTCCAATAACTCTCCCTAGAAAAATCTGGTCCACACATCTAACTACTATATATGTAACCCTTCCACATAATCCATAATAACAATGATAAGAATAGTCACATGTTTAAAAACGAATTAAAATATATTAAAAAAAATATTCCATCCATTCATTTAAACCCTTCCATGAAAATCATTTGATGATACCACCATCTACCATCAGTTTTTTCCATAAATTATTGAAATATTTAATCTAAACCATAATGCTTCTACTAGGACATTAATCTATCTCCCATTTTATAGGCACATATGTAGAATCTATATCAACCATCAAAGATAACTCCAATATATTTTTATCACTCAGAATTATATTCACATCCAAGTATCCGGATCTTCAGATATCTAAAATTTAAAAAAACCATCTCTTAACATTTTTGGACATCCTTAAATATAAACTCATTTTTATACCAATTATTTTGTGACAGTATCATACAATAATCTTCATTTAGATTTTTTATTCCCTTATCTCTCATATATTCCTTATCTCCAAAAGATTATAATAACTTGACCATCTTCTAAAACATTGAGACAATTTCATTTTATAAAAATAATACAGATCCTGAAATTTACATAACACCAATACATTATGTTTTTATATTCCATCACATCAAATCCTTTTATGATACTATGATCTAATAAATAAATTATTATTGGATTTTATATTTACCTAATATATCATCATTAAATATAACTTTCTATCTTCTAAAAAAAGTTTGAGAGTTGTTATCCTAGATCTTAAAATCAATTTACTTGTCACCATACCCTTTAAATTATCGTGATTAGTAATTTTATGATATCTTTTATCATTTTTCAACATCAACTTGTTTGTAGGTGAGTGAAGTGAAGAATTTATTATGATAAATTTGAACGTCTCTTTGATAAAAATTCTTCTAGATATTCTTTACCCAATAGAGAAGGATTCATATTCACATTATAGGATATAAAATTCATCAATTTTCCCCAAAAATATTTGGAAAATATATAAATAATCCGATTTTCCTTGTAGTATCTACTAACATACAATCCATCCATTATATAAAATTATTATTTTACATAATACCTAGTCTCTTCATTTAAAATAATATTCATTTATACTAGTAGAACATTTATTAATGCCTAATTTCATATTCACCACCATTACTAGAACTGGAGCATTTCAGAAAACTAATGTTCTTTATTTCCACTATGGATATCCACTATACAATGATTAAAAAACATTATACAATCACATGATAATCAATAACCAAACCATCCATACCTCATCATCCATGAAGTAAACTTATTAAAATGAAGCTCTATGAGAATGGATCAGATTTGGAGCCCATATGTTCATACGAACTAGTGATAACTTATGATCCTTGAGTCTATTAACATCCACTTAGAATAACACTTCATTTCATTTGATAAATGATATAATCACATGTTATGTATAAAATTATTTATATCATCAAAAATATTTTTTCACCAATTATTTCTATACCCTTCTCAATTATATAATAAAGACATATATTCCCTAACATTTCTTAAAATACTTCTCTAACATGTATTTCACCATCTGAGACCCCCATTAGGTATAAAGTTGTATCTTTTACATTATTGGTTAAAAACATAGAACAATGTGTGAAGATATAAGATCCATCTATAATGATTTTATATAAACATGCATGATCTTAATATCCTATCAAAATCGATTTTTTCTTTAATCTTAGTTTTTCACTAAATCATTAATACTCTAAAAGAATATTATTCTTTGCTCAGATAGATGCATTACCCATAACCACTGTCTTAAGTTCCTAAATATCTACTAGATTAACTATAATGTGATTTATAATATTAAAATTTCTCATAATCCCTCTCTCTAATACAATGACAAAAAGAATATATAATGTATATAATCAATGACACATGTGAACTAGCGATTCAATGATACTGGCCTCCTTTATCATCCAAAAATGGATACAATGGTGCACATAAAAATGTTAATCAATCAGAAATGACTATTACCCAATAAATATTTATTTATATATATTTTAATCCTATAACCATACTATAAATGACAGCGTTTCACTCAGATTAAATAAATCCTACTTCTACTCCTTGTTCAATCCTATGACTCTTATGTGCGATGAAACTGCCTACAACTTCATCACTATTAGAATTTTTGGTATATTTTTTGAACAAATTTTGATGAATCTCCTTGTTAATAGTTATGTCACATAGTTAAATAAATAAAAATTATTTCTTACCTTATGAATTACTCAGTGTGGTAACATTCATTTTCATTGATTACAGAAGTTATGAGAGCTACATCATTTCCCAATAAAAATCCTTGATGTTCACCTTCACTGATTCTAACTAACACCGAATCATGTTGAATTCATTGACTTTATTATTCCTTGGATTTCATTTTTATATTATCATAATGAAAAATATCATTCGTAAGAATACTTTAATCATTAATATTGTGTACACATAAATGTTAAAAACTACCTTCATAAGTTATGAAGCTGTATTCACATCATGATTGTTGTCTTCATTATTCCTAAGAAATGGTATCTAGATCAACCATAGGGATTTATCACATATCCTTCCAATTATTAATTTATTTTCACTCCTGGTTTTTTAGTTATCAATTAATGATTAAGATTCATCTATTGTAGACAATACTATATCTATATCTTCCAAAATCCAAAATTTATCCCATCTAACCTGCCAACTCATACCAGAACCTCATCTATATCAATTTATTCTGGTACTAATGAACTCTTAATAGATGTTGACATGTATAAAAGGGATCATGAACTACTAAATAAAATTATCATATTTGTAAAAGGGTAGAATAATTTCACCAAACCCATATTAAAAACACGTTGGCTAGGTTGTGGTCAATCGAAACACTTCAACCATGATCTAATACAACTTTTATTTCTATAAAACATTATGTATGAAATTTAACGACTATAATTTATAAATTTGAAACCAATAAATGTAACCAATATACAAAAACACACCCATGTACATGTTATATTGGAATATATAAAAAACTACACCTATTACATCATACAACAATGTACATGAAAACATCATTGAAGAACAACCAATATTAAAATAAAAGGAAAAGTTGAAGGTAATTAACAACACAAGTTTACATATTTCAAAGATTTTCCTAATCTATGGGGAATAATGTTATAGTTTTACTTAGGATATGAAATGTGATTACGTATAAAAAATTATAAGAAACAATGGTTCCCACAATATTACAAAAATTACATTTCAACAAATTTAACCAGTTTACCCACATTATTGTATTACTAAAGAGTATGACCTTGGGGATTTAATATTCATGTCCACACCTTCACTTGTTCCAATGCATATAATTTCTTAACTCCACCATTAAATTAATAAAATATTCCTTCCATGTCTTGAAACATTAACTCCCACTTATAGATTATGTTAATCCTCATGTGAGTCTTCTATGTATATGCACTACACTATGTGAAATATCAAGATAGCTTTCTATTTTCTACTTTTGGTCCCCATACATCCTATTTTTGTTAAAATTGATCCACCATCAATATCAAGGATACTAAAATAGACTTATATAATGAATCCTTCCATAATTTTTTAATTACAATGAAAATTGTTTTCACATATCTGAGCAAAAAATATAAAAAACTATTGGGTTGTTGGGTTTTCTAAATTAATATTATAATTTGTTTTCATTTCAAACTAAGTAAAATATATTCCTCTATTATATGATTAGTAATAGAATCGGATTCCATGTGTTGAAATTTGTTTTCCTATATACCTTATCAAGGATCTCCATCCTATTAGGATACAATAATATTTCACATTCATTTTTTATATAATATTTATAAACCATTGAAAACCACATATATTCTTAAATAAAAAATAAAACATATACATTAACCAAATTAACTGATAATACTTAATCTTGACCTAATTCCATTTCAACCCCACCTTAGATAAGCGAGGAGATCATTTATATCCCCTACAGGACACTTCTAAAAGTCCATGGTTTGATGAAAACAGTTAGCTGTGTAAATCTAACAAATCAGTGGAATTAACCTCTTGAGAACACTATAAAAGACTTTTAAAGAAAATGTAAAATATAGACATGAATAAAAAACTTCTTGAATTAATAATTATCAATTTAAAACATAATATATGTTAAATAACATAAAAAATTCAATATTTCTATAACTATGAAAAAACATTCTGTAAACCCCATCCTTTAAAAAAAATAATAAATAACCATATATCTCAGTGATTCTCAAGTCAAAACCAAAACAAAAACATCATATAAAACTCCCCATTATTGAGGTAATTCAAATAAAATATCCAATAATCAATCCATTTATTAATGTAAATCAAAGTAAGGGTTCATTAATATAAATAATAGCTATGAATCTCTTATGGATAAAAACTATGTAATTTGAACTGATGAATAATAAACAACGCCAAAAAACATAATTAATAATTTCAACCCGACATGAAATAAAAACCAGGGTAATCTTGGTCTAATGTTACTTATTTAACTATCTTTTCCTTAACCCTCCAAATTGATATCATATATATATATATAACACTATAGAACGCGACACATCATTATATACAAGTATAAATTATTATAGAATTACATTACCAAGATTACCACATGTCGTAATACATAAGTTACCTATATGTATAATATAAAACATGAAATAAATATAGAAAATGTCCCTTATAAAGAAACACAAACTATCTTGTACTCATATATCTAATCTCTAATTCCATATCACCGAACAACTATCATAACAACACTACACCCCACATATTCATATCACATATAAACCCATATTCCAAATTAATCAATTAATGAAATAGTATGTACAGAATAGGTGGGTGAGTTTGGATAAACTATAATATATGTTGATTAATTTTTTTCATTGATTGTATATGTGATTATATAAACACATCAAACCTCCCTCAAGTGGTGTATGTGTAGTGAATGTTACTACCATCATAGAGATAAATCAAGATTTAAAAAATGGAATAATATACCTAATACCATACATATGATTGATCTATCCATAACCCAACATTATATAAATAAAATAAACACAACCATCATTAAAATAGTATTCACATATTAACTTATGTTAACATGACTCTTGATGATGGGATCTCAACATAATGTTCCTGATCAATTAGGAAACATGAGTATTTTATCATTTAATTACAAAACATACCTCCACATAGAAATACACATCAATAGATGTATATCTAAATTATATCATCATAATTAGACTACAATATAATTATAAAAAACACCTCATATAATTATATTGTACACATAAATACTTTATAGTAACAAAATATTTTAAATTATTTGTTGGGAAAACAATTTACACAGTTATTTATTTTTTAGATGTTACATAACAAATCAATGGATAATTTTCAACCTATCAAACAAGAATACTCAGTGTATACTACCCTCAAATAAAATAGAATAAAATTTATCTAAATTTTATTTCATAAATTAATGACTTTTATCATAACATCTAAACTAACATCCTTATTTATATTGTATTATCTTATAATCACACATCATCGTAATGTAGAATTCAAATTAATAAAAAAACTCAATAAAAATAATTACATGATTGGAAAACATAATCATATTTTGTAGGATAAAGGTATCATACAAATTCGTTCAATAAAATATTTCATTATTTGTATTAATTTCTACAATGGTCACTATCAACTAATATCCCAACATGAATGTTATTCAATACATCCAATTAGAAATAACATCATTAAATCACTGTATAACATGAATCATGGATCATTACAAGTATTATTATACCCATGTTAATAGTTCCCACATAATGTCACTTGTTCATCATGAACAATATAATATTCATCATACATACCACATGAACATTAATATCCAAATAGTCTTTCAATAATTTCATTGTCTTAATAGTTTTAAATAAAAAAAATTGACACTTCTGCCAGGGCACCCCACCTCACACATTGATGTGTGATATGGAAATTCATTGGTACTCCCACAATCTCACATTCCATAGATGGTTGTAATTCATCACTTTAATCGATGATGTATTATAATTAATTGAAAAGGGATGATTTGATGACCATTAATCCTTCCATAGATTCCTCCTTTAAACGAATTGGATATAATTGGTCTCCCTCATTGGTAAATATGTGTTTGTAAAACACATTCCAGATTCAATATATTTGTGGATAACTTCTAATTACAGTGATTCTATTTGGAAATTCCAAGGCATCTTGAATGGGATGCAACCCTCATCTCGGAGAGTAGTCGTAATGGCAATCACTGGCATGTCCGAATGCTAGAATATTGGTCAGTTGTTCATAGGAATCTTGGGTTCAGAACCCAAGTAATCTTGTGTCGATCAAGAGGTATCTAATTCCAATGTCATATATTCCAAGGATTTTACCTCAAGCATCCCATGTTTGACATGATGTAGTAGACACCATACTGCATATCTTCTAAGGCTATCAATTTAGTCACATCATGTTTAGCATGAGTAATATTCATGAATGTGTTTTCATGTTTAAAATCATGAATAGATGGAATGGATTGATAAAAATTCCCCACGAAGGGGGATCAAGGATTTATATCCGAAGGAGGGAACAACTAAAAGAATTACTAATGGATGGATTATATATGCCTATAGGGGAAAATCCATGAGGTGTGTCTCATTAAGGGAAGGTGTTAAACTATGAAGGTTGATGAAAATTCCCATGAAGGCATATCAGGGAGGTATAACCTGATGAGGGGGTATCATGTTTTATGATTGACAGGGATTAATCCCCACAGAGGTGTCCTATGTACCAATTTTATAAGACATTGATCAAAAGACACATATTTTTTAGGTTGGTGTGGGGATAATTCATGGAAAATTACCTTTGCATGAGGACTTTTATTGGCTTGATTATGTGGGGATTAAACATGTGTGTTTCCTCAATGCTTCATGGAATAGTAATGGATTGGATGGGGATTACACATAGGAGTCTCCTGGGTTGGTGACATAATTTCACCATGATTTGGTGGCATAGGTAAAATCATATTTTATGTGGATGAAGTGTTGGGTGAAATTTATGAAATTTATGGAGTAATGGGATTAGTGGGGTTGGACCTAATTGGGGATTTATAAATAGCATAGCTGATTGGGAATCAAAGCCCTCATAGTTTGAAAAGGGGCATTAGGGATTACACATGATGAGGTGGATCATAGAAGTGGAGTGTATGGAAGGTATTACACCTGAGGAGGAGGCCCATTAGATGCTAAAAGATATGTATTATGTTTAGGAGCATCCCATAGAAGTGTATGTTGGATTTCACAGTCACTACTAATTTCTATGCGCATGAGAGACATGTTGGGTGTGAGAAACAACTTGAATAAGAAGACTCGGTGGTCGTATCATGAAAGATGACCTTTCAAGTGATGGTGTTGGGATTACCACAATCCATTATTTTGAATTTATTAAAATAAACATTTTGGATAAGTGGGAACTGAAAAAACGATCCATAGTTCATGATCAACACCCATTACATGACACAACTCATTCAAAATTATAGACTACAACTTTAAAATATCAAAACTAAATTTCAGAAAAATACCAAAAAAAAATTGAACCATGAGCTACCCACCTCGATACACATAATCGGGAGACCATGAACCACACCACACCACCATCATCATGTCATCATCCTAACATCACTTCACCATAGTTTCCATCACATCTACACTTTAAAAATGACATCATCCTCATTGTCATATCACCACCCACTGCTTCACCAATGTCCACCACCAGAATGTAGAATCCTATCACGGAAACATTTCATCATCCCCTATTTCCATACCAGCACCATCATCATTTTCAAAGATGAACCCAACCTCACTGTCAAAATCTATTATTCACCACCGTCAACCTCCCGAAGTTTCCCTCTCAGACAGACATCCCAAATAACCATAGTTACCACTAAGGAACTCCAAATTAGTGAGAAAGGACTCCTGGAACTAAAGTAGAGAAAAAGAAAAACTTTTCATGATGAGACAACAGAAATAACCTCAGGTAACTTTCAATGCCCAAGAAATCAAACACCATCACTACCATCAAAAACAACATAAATACAACCAAACTACCAAAAAAAATATAGACTAAACACATCAAAATACACTCCCAAAAGGAAAAAACACCACACTGATGATGGAGTAAAATATGTAAAAGGATTAAATGAAAAAACTCTAAATTGTAACACCCCGAGCTTCCACGATACGTTTCTCTTTTGATAATGCGATAGCTTGCATTGTACGCAAGTTCGAGATTCTAACACACCGTGACTAATCAAAATACCCATTATGAATATTAATACCCACTTTTTGAAATTATATATATTTTATAATTCAAAATTGACTTCATTTTTGGATTCGGAATGTCGAAATTAGCCTATGTCGAATTTTTTGTAATTTTCTGAGAACTGCCAAATTTTTATAAATAGTGAAAAATACTTAAAAACGACTTTTTTAATCAAAATAATTTATAGTGATAAATTATACTATTGAGAGGTTTTAAAGTATAATTAGAATATATTTTTACCATTATATCTAATGGTGTCCATTAGAATAAATTTCACTTTGAATTTGGACATAAAGAATTGTCAATCTTTTGATATACATTGTTTCTAAAAAACACGCTATTTGTTGTGACAGTGGAAATTAATTATAAAATTAGTCAATGCAACATATATTTTTTGAATTTTGTAAAATATACATCATTTTTCAATTCATAATATCAATAATAGCTTAGGGTGAAATTTTGGCATTGATCTGAAAAACATCAATTTTTGATGAATAGTGAAACCACTAACTGGTAGTTAAATAACTGATTTTTCATTTAAATGAAATATTACAACTTCTGTGATTTAATTTTCAAAACTCCGACATACAGGGTTTTCATTAGGAAGTAAAATTTGGTTCAATGGGATTAAATAATTTTTATGGTGAATATTAACTTCTAAGTTTAATTAATCGCGATTAAAGGTAATTAGTGATATTTAAGGTAAAAATTGTATTATAAAAATATTAAATGACCCTTAAACTTGTCCTACCCCTATTGGATGAGTAATTTCCGACCAAGAAAATCCATGGGTCAACTTGGGGACCCCATGGAGCCACTTTGGTAGGAAAATGACATTAAAAGCTTTTTATTTACTATTAAAATAAAAATGTCAGAAACAAGAGTTGTTTTACTAAAACAATTTTTAAATGGGGTTATACATGTCATACTTTTTACTATAAATATTCATAAGAAAGAGAAAAATATTTCCTACATAATGATATTTTTTTATAATTTTTAGACATTAAAAAAATTAAATTAATTATGACACCATGATGATGCAGCGATTATCTCATTAATTAACGATTATAATAAAATGGAAGGATAATGTAAAATCTAAGCATTAAACTTGTCCAAAGCCTTTTGGATGAGAATATATTCGAACCCTTATCACCTTATCCTCGAATTATATAAGTGTGGGACCTTTAGAATCCGAAAACCATTGTATAATAATGTAACATTTCATTACATTCCAAGAGTACCCCTCCTCTCCTCTTATAAAAGGCCCCCACATCTACCACCTCATTCACATTTTCAAGAAATTTGGCTCAGACAAACTCGGCCCAAATACACTCACAACTTCCCTATCGTACTCCTAGAAGCCTCACTTTGGGCATAACCCTTCCCAAGAAATCCTTTGGGTCAAATCAAAAAGAGTTAACCCGATTTTAAGGTAATGTCTTCTGTAATGTTGTTTTGTTTTATTTTTCTTCTCCAACCCCCTAAACACTTTTTATTCATTTTTTTGTAACAAAACCAGTATCCTAAATATACTAGGATGTTTTTATAATAAAGATTCTAGATACACTTACACACACCTACATCTAATGGTTAAAGAACATACTGTTTCTGTGGATGGTGAATTTTTGCCTCACGAAACGATGATTGTTCAACACTCATATAACATCTCTAATGGTGACCATTATGATGAAACTATTTTTATATATGATATATATTATGTTTTGGTTTTCCTTATGATTTTATATTTTTCATTTATGGCATACCTTTATGGTTTCCATTATGGGTAAACACGATATTTTCATTTTAGGAAGTGCGGACTACCGCCCCCTCAAAGTGATTTGAATCGTTAATACCATATGTGGGATGTATAAAGGATGGAGTAAATGGTATTATACGCTATATTATACTGTAATTATATTATACATTTATATTATTTTGATTTCATTCCATTAAATATGAAATATAAATGAAAGTAGCGTTCATGCGTACGTACGGCTTATCGTCTCCATGAACGGTGCATTTCATTTCTTACCTCTAAATGTTATGTAATATTATAAATGAATGTATATACTTGATATATATGATGTATATGATATATACATCATGAATATAATTATGTATATAATGGATATATTACCACATGAACAAAGTGTAATTATAAGAAGTTTCTTTTTGACTGAAGTACCTAAGATCGTCAAAACGACCGTTATTAACATAAATAATTACATAATGTTCATAACATGGTAATAAGTGATATACAATGAATAATAAACTTGAAAAAGGTTCTTAAAAAATTATAAATTAACTCTAGTTTATTATTCAGGAGATCAAAGAACGGTCGAGTGAATTCGGACACGAGGTAAGGGAACTTCTTAACCCAATTTCCATTCATTGGGTTAGTCTCCTACTTTCAAATTACGTCATGATATTATTATGTCCTATCATGTATTTTTAATTTCTTTATGTGTAATTATAGTGAATACACATATTAGATCTATTTTATTTAAAAAATGAACTTTTTATGGGACTTCGTCTCAATCTCCTTTCATTGAGGCATATTTTGTTTTATACACAACCTTCTTTTATACGGTGTATAAACCCCTTTGACTTTTACGTTTATTAAAAAGGAATATTTTTATATGAATAGTTTACTAAAAGACAAAAGAGAATGTTTTTGTCGTACGTATGCGACAACAACGAATTCTTCGCCGTCGTGGCCATTATTTGTGTTTCGGCTTCCTCTACAAGCCATAACTTTTATTTAAAAGAAAAATAAATACCATGTTTTATTTTTCTTTTATTTTGGTATTGAAAATGGTTTTGAAATGGTTTTTATTATATCAATGTGTTGTATTGATATCTTGTGATTCAAATATATAAATGTTATTTTCCTTTATGCATGTTTTATGTGATATGATTAATATATGGTTTATGATATGTTTAAACCTATTCATATGAGGAATGCATTAGACTTAATAAGTGACGGGTGGAGACCGCTATAGCTCCTTGATGCATCGGTAGGTCTAATGAGACAAACTAGTGTCTTGGCATGAGACCATGACAAAATCTTATTTATGGTCTTGGAACGAGGCCTTGGCTACGTGGTTATGATAGTCTGGCATTATGCATTCCATCATTATGAAAATGGTTATTGATATTTCATGTGATTATTCGACCAGTAGAATATCCATGTGAAGAAGTAATTGGATTTATCTCATGTTACATTTGACATATTATGCTGAAGTTCAAATTTAAAAGGATTTTGTTATAGTTATACATTTCCTTAAATGTTTATGTTTATTAATGAAAGCTTCCGCTATATTGTTATCCTTACTAAGAATCTGAGCTCACCCCTTTCATTGTTTTAATATTTTCCTGGATGTGAAGAAGTATTTTATGAATGACCTGCAGGGATAGTAAGAAGAGGATATGAGTGTGGACTATGATGACTTTTTTATTGTAGTTTTTACATTATGATGTAATGTAAGACTTATGAATGTATCTAGTGTTTCCAAGGCTACTAAAATAATCGGTCAATCAAGACTTGATCTTTTGTGATCATGCCAATGTTACGAAGTAATGCACCGACTCTGGGCAGCTGGGGTCGGGGCGTTACATAAATAAAATTAGATCAATAAGATAAAAAGGGAAGAAAACTAGGAAAACAAACTAAAAATAATAATAAATGAAAAGAAAAAGGGGATCGAAACCCAAATAAAGGATGAGATACTAGGAGATCCCCGAAATCCACATTTTAAATCCAAAAAACTCATTGAATTAGACACTCCCAAGCCAACATTGAATGGAGAGACTAATAATGGGTGTCGATCAATGAATAATTAGTCGGTAAGGAACCATCATGCCCTCATCAAAGCCAAAAAGGAGTAATAGGACTGAGAGTAGACTCAAGCATACCAACCGCGAGGTAGAAACAAGGGATAAAATCCTATAAGATCCATACTGAAAGAAGGATTTAATTTAATGTGAGGATTATCTCATTCAGTGTGGGGATGATATATTTACCTAGCATTCATACATGGAGCATCTAACGCAGGGTGTGTGCGGCCTACATGTGGAACCTTATTGGGGAGGAATTCATATCCCATGGTGATATCCCATCAGGGTCACATATGGGACATTCCATATTAATTATATAGGATGATAATACAATTTGAACTCATGTTATGAGGATTATGGTTATAAAATGTTTTATTCCTTGTCGAGCGTAAATGGGTGATTCACTCCTCAACACTTGGTCATACATTACTATAGATCATACTCCCATGGGTGGGGAATTACATAGAAAATACATAGTTAGAATATTGTGGAGGAGTGGTCAGTCACAAATTCCATGTTTGAATAAAAATTATAAAAATAATGGGGGGGTTAGAATACCAATGTTAAAAATAAAAAGGTATGAAAACATATTCACTAGAGGCATAGGGGACATCTTGCATGGGACTAAGAAATTTTTTCGTCCAAACATAGCGAGTTGGGAAGAAGAGGTAAAGAAAATACATAGGAGATGAACCCAATAAGAGATAAAAATGGTTATTTTGAATGGATATAGACTGTGGTATCTCATAGAAAGGATGAGTAAAAAATTGGAGGATTACACGCAATAGTCGTGGATGAGAGCATGATTGGGATGCACATAAGACAAAGGTTACACATAAGAGGGGTCATTTCTGTGTACTTGGATTTGGATAAATAATTTTGGGAGAGGATTACACAACTATGGGAATAATCAAATAAGGAACCACATGGAACCTGTCATAAAATATCTATACCCAAGTGGTTCCATGAATTTCATAATGATACAGAAGATCATTCTTAGGCGTAGCAGATTGGTGGTTCAAATTCTTGAGCATTGCCCTAAAAAAGGTGGTGGGGTGACTTATATTTATATTCAATATCATTGGTGATGGTTTAGAATATCTAGTCATGGAAGAGGACTTATGAATAGCTCTATCCAAGGACATGGTTTGAGAGAATGAAAGGGATCTTTTAACATCACATTTGGCATGTAATATGATTTCACAAAGATCTAGTTCCACTATATAGTGTATTATTTTTGTGTACACCTTCCATAGCTATTTTTCATTATCATTGAAGAAAAGATGGAAAATATAATATATAGTGCATTAAAGAGTCTTCCATGTAGACAAAAATCATTTGTGAAGACCTCAAAACATGTGAGCCCCATACATAACCTTTTCGAAATGTTCCATCGAGTCGGATAATGTATTTGAATCACCTAAAACAATACATTCTTGGATTAATCAGAAATTCATCACAAAAAATACCCCTCAATATATTAGATGAATGTGTAACTGACAGTTGGGTTCTATGGGAAATTCATAATTCCATGTTGGATTTTGTTGGGTGTGGATATGATTCATCTAGCAGTGCGTAAGGCTCTATATGCATGCACGAAATACAAGAGTGCATGCCTATAAAAAGGAGAGGGGTCCTTATGTTTGGAACAATAACCTTTTATACAATAAGAATCATTCTATTTCATGCATGTATGATCAATCAACATGTATGGAAAACCAATCATTTTCCCATTCTTCCACTCATATTAGACTTATGGCTTGATCCAGACTCACATTGAAATCTACATCTTGCGCATCTGTCAACCAATTTTCCATGGAAAATTACATTTTATCATAAGATAGAAAATATTATATGATTCGTACATAGGATTTTTAGACTTCTTGAGTGATTTTTCATAATACTTCGAGATCTCCCATAATAAGAATGATGTATAGTTTGAATTTTTCATTTCTTCTCAAAGAGCCATTATATTCAGAAATGATCACATCCATCTAGAAAGAAGAGTTGTGCAAAAAAACCAGATGTTGTTGGGTATTCTGATGTGACCATATATTAATTACACCATGAGTTACTACCTTTTTCTATTGAATGTTGTAGTTGTAAATGATGTGATCACCTAAGATTTCACTATGAATTTTCTGCGTTCCTAGATCACATAGAAAGATGAATATACACATTTGAACATCACCATTAATGGCCATGATGATAGAGACATATGGGATTTACAATTTATATACTAATTAGAATGAATATTGTTGTCAATGGAGAAGATTTAGTAGTGAAAATTTTTCCTTCCCACAAAACATCAACCTTCCAAAGTATCCTGAGGAACACCAGTTTCATGTGGTATTATGATGGAGTCTTGAGATCCAGTGGGAATTTCACCTGTGATTAGGTGTGGGAATAATGGGTTCTTTTCATGTCACAGTAATATGAGGTATAACAATGTGATATTTGTTTATATAAATTGGTATAGACACCCTAGTTCATTTTTACCATCAAAATGAGCTAGTTCCTTAAGTTTCTAGTTGATAGTCCCCAAACACAAAAAAAAAATCATCTGTATCAAGGGGAAGATGGAAATATTATGGGGAAAATATGTTGCATCAGTTTCATCCTGATGGTTGTTTTTCTATATGAAAATAATCCGATAGTTTAAAAACACAGTTGAGAGGTGGGGGACTCACTCCTCACCACTTGTGATTACACAACCACAACTCATACACTCATGGGAGGAAAATGACTTTAGAATTGACCGGTTCGAATAGTGTGGAAGAGGGGTCATTCACAAGGTCCACACAATCATACCTATGGTGAAAATTAATGGTGACTAACATACCAACTCTAAAAGGTAATAGGTGTGGTAATATATTCACTATAGGCATATGTGAAATCTCACGAGGAACCAAGAAATTGTTCCATGAAAACATAGAGGGTTCCATGGAAGAGGTGCTTGAAAGAAAAAAGAGATGAGTGCAAAAGGGGATCAAATATGTTTATTTTCAATAATGTTAATCCATATAGATTTAAATAATGTGTGCACAATAGATTCGGGACTTGCATTCAAGAGTAAGGGTTGAGAATGAGATTGGGTTGCACAAAAGACCAGGGGTGTATAGAGGAGGTGTCATTCACATGCAACTAACATAGGTTGAATGCAGTTGGGAGAGGATTAAAAACAATAGGATCACATAAAAGGTAACCCATATAGAACTTATCATGGAATAACTCTACAGTAATGGTTTCATGCCTTCCATGATATAGTAGAAGATCATTTTCGAGTGCAATAGAGTAGCAATTCGACTTCTGTTAGATCACCAAGAAGATGAGGTCGTGATCATTTACATATACCCAAAATCATCGGTGATGGAGTTGATGGTATTTTCATAGAATATGTATTCTGTAGAACTGTATCCATGGTCATCGTAGGCTAGTTCACATGGGCCTATATAATGATGACTTTGGTACGTAAGTGGTTTGTGCGCCGATTTGGTTCATATATAGAATTACATCTGTTTTCATGCACTTTTCATAGGAATTTGTTCTTGCAATTCATCATCATAGTTGGGTAAATTTTTATTAAAAGAGAGAGGCACAAGGGCCACAAGAAACCAGGGATCATAAAGTCCTGATGTAGTGAATACTGATGGCATCCCCTTGTATCAAATTAACACCTTCAAGTTTTAATTATACCAAATTATAGAAGACAATGGTGATGGGGAAAAACGTAAAGGTATGAAAGGTGATCCACGACTTGATTTCCCTCTCTCTAAGAGTGAATCACTTTGGTATTTCTGTTTAGAACACACCTACACTTTTTGATAAAGAAAAAATAAATAGACCCGAGGGTGGGGATAACACCTAGCAGGGAATTATGTAAGATAATGGTGTTAGTTTCAACCTATGATAACAAGATATTATTCTGAAGGCTTAGGCTGATACCCTGAAATAAGGCATTGTCCTCTGATTAGACGGAAGATCCACTACCTAGGCGGTATGAGAAATAAGGGATAACTGACCCCATGTCGTTATGGACCATGAATCCACCTAGGGGGACCCCATATAGCAAGATCTATCAGAATTGAGTTTGAGTCCCCTGTAGGGGGGTGGGGGGTTTCATCAAACCCATTGGCCCCTGAAGGATCTTGTAACTAGTTAGGAGAAAAGGAAACTACCACGGACAAAGAAGAGGGATGGATCTTCAATCTACCAGTTAAAGAGACTAGCCACAACAAACAGTATGTTTTTGGTTCTTGATGATGATGGTTCCATCAGAGGAAGAGACCCCATCATGCCTCACATTATTTATTTATTTCCATATGCTCTAAATACCAACATGAATAATTGTGGGGCAGACCTCCCTCTCCATACCCCTATCTCCTGAACCATGGAACCACCTCTCCTGGAATGAGACATCAGCCATACTGAGGACACAGAGGGCTGTGAATTCACCAAGGGTAATCCATAAAACACACACCCAGTCACCCCAGAAGAAAAGTTGATCATATATTTCCTCTATTATGTTCACGTAGTTGGGATAATGGGAAGCCAATGGAATACAAAAATGTTTGATGTCATCATCCATATGAATTTTTTTATTCAGATATGCCAGTTTAAGAAGATATATTTCGAGGGGAGAAATATGGGATAGTGGAGTTCATTCCAAGAGATCGATCATTCTTGAGAGGTTAGTGTGCTATGGAAGTCCCAAGTAGAGGACCCTGAGGATGATGGAATGAATATACAATAGTATGGCTTTGGGGTGAGGTCGATGAGACTGAAGGTGTCTGGTTGATTATCATCCAACACCGCTTCAGTCAATGTTGTATAGAATTTAGCTCCTCTAAAATCATTGTTGGGAGAAGGGTATCTTGGGAACCTAATGTCATCCACATCCCAGTTGTTGTGCCAGAATGAGATCTCTCCCTTCCCCACATTCCAAAAAGATTGTGGTTGGAGACTAGCATAAATGTGGTGAATAGTGGACCATAGTAGAGATCCTTAACTGGACTCTAATGACAGGTTGTGTAAATTAGAAAATTGCATGGTTTCACCACAAAGTAAATTGTTTCTATCTTTCCCATGTTTTTTCTGAAATACTGTAGAGGATGGTATTTTTTGGGGATAGTACCTTAATTCCACTATCCCTGATCATATGTTCAATCTACATCCATGATGCCTAGTGGAGTTTCCCTTTTGATGTTGGGTACCAGATAAAGTTTGACATAATCTTGTTAATTTTACAGATTACCCCATGCGAGACTTTGATAGATGAAAGATCAATAACAAGGGTAGTAAGGAGTACATTGTTAACGAGTGAAATTCATCCTCCAAATTAGATAAACTTGTTCATCCAATTAAGAATGAGGTTCATGATCATATTGGTGAGAAAATAGGAATATATGATGTGAAGCCTACCCGAAGACCCAGAGGCTCTGAGATAATCCATGGGGAAAGATACTCTGTTCATGTAAAAGGTTCAACTGGACCACAATTATTTGGATAATAGTGCAGTTGTTCGAGATATAGAATGGGATTTTGTCTTTACTGATCACATGACCACTCTAGTCGGCCTAATTCTCAAGAAACTACATAATAATATTTATTGACATAATCCCATAATATATAAAGATGAGGATATAATCCATGGGAATCAAGTGGGAGATGGGATTGGATATCATGAATCTTTTAAAAGGGACCAACTTTCCATTGTAGGATCTTCTATTGATGTGGCGGCTGATGATGTCCTCTAAGAGAATGAAGAGATAAGGGAGACTGGGTCTCCCTGTCTGAGCCTATGGGTATCCTTAAATAAACCATATGACTTACCCATGAATGTAACTGCTATATAAAATTATCTAAATAACCCAAAAATAAGATCATCTTTTCGGGAAGCGATGTCCATACTTGCCAGTGTTTTTTTGATGAAGTTCCACTCCACCCGGTCATGTTCTTTGTTCATGTCTAGGTTGATGAAAACATTAGAGCCACGGATCTTGAAGCTCTTCTCTTTGATCATCTCTTGGGTGATATCGATAGTGCCTTGGATTGAACAACCCTTCACAAATATGTGCTTCTCCATTGAGATCCACCAATGGAGATTCACAGACACTCATGAGTGGATCACACTAGTGAGTATTTTATATGGGATGTTGCATAGGCTCCCCAATCAATATTGAAAAATAGAGGTTTAATTCATTGTTTTGGGGAAATTAAGTAGTGAGGTGGCGTAGAAAACCTTTGGGATGAAACCCCATGGAAGAAATATTGGATGGATGAGACAATTTCCTCCTTTACCACATCCCACGAGGCCCTATAAATTGAGTCTAGGAAACAATCAGGACTCAGGGCACTATCTGGTTTCTGCCACAACTTTAAATCAGGTGTTATTTTACCTCATGAATCATAATCAAACCCTCATTTTATTGGTAAGATAAGATAGTGGGGATCACATCAAAGAAACTAGTGTCTTCACCCGAATATTCATTAGGCATTAGAGGATTGGGAATCACAATCATATCTTGCAAGAAAGATTCATTATGTTCTCCCAGCACATCCCTCTCATTAGAGTAGATTCCATCCATCAACTGAAAAATGGGTTTTACATTCATCTTATTCTCTATGATACACAGAAGATAAAACACAGCGTTTTTTCACCCTCTTTGAGCTAGTTTACGAACTATTTGTCCTTAACCACTCGTTCCTGACCCAGTAGCATTTCCTCTAAGAGATTCTTATTTTTTAAGAGGTCCTCAAATATATGATCATCACATACCTCCTCAATATCTTCATGATTCATTTATACATCCTTCATGGTGTGATCAACCTCACTATCACTGAGGACATAATCTCCCCCCCCCCACAAGTAGGTGTGACTTTAACCGTCAGATCTTGTGGTGAATATAACCCTATAAGATCCCCTGGGACGGTTATTTCTAGACATCATTCACTAGTGAATGTTATCATAATGAATTGTGCCAATATTGTAAAAAGTAGAATCGTTTGGTGCTACCCTGACTAGAAAATAGGCTAACCCGAATAGTGTAGTGGTCTGAGAGGATCCAAAACAGGTGACTCAATTTGACATTAGAGAACAAGGTAGTGTATTGGTGGTTGGAAAGGAGTCTATCCAAGCTACTCCAATAGCGGTAGGTACCCTATTTTTGTTAAAATAGGTGACACGATCTGATGAGTATCCAAGGTCGATATGGGTTTTCCAAACCAGGTATTGGATGAACTCCCAAGCAGATTTCCTCTAGAATGGACCCCTACCATTCTTTTACACAGGGTTGGAAATGACATTGAAAATTGACTCCAACGATCCATGGAATAATTGATGGATCAATAGCATTGAGGTCACTACAGAGATCCATTCTTATGTGGTGGTCACAACTCCCATAAAAAAAATATGATTAATGTGGTTTCCCTTTAGGTCACCTTGATAGTGATTTACTTGTTCCCAGCCTACATCATGTTGATGAAAAGAATCTGGAGCTAGAATATCCAAATGTAGTGGTTGCTGGGGTCAGCATGTAAGGATATTTGCGTAAGGATCTTAAATGAAAATGTATTGATCCTATAGATACTTTGTTTGTGAATAAGAAATTCAACAATCACATCTTTCTATTTACAACCATATACAAAATGGAAATCCACTTTGGCTTAGGCTCCAAGTACATGGATTCCATATCAGGATAGGAATCATTGATATGAAAGTGTTCTGCAGTGTATTCAAAACGAGTGGGCTTCTTGTTAGGGGATGACAAACTCTCCTTGAGGATTCTATATTTATAATGTATATTCACTCCCACCATGTTCGGAGACAACTTGGGGGAGGAATAATTTGGGTCAATGGGGGAAGAGCTAAGATGCTTAAATTCCTCGCCAGTTTGAACTGATATAGAAATAAGATAATTTGGGTTATGCAGCACGAGTGTTTGTAGAGGGGACATACATGGACCAAAAAAACGGAAAAAGATTAGGACACCCACATGAAGAGTCTTTTTAATGAGGCATAGGATCGTCTTGGAGGGAACCAATATAGTCAAGGGGGATAAAAGTAAAGGCATGTGTGGGATGGGGTAGGGACAAAGTTCATGATATGGATGGAGGGTTGAAGTGTATGCTCTCCTAATTATTGATAACATTAATAAACAGAGAACAAAGAGAGGGGATCCGAGGTTAGAAAAGAACTAGAAAATCTCAAAGGGATTAAGAGAAACATGCTCATACCAGAAGTCGTGAAGACATCAAATTGATGTGTGAAAGTAAGAAAGAGATCCTAGTCCAGGGATACTAGATGACCCACCACTAAGTCAATAGTAGAAATTGGAGTTGGAATCAGCGAAAAATCAAAAGAGGGAACTCTAGATGGTGAAACTGTGATGACTCTAGGACACGGGCTATTGAAAGGTCGGAATCGAACTCCCATCTGATGCCCACTATATACCTGAATAAAGTGTCCAAATAAAAGGATGTGAGAGTAGAATCCTGGGATGACATGATAAGAAATATCCTAATTCCAATTGATGGATTCATGCACCCGAAGATCAATAATCACTGAAAAAGTACGTGAGATATCAAGCTCAACACAGATATGAGCCACTGCCACATCCACCCAAAATCTAGTCCTTGTATCTGGGTAGAGAATGCTTCCAAGAGCATCATCGATTGACTTAAGGAATCAATGGTTTTGGAATTGAAGTGTAAGAAATGGGAGGTCATTCCACACCGCAGCCAGAGGGATCTCCTTGTCCCTATGTGAATCCATAGACCAGTGCGAGAGGCTGAACTTCCATTGGAAGAATGAACATGGGGCCATGCACCAAAAATCAATGAAATCCTCCTCTGAGTCCAGGATAAGGTATAAGGAATTACGGTAGAACACATATATTTGAACAAGTAAGAGAATAATCTAAGAGAGGAAAAAACACTAGAATACCTTTAGGGGAGTTTTCTCAACCAAAAACAGAGCCACTAATGTCCATTACAGGAATTCTTCCACCTCCGAGAAGCCTAATGCCAGGAATTCCATGAAGAGGAATGCATCATCCCACGAGACCTTCTGGGTTGGCACACTAACAACTAGTATGAAATAATGAATAGGAACAATACACTATAAAATGGAGTCTTTGAAGGATCTAGGTCGATAAACCAGGCGAAGAAGGCTCGAATCAGGTAGTGGGGGCATGTGGGAAACAATGATAATAACATTTGAAACCACAAGTTGTGCATGGTGTGAATTCATGAGAGAAGAATGAGAATCCATAAAATCTAACTCATATGGATATAAATAATATCTACCATGTAATATTCTTCCCTATAGAATTCAATCATTCATGTATACCTCAAAACTTGCACACACCTTCCTCCACATTCATCGAATATTTTGTTGAGTCAAATGGTGGAATTGATTAGCCAAAAACTGGCCATTTGGGGTTTCATTTATAGTTTAGTGACAACCCAAATGTTAGGTACTATTGAGTTATTTTTAATAAAACTAAAAAATATATTCACAAAAAAATTTACATGTATGAGTTATCATCTATTTTTTAAAATATATAAATTTCTTAAAATTTTATTATTTACCTTCAAAATTTTACTCATTACATCTATTAGAAGATGGGTAAAATATTTAATTTACATGTCTGGAAAAAAAAATAAGAAGAAAATTTATATTTTTTAGTATTTTTAAATTTATAGATATATGATAATTTTAAAAATTATATTTAAATATTAAATTTCATTTCTATATATATGTGTTTTTATGTACATGTGTGTGTGTAAGTATGTATGTTTTTATATGCCTTGATAATAAACCATCGCTTTCTTATCCTCCTGAACCATGATGTATTATTCTATAATGACTAAAAATAATTTTTATTTAAATAATAAAATTATTGAAAATTTAAAAAAAAACATAATAAATATAAATTTTAATGTTGTTATCATATTTACCCAGGATAGGCTCCCACTACTCGATCACCTAGATGTCATTGCCTCACCTATATGGACCCAAAAACCACTCCTATAATGATTCCAACAACATCTCACCCTAACATACTTAATGGAACTCCATTACACTCCTCATGAACTAAATTAAATTTACTCATTTACACTCACAAAAAAATTATCACCCATGCCAAAAATGATGGTGATAAGGACTCCACTTCAAATAACATATAAAGGATAAAATAAATGGAATTTAATACCAATGTTTTTATATATGTTAATAATATCTTAACTATAAATTTTACAAAAAATATATTTTTTCAAAACAAAAACCATCTTATTTACCATTACCATTAACCTAATTTAAATAAGATCACTATTAGGGTTCCTTCTAAAATCGACAAGTATACATTACTTTTTTGATATTTGTAAATATATTTAATTCTTTTTGAATTTTTTATTATAAATATTGGACTACATGTTGAAATAATTTTTCATATCATTAGTTTCATGGAACATCTTGGACAACATGTTTTAGTGGGTTCAAATCTCATCTTATTCAATTACCATTGATGTAGTATAGTTTCTCTAGGAGTATAAAACTATATGGATGGATACATTGATTTATTTTTTTGGTATGGACTGGCTAGTGGGATTTAAATCCCACTTATTTCTACACATGTAATGTTATGTTCACATCCCCATATGTATACCTTAATATATCCAAGGTGGATTAGGATATGAATTTAAAAATAATATGAACTTTATATATAGTGGATCGAACCATCTCTGTCTAGTTAATGAAAATATCTTTGACTATTTATAACGAAATTGGAAGTGATACTTTTGTTACATTCATGGATAAATAAATTGATGTTTCTATAAATTATTTCATTTGGTTACCACCCAAACGGGTTATAAATTTTTTTGTTGACCTTAAACCCACCCAGGAACATACCATGTTTCATTAATATCTATTTCTGATGAAAATTCTGTGTTATATTGATTTTATACGATTAATTGATTATGTAAATATTAATATTGGATAAAATTCACATAATATTCATTGTTTTTTGAATGGATTCAGATGGATTTTGTTTTTGGAGATTTAAAATCACAGTAATCCCATTATTAGATATGTTTCATGAACATACTTTCCAAAGGCATGCGATCTTTGTGAGATGGACCAAAATGACATCAACAAACATATTGGTTGAGAGGATGGGAGTATGAACTCATCACACCATTTTTGGGGGAATTATTTTATATTATTGGAATATCATAATGATTTATGACATATCCAAAAATCCTCCCTTAATTCCCAAGTATGACATGGGTCGACCTTGGGTCAAATATCAATTATTATTGATAATGACTTTTGAATCATCTATATATATCAAAGATGTGTCATTGATAGAAAATTTAGTTTGTAAATGAGGTTTTTCCATTGGTGGTACCCTTTTTCAAAAGGACTTGATGACCATTGTTCGATTATTATTATGAATAAGGTATTGAGAAACATAGTGGGTGCTTCGTGAATATCATCATCTTAGGAGAATGAGTTGTTTTAATTTTGGGATCAGGCCCATGGGATGGTACTACTATATGTCCCTGTGAAAAAAATAATAACCAATGTATTTCAATTCAACATAATGGGATACAACCTATCTTTTATGGTCATGTTCTGTGGACCACACTATTTTTTTTAAGATCATGTAAAATGGATATCTAGGAAAAATATTCGTAGAAATTGTTTTTGTGGAAAATACACTGAGGTAGCCCAAGGACCTAAAAAGGGAAGTAGGATCCTAGGATAGATATGTCCCTATAGGGATTCTAGCCTGTAAAGATTTATTAATGATATGGTTAGTTGGGATTGAACCTCAAAGAATATTTCTACGTATCCCATGTGGATGGAAATGAAACCCCATGTGGTTTGGTACAGGTTGATGACCTACACCTATAGAGTTCCTATAAATTCCTTTATCACAAGGAATGTAGATCTTTGAGACTATTTATTTTGGGATTACAAAAAAATCTAGGCCCTATTATCTTCATCCATGGGAAGTATCATAACATTTAATGATTTAGTGGTTTAGTTGGAGGATAAAACTAAGAGGATAACCATATGTTGTTTCATTTATAATCTATACACATTTATGAACATGGAATAGTTTAATATATTAAATTGAATATGAGGATTCCATGTGGGTTGGCTACATGACTTTTGGTATCCACACCTATGGAGGCCCTCAGATGGAAGGCAAGATGAACATCCTAAAAAATATTTTCTACCAAGAAATGCATTTCACAGTGTAGATGTCATTGTCATAAGTAAATTCCTTGTCCACATTAGTATTTATCAAATTAAAGAAACAAGAGTAAGTAAAAGATTCATAAAACCACAATTAATTCATCTACTAGTGGATGTGGTTGAGGATCCAAGAGATGATGAAAGAGATTTTGTGTTGCAGTCCCCTCTTTTTTAGGCTTCTAGGATATTCATATCTGACTAAAAATCAGGTTATGAATAATTTTATTTGACATGGTCTTAATCTAGGAGGGATTACCTACTCCTGGTTCTAGAGGAGAGAGGTGAATAATCCTCTAATTACCATCAAAGGTAAAATCAAGCATGATCCCCCCCAATATATGAAATAAAAGGTCCCTGGTCTAAGAGATGATGAAATAAGTTAAATTCCCCAGAACATTTATCTAAGATCACGGAATACATATATCTACCTCCATGGTTGGGATCCATTTGATCTGTGGGATTCATAACTGCATACACCATGATGAATGAAATCATTTGGTAGGAAATGTTCAGGACATCTCTAACTGATGGAATACATAACAGAATCTGGGACATCTGGGTTTGTCTATTTCAATGATTTTGAATGACTAGATTCTTTGTTTGAGGCTTTGATTTGGTCTCCATAAAATGGGAGTCCCATGTAAGGAGGTCCCATGCCATCGGGGTCATGAAGTGGGATCGAAAGAGGCTCACATAGATGATGGATTGGTGAACCGAAGGTGTAATGTTCATGGAATTTCCTTTTAAAATCATATTTTCTCAGCACAGGGAAAATACTTCAATATCCTTAGTAGACCTTACATGATGGGAAAATAGAGAAACAATACATGGGTGAGGCCTTGGAGTAGGTTCTATGGGGTTCTTTACGTGTCCCTAGATAGGTTTAAAGTAGGTCCCGTGTTTATGAGTGGACCATTATGATAGTATCTAACTGATTAGAGGGAGTGATTCCTCACATAAGTATTTTATGCTTCACACAGTTGATGTAATTTTATCCCACTATTCCTATTAATTCCATCTTCTCTTAGGTTTTGTGGACCAACCTATGTGGTTTTGAGGGCCATGGTGTAGGATCAGAAATAGTATATTTTTTAGGCTTCTCTTATTTTTTCATACTGTTGAATGAAGAGGCCCAATGTCTTATTTATTTTGAAAATATAGGATTTTGGGTGAGGGATCCTACTTTCATTTTGACCCATCCTAGGTGTCTCATGCAGGTGCCTCATTGATGGGTGGATAGTTCTTCTAGGATATGTAGGAAGGGCCTGTGAAAAATTCTTATTATAGACACACGTAAGGACACTTGGAAAATAAACCACCGTTGAGAACCACATATATGATCCCACTAGTCCATAACATGTTGGATTTTCCACAACAAACCTGCTTGGGAGTAGTACTGGTCTGCCTTGTTAGACCTCTAGGCTTGCCCTTTGCTAGTGTCACTAACTCCATGAGAAAATGGGGAGTGCAACAATAAAATTTTTGGGACAGGTCGATGATATTTTTGATATTAACAAATACTATCCCATATTTCATTACAAATCAATGGCCTACCGTATGTTTTTGGTTCTTACCATTGTTAAATTATATTGGGAAATGATTCTAAGAATAATTTATCACCCAGTGTGTGATAATTCTTATAGAAAATGGAAATACAACATCTCCTTCATCTAACATAGATGCAGATATCTACATAAACATTAAATTTGGTTTCTATTTGAGGATCAAATCATGAATTCTATGGAAAAGTTCAAGTAAAACATTAATCGACATAAAAAATCCCCCATTAGAATTAGTTTCAATTAGAACAAATAAAATATAGATGTATTGTAACTCTATGTAACTATCACACATTCCAAAATCATTAAATGTTTTTTACAGTTACGTTTACTATGCGAGTATTATTTTATTATTTCCTAATCCATGGGGCTTGGTGAATATTGTTCGATTATTTATAGGTTCATATGATAGACCAGTTGAACATTGAATCTTTTGTGTCATCATCCTAATTTTCTTCAATTCAAAATATAGAAGGCGTAGCACATGAGGCATGGATTTTTATTAGGCCGCCATTTTTTGATTTTTATAAAAAATAGTTAAAAGCCTTTATATATTTAGTGGTAATTGTTTTTAAAAAATATAAAGAGTGTATGTATAACGAGCTGAGACTCAACTTTTACAATGGGTTCCCTTTTTTGGTTTTTCAACCAGGTGAGTATTTTATACCTTTTGGGGTAGTTTAGAGTCTTAAAATACAAACTAAGATGATTTATGTTTTGGTCAAAAACAACTTTGACAATTAATTATGTGATGATGAACCAAAAATGGCTTGTAGGATGAGAATGTTCCAAAATTCTTTAGATACCCAAAATGGGAATTTTGATTCATGGTTTTGTAATTTTTGGATCCATAAAATTAAAAATCAATTTATTAAAGGAATGAAAAAATACCGTATTCAAAATGAAGATTCTAAGAATAATTTTACGGAGGATTAAATAGATATAAGAAGTATCTCCAAAATACAAATGTTCCTCTAATGGACATGGAATATTCTATGGGAGGTTCATGAAATTCAAATGTGGTTGTATCAACATATAGTCACACAATGGAATCATTAAAATGGCATGCCCTTTTGGTGGAAGTTTTATGCTAAGAAAACTGGTTTGTATTAATGAATTTTCAATTAATGGTGTATTTAATAAACTAGGATTCTGTTACTGATGGTTTGTTTTTTAATGATGATCCATATTTTTCATGAAAAAGGTGTATTTTCCAAAGTAAGGTGTCTGAGAATGAGAAGAAAATCTATATAGGCATTGGCCAAGAATGGGATAAAGCTACAACATGAATTTGGATTCTATAAATGGGGGTATAATATATTATATGATCTATTATTTGATGAAATAACCTCCCTAATGAGGGTTGAATAATTATGAGAATTTATTTTCTATGACCAAGACATGGAAAAAAATGATTAACATTTTATGGTGGGGAGGTTGGGGATATAGTTTAAGGGTGTCTACCTTTATATGAAATATTATTTCATTTATGTATCATATTAATATGTCTAAGATTACGAAATCTATTTATGGTATAAATGGGGGAGGGTTATAAGATTGATTTTGGGGATTTTCATATATGATGAGTTATATTGGATGAAAATGTCATTGTGGAATACATAGATAGAAGAATAATCTCTTCAAAAAGAATCTAAATCTATTTGGAAGGCCCTTTTATGGGAGAGATGTGAAAATCCAACTTGGATGTATCATTGAATAGTAAATTAGTGGAATCCAATATAACGACCCATACATTACATACATTGTTATTACTTTATAATTGAAGCACACTTATTACAACATATAACAAAACCTTGAAAGGACCGTATAGGTATAGTTTCTTTAGAAGTTGGGAAACATAAACAACTGGTTCAAAAATCATCTACGTTGTCTCCCATTTATTTCATCATATCTATAGTCCCTTTAGGCATATTCTACTTAGTACCCTTCCTCCAAACTAGGGGAAGGAAAACATACAAAGGGGTGAACTCAAATTCTCAGTAAGGGTAAACAAAAGAAATATCAATAACATCATATTCATAAGAACATAACATTTTGGAAAACTTAACCTAAAGAAGAGATCATAATATCATAACATGGGATATACCATAGTGGTGAAATGTAATCACAAAAAATCATAACATAAAACATGAAAATTTTTTGCATACACACATAATAGTAGAGAATCATTTCTTAGTAGTCAAGACTCATTGCCAAGACTATCTTAGCGGACAAAGTCCAATTCTGAACCGAGTTCACTCCTCATTTCAGTCCTGTTTCACTTAACCGGATTAACCTGTCGTTTCAGCCATGTCTATCTCATGAGATATAAATCATTACCCAATGCATTGGAGGGAGATATAGGTCCCACCCATCTCATAATGATACCATTCTTGTGTGTGCCACAAGATCATAAATCATACATCATAACATAACCCATGTAATAAAAATGGGATTCATAAACCTCATGCCATCATAACATAATCCATATAAGATAAAACGACATCATAAAAATAATTCCAGTATAACACAATCAATTCAATGTAAAAATATGGATAGAAATAAAACACTATATTATCATAGATGGAAAATAAATTTGATAAAACACTTGAACTTTATTCATGAGTAAAATATCATTTCTACTTTAAAAACATTTTTCCATTCATTAAATGTCATAAAATTTTAATCAAAAATAAGTTTATTAAAAATAAACATGAAAACTTGTAATGGAAGATTCATGGAAATATTATTCTAAAAATCCATCCCGGCCATATAATTTAAAAAACATTAAAAGTCAAAATGTACCTCGAACTAAAAACGACAAAAGATTCCTTTCATATCTTTTACTAAAGACTCACCGAAGGGTAAAATTGGTTTTTAAAAAATTCTAGGAGGATATAGATAATATTAAGTATTGAGGAAGCATGTATGTGGATGATAAATACACCCCAATAAACACCAAAGTATATAAAATCTCGGAGAAAAATTAGATTGTGAGATTTTCCCTTACCTTATGTCTGATTTGCTTCGTACGTGTCCGAACCTCCTGTATAATGATTTAAATAATGTTATTGAATTATTCCAGAATTTTACTCATTGTTATGATATCATATATGGTCATATTCTTAGATTCTTATTAGTAATATTTCATTGCTACTTGTTATTCGAGTTTTTATTGCTTTTTTGTTCTTATACATGTTTTGTCAAATAAATTCTTATTCTTATTTTTAGATTATAGATACCTCATTTCCTGAATGGTATTAGTATAATATATATAATATTTATTCATTCAGTTCATTTTTATAATCATTATTCAATGAAGATCATGTATAACGAGTCGCATCACATCGTTGAGACGGTATTCCGTACGTACGAATGAGTGGTGATATCATTCCCATGATCGTGGAATCGTATTGAAGTGTATGTATACTATTTCAGAATCAATATCACTTTAAAATAATCATGTATACTTATTCTTTACAAAATTATACAAATCAATGTAATGTGGTGGTGGAAAACAGATTACACCACAGCGTGGAGACGGTATTTCATTCATACGCACGCGCGGTGATTTAATTTTCCATAGGATGGATAGAAGGTGAAATAGTGTTGTTTAATATTTATAATAACATATTAGTGTATGAGTGATACTGATTTTATTACATTATAATGAAAAAACTAAGGAAGAAGAAGTTGAAGAGAAAGAAATTGGAAAGGATCGGTAATGGATATTGCCTCTTCTTTGACGAGCCTCTTCTTACCCTCCTCTTAGGGCACTAGGGATGTACTTTTAAGAATACCAAGACCTCTAGGATGTATCTAGGGAAGTGTAGAATAGAATTTGGCATGGTTTGTCTGAGCTTGATGGATCAATGTGGTGTGAGGAGGAGAGGGAGGAGGTTCCCTTTTATAAGGGAGGAGATGGGCACCTTTGGAAAAACTAAAAATATTATTTCATTATAAAGTCATATTCGGTTTTAAATAGCTCCAAATTGATTTCTTTCAAGGTTAAGGTGGGGATCGGTCATTGTTTTCTCATAAAATAGAATTTGGACAAGTTTAGGTTCCTATTTTAACCATATCATTTTGATTTACCTTTAAGTTCAATAATTTTACTTTT
Organism: Viscum album; assembly: GCA_963277665.1. Classification (NCBI taxonomy): domain Eukaryota; kingdom Viridiplantae; phylum Streptophyta; class Magnoliopsida; order Santalales; family Viscaceae; genus Viscum; species Viscum album. The sequence goes on from OY728142.1 coordinate 1,788,397,803, forward strand.
AATGTGTCTACTTGTTTTCATACAATATAAGATTAATAAAATTACTATAAAAAGACAAAAAACCCCAAGTTGTTTATTATTAATATATATAACCTTATATAAGTCATTTTTCCGAACGTATATTTTTAAGAATAAAATAACAATTAATAATATAATATATTTTTTAAAATCTATTTTATGTCAATTCTGACACTATTTGGTAGTTGCTTTTTGTGAAAATGAAAACCGCATTATTAGTCCAAAAAAAAGTTAATTAAATCCATACTAACATGTAATATTAACTTATAAAAATAGTGTAATTCATAAAAAGTCTAAAATTACTTTAATTTGAGTATTTATAACATCAATTATGTTAATATTTTATTAATAAGATAATTAATGCATCACCATTGTGACATAAATAAGTTACATTATTTAATGTCTAAAAATTATAAATAAAATACCATTTTTTAGTAAAACTTTTTATATTTATAATGAATATTTATAGTCAAATTTATATTATGTATAACCCTATATTAAAAATGTTTTAGTTATTAAACTTTGATTTTAACTATTTTAACTATTCTTTAAATAAAATAATATTAAATGTCTTATTCTAATAAAAGTGAACCTAAAGGGAAATATTTTATCCCTAATGTTGTTTTTGGTCTAATTAAACTTATTCAATGGAATTAGGAAATGTGTTAGGGTAATAATAATATCATTTTACCACTTATTACCCTATTTACTTTTAACCGTGTTAAATAAAAGTAAAAAGTTAATATTCACCAAAAATTATTTTCATCACATTGAACCACATTTTACATAATTACATCAACCATGTCTCTCAGATTTTTGAAATTCCATTCACTAAAATGGTAAAATTATATTTTATGTAAATTTGAAAATTCTCCAAGGAGGTGGGTAAAACACGGTGAAAAGTTCAATAAATTTTTTATATATCATAAATTTTTATAAAATGACTCCAATGAATTACTTTGAACTTATATAGGTATTATGTATCAATTTTTTTAATTAAAATATATTTAAAAAAAATAAATAATTATATAAATACAAAGTCATTTTTTAAATAGTAACCCAGTGTTTTCACCATTCATAAAAAATTTAATGTTTTTAGAAAAATACTAAAATTTCACCCTAGGCTAATTTCGATATTCCGAATCCAAAAATGAAGTCCATTTTGAAAAATAAAAATTCAAAAAGTGGGTATTAATATTCATAATGGCTATTTTTAATAATATTTTAATAGCATATCATCGTTTAGTGAAAATCGATATTGCGTACATTGCAAGCTATCGAGGAAGGTCCTGATTGTGTGTAAAGCAAGCCAAGCTAGTGTTCTATGTACTGAAAGATTCCTTTGATGATTTATATAACATAAAAACAAAAAATTTCTCATAAAAATCTCGGTTGTTACATTCTACCCCCCTTAAAATGAATTTCTCCCTCAAAATTCGTCACTTTGTAACAAACTGATGAGGATACCTCTCCCTCATCATATCCTCAAACTCCCATGTAGATTCTTCTAATTGGTGGTTCCTCTATAAAACATTCACCAAGAGAGTGGTCTTGTTTTTTAGAACTTTTTTTCTATGATCCAGAATCTCTATCAGCTGTTCTTCATAAAAAAGATCTTGCTCCAGCGGTACAACTTCTGAGCTGAGTACATGTGAAGGATCGAGTATGTACTTTCTCGGGAGAGATACATGGAACACATCATGAACTTGAGAGAGATTCTGTGGAAGTCCCAATCAGTAAGCTACCCTCCCAACACGATCCAGCATTTCGAGAGGACCGATATACCTATGGCTTAACTTTCCCTTCTTTCCAAATCTCATTAAACTCTTCCAAGGAGATATTCGTAAGAACACTTTATCTCCTAGTTCAAACTCTAGGTCTTTTATTCGATTATCGGTGTTTCTTTTTTGTCGACTCTGATCTTCTATTATGTGTTGTTGAATAGATCAGACCTTTTCTACCATCTCATCATCATGATCATGTCATAATAGCTTTCTTTCCCCAACTTCATACCAGCAAGTTGGAGTTCAGCATTTCTATCCATAGAGATATTCATAAGGATCCATCTGAATACTAGAGTGAAATCTATTATTATAAGAAAATTCCACCAAAGGTAGGTGTTGATCCCAACAACCTTTGATGTCCATAGTGCAAGCTCTAAATATGTCTTCTAGAGTTTGAATTGTTCTCTCAGACTGACCGTCTGTCCGAGGATGATAAGCAGTGCTGAAGCTCATCTCTAAATCCAGAGTGTGCTGAAGACTTCGCTAAAACTTTGAGGTAATCCTCAGATCCCAATCAGATATAATGGAATGTTTTACTCCATGAAATCTTACCACTTCCTTTACATATATCTTGGAAATCTGATCAAGAGAGAAATCCTCTCTAATAGAAATTAATTCTTCTGAATTCATAAGACGATCAAATATAACCCAGATGACATCATTGCCTTTGGATGTTGTAGGAATTCTAGTGACAAAGTCCATAGTGATGTTTTCCCATTTCCATTTGGGTATGGGTAATGGTTGTAACATCCCATTAGACTTCTATCTCTCAGCTTGAACTTGCTGACAAACCAAGCATCGAGAGACATATTCACCAACATCTCTTTTCATGCCATCCCACCATAAGTACTCTTTTAGGTCCATATACATCTTTGTGCTTCTAGGATGAATAGAGAATGAAGAACTATGAGCCTCATCCAGCATCTCCTTCTTTAATTCTGTGATGGGAGGAACACAAACCCTATTCCTGAACCTTATTATCCAATCACAATCAAGGTTGAATTTAGGAACATTTCTCACCTTCTTTTGTAACTCTAAATCTTCTTTTTGTGCCTCTCTAATCTTAATATGTATAGATAGTTGAACATTCATTTGATGAAGATATGATTTTTCCCCTTCCATTATAATTCCAAGATCCATCCTTTGTAAATCCATAAATAATGGATCTTCTGTGATACTCATCATGGATAATCTAGAATGGTCTTGTCGACTTAATGCATCTGCCACCTTGTTTTCATTCCTAGGGTGGTAATGAATTGAGATGTCGTAATCCTTAATCATCTCCAACCATCTTCTTTGGCGCATATTCTTCTCCTTTTTTGTGAAAATATACTTTAATCTTTTATGATCAGTATAAATATCACACCTTTCAGCATAAAGATAATGTCTCCAAATATTTAATGTAAATATTATCGTAGCTAACTCCAAATCATGAGTTGGGTAATTTTGCTCATGGATTTTCAATTGTCGTGAGGTAAAAGTTATCACCATATAAATTTGCATAAGAACACAACCCAGCCCCTTCTTGGATGCATCACTGTAGATCACAATCCTTTCTCCACTACAAGGAAGTGTGAGTACAGGTGCACTGGATAACCTTCTTTTCAACTCCTTGATATTCTCTTCACATTCCTCTGTACACACGAACTTAAATCTTTTTCATGTCAACCTAGTGAGTGGATTAGATAATAGTGAAAAATCATTCACAAAATGTTGATAATATCCATCCAAACAAAGAAAACATCGGATCTTAGTTACTGTTGTTGGTCTCGACCATCTTTTTATAACCTCTGTTTTTGCTAGATCCATAGATATCCCCTCTTTGAAGATTATGTGACCAAAAAATGAAACTTTTTGAATCCAAAATTCACACTTGGTAAATTTAGCATAAATCTTCTCCTTTCTCATGGTCTTCAATACAATTCTCAAGTGATCTTCATGTTCTTCCTTGCTCTATGAATAGACAAAAATATCATCTATAAAGACTACCACAAACTGATAAATATAGTCTTTGAATACTCTATTCATCTGATCCATGAAGATAGCATGGGTATTAGTAAGACCAAATGGAATCACTCTAAATTCATAGTGTCCCTGCCTTGTATAGAAAGCCGTTTTTTGTATATCCTCCCTTTTGACCCTTTATTGATGATACCCTGAACAAAGATCAATATTGGAAAAGTATTGAGCTCTGTGTAGTTGATCAAATAATACATCAATGCGTGGGAGATGATATTTGTTCATGATAGTGATCTTGTTATGTTCTAGATAATCAATGCACAGCCTCATTGATCCATCTTTCTTCTTAACAAACAGAACAGGTTCTCCCCAAGGTGACGGACTAGGGCGTATGAATCCCTTATCAAGATTATCTTGGAGTTTCTTCATCAATTCATGCAACTCAATAGGGGTCATTCTATAAGGTGTCATTAAAATAGGCAAAGCACCCGATACGAGTTCTATTGAAAACTCAACTTCGCGATTTTCTGGAAGACCCGACAATTCCTCCAGAAAGACATCATCAAACTCTCGTACAATGGGAATATTCTTAATCGTGAGTTTCTCTCCAACTATTTGAGATAAATAACCTTAATTTAGTGTAATCAATACCCATAAGATGGAAGAAATTTCCACTGGAAGGTTATGTTCATCCTTGCATCGATATAAGATCATAGATTGTTCTGAAATATGAAATGTGACTTCCATTATTTGGGAATTGAAATGAGATCCATATAAATAAAGCCAGTTAATTCCAAGAATCACATCACATTACACTATAGGAAGGATCACATGATTTACAGGAATAACTTTCCCACAAACTTCAATCGGAGATGAATTATAAAATATTGATGCGACTGTTATGACATTATGAGTTCTCACAGCTAACTGAACATCTAATTATTAAGGTAATACGACGATACCCTTAGAAAATTTTTTATAAATAAAAGAGTGGGTGGATCCAGAATCAAATAGAACATTTTCTAATTTACTGTGGATGGTAAGTGTACCTTTCACCACTTCGTTCTCATACTCCATATCACTGATATAAATTGCATGTGACATTCCTTTACCTTTAGCCTTAAGAGTTTGTTGATGTCGATCATCATCAACAACCCTTGGATTAGGGCATTGATTGGCATAATTCCCCATTTACCTTCACTTATAACATTGAAGTGTAGGAGGTTCACTATGTGTAGCCTTTTCTTTATTCGCATCACTAGACATCTTCTTCCCATCATTGGGTCATTCAAATTCCCGATGACCTTCCTTTCCAAATTTGAAACATTTACTTTTCCCGTTAAGACAGATCCCTCCATGTTTCTTTCCACACATTGAGCATAAGAGAAAACTCATCTTCTTTTTAGTGTGCTCTTTAGATTTTCCTTTGAATTCCATTTTCCTTTTCTTATCAAACCCATATGACTGATGGGTTACTCTAATCTCCATCTCAACTTTGAGAGCACATCGAACGATTTCTTCATAGCTATTGAAGTCCTTTACGGCTAAAGCCTTTTAAAGACATGGTTTTAATCCACTAAAGAATCGATCGATATTACTCTCAGGTTGGATAATAATCCCATAAGTGTACCTTGAAAGTCTTGTAAAAATTTCTTCATAGGTACCAACCGATTCATCATCCTTTTACTCCAGCTCATAAAACTCCTTCTCTATCATTGTTCGAAGAAGACGAGGGAAGTAATTATTGAAAAATAAGTTCTTGAAATAATCCCATTGCATGGATTCAATTTAATCCCTTTGCCTCATATTCTGGATAAGAATCCACCATTGATCAGTTTCACCTTCCAAACGATATACTGCTAAGATGATTTTATCATGCTCAGAACACTGAAGAACTGAAAATATCTATTGAGTATTACTGATCGATTGTTCAGAAACAAATCGATCAGTAGACCCGCTCAATAAAGGTGGAAGCTACCTCATGAAGGATTAAGTAGAATGTTTCTTCTTCCTTTGCTCGTTTGGAAGCCATGCTTGATTCATAGCTTGAGAAAGTTGTGTGAGAATGGCTACAAGATTTTTCATTCCAGCTCCCATAACGTTTGGTTGCTAATGGGGAAAATAATTGCATTGCCCGTCGCATTCCACGTTAACACGATTCCTTCGGGTTCCAGCTATTGACTAAAACCAACAAGAATAGTGTAAGCAACACTAATTATAATAAGAAAACCACATAATCAATAATAAAATTTTAAACTTAAGGTCTTATCTTAGATTATTAATGGCCATTATTAAACCACTAAGATTGTGTTATATTCTTAGACTTATCCTTAGGGTTCTAACTAAGGCTTTCACATCATAGTTTCCAAATGATGACTATACCATTCCTCTGATACCAACTATAACGACCCATACATTAAATACATTGTTATTAATTCATAATTGAAGCACACTTATTATAACATATAACAAAACCATGAAAGGACCGAATAGGTAGAGTGTCTTTAGAAACTGAGAAACAGAAACAACTGGTTCATAAATCATCTAGGTTGTCTCCCATTTATTTCATCATATCTAGAGTCCCTTTTGGCATATTCTACTTACTACACTTCTTCCTGACCTGGGGAACGAAATCATACAAAGGGGTGATCTAAAATGCACATTAAGGGTAAAAAAAAGAAATATCAATCACATTATATTCATAAGAACATAGCATTTTGGAAAACATAACCTGCAAAATAGATCATAAATTCATAACATGGGATATATCATAGTGGTGAAATGTAATCCCAAATAATCATAACATAAAAAATGAACCTTTTTGGAATACACACATAATCATAGGGAATCATTTCTTAATTGTCAAGACTCATTTCCAAGACTATCTTAGTGGAAAAAGTCCATTTCTGAACCGAGTTCACTCCTCGTTTCAGTCCTGTTTCACTGAATTGGATTAACCTGTCATTCCAGCCATATCTATGTCATGAGATATAAATCATTACCCAATGCATTGGAGTAAGATATAGGTCCCAACCATCTCATAATGATACCATTCTTATGTGTGACACCGGATCAGAAATCATACATCACAACATTACCTGTGTAATAAAAATGGGATTCATAAACATCATGCCATCATAACATAATCCATATAAGATAAAAGGACATCATAAAAACAATTCCATTATAACATAATCAAATCAATGTAAAAATATGGATTGAAACAGAACCCTATATTATCATAGATGGAAAATAATTTTCATAAAACACTTGAACATTATTCTTGAGGAAAATATCCTTTCTACTTCAAAAACATTTTTCCATTCATAAAATGTCATACAATTTTAGTAAAAAAAAGTTGTTTAAAAAAAATTGAAAACATGTAAAGGACGCTTCATGGAAATAATGTTTTAAAAATACATTCAGGAAGTATAAGTTAAAAAAACATTCTACTCATACTTTGGATGGAGAAGTCAAAAATTACCTCGTACTAAAAACAAAAAAATATTCATTTAATATCTTTTACTAAAGACTCAACGAAGGTTAAAATTGGTTTTAAATAATTGTAGGAGAATATAGATAATATTACATACTGAGGAAACATGGATGTGGATGATGAAAAACACCCCAGTAAATACCAAAGTATAATCAATCTCAGATAAAAATGAGATTGTGAGATTTTCCCTTACCTTAGGTCCGATTTGCATCATACGTGTCCGAACCTCCTGTATAATGATTTCAATAATGTTATTGACTTATTACAGAATTTTACTCATTTTTATGATATCATATATGGTCATATTCTTTGCTTTGTATTAATAATATTTCATTGCTACTTGTTATTTGAGTGATTATTGCTTTTTTGTTCTTATGCGTGTTTTTGTCGAATAAATTCTTATTCTTCATTTTAGATTATAGATACCTAATTTACAGAATGGTATTAGTATAATATATATCCTATTTATTCATTCAATTCATTTATATAATAATTATTTAATGGAGATATTGTATAATGAGTTTCATAACATCGTGGAGATGGTATTTCGTATGTACGCACGAGCGATGATATCGTTCCCATGATCGTGGAATTGTTTTGAAGTGTATGTATACTATTTCAGAATCAATATCACTTTAAAATAATCATGTATACTTATTTATTATACCATTATAACCATCCAAGAAAGTTGGTGGTGGAAAACAGATTACACCACAACATGGAAACTGTATTACGTACGTACGCTCGCGCGGTGATTTCATTTTCCGTAGGTTGGATAAAAGGTGAAATAGGTTTGTTACATATTTATAATAACATATCAGTATATGATTGATACTGATGTTATTGCTTCATAATGAAACAACTAAGTAAGAATAAGTTGAAGAAGAAAGAAATTGGAAAGGATCGGTAATGGATATTACCTCTTATTTGATGCGCCTCTTCTTAACTTCCTCTTAGGGCACTAGGGATGGTCTTTTTAAAAGACCAGGACATCTAGGATGTTTCTAGGGAAGTGTAGAAGATAATTTGGCAGGGTTTGGCTGAGAATGATGGCTCAATGTGGTGTGAGGAGGAGAGGGAGGAGGTGCCCTTTTATAAGGGAGGAGTGGGCACCTTTGGAAAAACTAAAAATATTATTTTATTATAAAGTCATATTCGGTTTTCAATAGCTCAAAATTGATTTATTTCTATGATAAGGTGGGGATGGGTCGAAATAATCTCATGAAATAGAATTTTGGCAAGTTTAGGTTACTATTTTAACCTTATCATTTATATTTAACTTTAAGTTCAACAATTTTACTTTTACAGTGTCGTCTTGTTTTCTTACACTATAAGGTTAATAAACATACTATAACAAGACAAACAACCCCCAAGATGTTTATAATTAATATATATATCCTTATATAAATCATTTGGAAGATCCTTAGATTTTTAGGTATAAAATAACAATTAATAATATAAAATTTGTTTTAAAAACTATTTTATGTCAAGTTTGACACTATTTGGTAATTGATTTTTGTGAAAATCAAAACAGAATTATTAGTTCGAAGAATGTAATTAAATCCATAAGAAAATTTCATATTAAACTATAAAATTAGTGGAATTCATAAAAAGTCTCAAATAAAAATTATTTGAGTATTTAAAACATCAATTTTGTTAATATTTCATTAATAAGATAATTACTTCATCACCATTGTGTCATAAATAAATTAAAATAATTAATGTCTAAAAATTATAAATAAAATTCCATTATGTAGGAAAAATTTTATCTTTTTAATGAATATTTATAGTAAAATTTATCTTATGTATAACTCTATATTTAAAATGTTTTAGTTATTAAACTTTGATTTTAACTATTTTAACTATTCTTTAAATAAAATAATATTAAATGTATTAATCTAATCCAAGTGGACCTAAAGAGTAATATTTTATCCCTAATGTTGTTTTTGGTCGAATTACACTTATACAATAGAATTAGTACACATTTTAGGGTAATAATAATATCATTTTTACCCTTAATTACCCTATTTACTTTTAACCATGTTAAATAAAAGTAAAAAGTAACTATTCACCAAAAATTATTTTCATCTCATTGAACCACATTTTACATTCTGAAATCAACTGTGTCTCTCAGATTTTTGAAATTCCATTCACAAAAGCAGTAAAATTATGTTTTATGTAAATTTGCAAATTCTCCTAGGAGGTGGGTAAAAGACGGTGAACAGTTCAATAAAATTTTTATATATCTAAAATTATTATAAAATGACTCCAATGAATTAATTTGATCATATATAGGTATTATGAATCAATTTTTACCTAAAATAAATTTAAATAAAATAAATAATTATTTAAATAAAATGTCAGTTTTTAAATAGTAACCCAGTGTTTTCACCATTCATCAAAAATATAAATTTTTCAGAAAAATACCAAAATTTCACCCTAGGCTAATTTCGATATTCTGAATCCAAAAATGATGTCCATTTTGAAAAATAAAATTTAATAAAGTGGGTATTACTATTCATAACATCTATTTTCAAAAATATTTTAATAGCATATCGTTGTTTAGTGAAACTCGATATTGCGTACAATGCAAGCTACCGAGGAAGGTCGCGATTGTGTGCAATGAAAGACAAGCTAGTGTTGTGTGTAGTGAAAGATTTCTTTGATGATTTATATAAAATAAAAATAAAATATTTCTCAAAAAAATATCCTGTGTTACATCCCATGAATGACAGGACCATTTGGTTGGTGAGTTATGCAAAGCCAACTGGGGTGTACTAATATATTATTAGAAAAATTTGTCTCCAGGAATCTGACATTCCACTACTGATGGGAAGTGAATATTTAAGGATATTTGGATTATCCCCGACCCAAATTTTGTATTTGTAAGGAATTAGACTGAATATGGGATGATCATTTCCTAGAAAAATCAACTTGGATGGGGAGAAATTAATTCCCTTAATAGGTATTTCCCCTATATATTTTAAAATGGATTTTTTTTAATATTGTGTTCGGACTAGGTTATAGGGCCTCATAGACTCTAGGTATCTTTCAGGAGTGTTTAGAGACCCAAATCTTAATGTACATGGACATTTCATTACTTTTGCGGAATACTTAGTACATAACAAAAACACACACATAAGGACTGTAATAGTTTAGAGTCCTTGGAAACGTAGAATATAATATTCTAATCGTGGTGAATGATCTTCAACATCTCCCATAAAGATCTTCTTCTTTTATACCAAAAACCTTTCATTATATCCTGGGGAAAAAGAAAAAACAAAAGGGTGAGATCAAATGCTCAGTAAGGGTAAACAAAAGAAATATCAATCACATCATATTCATAAGAACATAACATTTTTTAAATCTTAACCTGCAAAAGAGATCATAAACGCATAACATGGGATAAATCATAATAGTAAAATGTAATCCAATTAATCATAACGTAAAACATGAAAGTTTTTGGCATACACACATAATCATAGAGAATCATTTCTTATTAATCAAGACTCATTGCCAAGACTATCTTAGTGGACAATGTCCATTTCTGAACCGAGTCCACTCCTCGTTTCAGTCCTGTTTCACAGAACTGGTTTAACCTGCCGTTACAACCATGTCTATTTCATGAGATATAAAATCTTTACCCAATGAATTGGAGGGAGATATAGGTCCCACCCATCTCATAATGATACCATTCTTATGTGTACCACAAAATCATAAACCATACATCATAGCATAACCCATGTAATAAAAATGGGAATCTTAAACATCATGACATCATAAAACAATTCATATGAGATAATGGAATTAATAAAAATTATACCATAACAACATAATCAAATCAATGTAATAATAGGGATAGAAACAGAACCCTTTATTATTTTAGATGGAAAATAATTTTGATAAAACACTTGAACTCTATTCTTGAGGAAAATATTCTTTCTACTTCAAAAACACTTTTCCTTTCTTAACATGTCATACAATTCTAAACGAAAATAAGTTGATTAAAAATAAACATGAAAATTTTTAAAGGAAGCTTCTTGTAAATAATGTTTTAAAAATCCATTCATGCCGTATAAGTTAAAAAAACATTCTTCTCGTACTTTTTTCGGAAAAGTCAAAAAGTACCTCGTATGAAAAACGAAAAAAGATTCCTTTCATATCTATTATTAAAAACTCACCGAAGGGTAAATTTTAATTTAAAAAATTGTAGGTGGATGTAAATAATATTAAATATTGAGGAAACATGTATGTGGATGATAAAATACACCCCAGTAAATACCAAAGTATAAACAATTTCAGATAAAAATTAGATTGTGATATTTTCCCTTACCTTAGGTCCCATTTTCTTTTAAGTGTCCGAACCTCATGTATAATGATTTAAATAATGTCATTGACTTATTCCATAATCATACTCATTGTTATGATATCATATATGGTTCACTTATGACTTTATTTTACCCGTTCTTTTGTAAATTCCATGTTAAGGAGCGTTTTGGGTAAAATCGTTTCATTTGTCGTCTGTGTTTTGACTTGTAATTATTCACATGATTAATTTTATCATGATTTCATAATTCCAGAATATAAAACATGATTTATATATAATATATATTCAGAATATACATATATATAATAGATCAGTAAATGGAAAGAAATACACCGTTCATGGATACGATAGGCTGTACGTACGCATGAACGCTGTTTTCGTTTCCTTATTGAGTTGAATAGAATTAAGTAGATGAATTACATATATATACAAATAAATCCTGTATAATTATTATGTAATATATTTCATGATTACTTATTATATATACTTTATAATCATTCATGAATGGTTAACTTGGAGAATGAATCTCATCGCGGTGTGGAGACGGTAGTCTGTACGTACGCACGAGCGATTATATCATTATCATGATCGTGTAATTGTATTGGAGTGTATGTATACTATTTCAAAATCAATATCACATTACAATAATCATATATTGTTATTATGTACACCATTATACCCAACCAAGTAAGGTGGTGGTGGAAATTGGTTACACCACGGCGTGAAGACGGTATTCCGTACGTACGCACGCGCGGTGATTTTGCTTTCCGTAGGATGGATAGATAGTGAAATAGGGTTGTTTAATACTTATAATAACATATCGGTATATGAGTGATACTGATTTTATTACTTCATAATGAAACAACCTAAGAAGAAGAAGTTGAAGAAGAAATAATGTTGAAAGAATCGGTAACGGACATTACCTCTTCTTTGAAGCGCCTCTTTGAGTCCTCCTCTTAGGGCAATAAAATTGGTCTTTGAAGAAGACCAGGTCCTATAAGATGTTTCTAGGGAAGTGGAGAAGAGAATTTTTCAGGGATTGGCTGAGCATGAAGGCTCAAAGTGGTTTGAGGAAGAGAGGGAGGAGGTTCCCTTTTATAAGGGACGAGAGGGGCTCTTTTGGAAAAACTAAAAATATTATTTTATTATAAATCCAAATTATGTTTTAAATAGCTCCAAATTGATTTATTTCAAAGATAAGGTGGATATGGGTCGAAATCCTCTCATCCAATAGAATTTAGACAAGTTTAGGTTCCTATTTTATCCTTATCATTTATATTTAACTTTAAGTTAGATAATTTTACTTTTACCATGTCTTTTTGTTTTGTTACACTATAAGGTTAATAAACATACTATAACAAGCCAAACGAACCCCAAGTTGTTTATTATTAATATATATATCCTTATCTAAGTCATTTGGCCGATCCTTATATTTTTAGCAATAAAATAACAATTAATAATATAATATTGTTTTTAAAAACTATTTTATGTCAATTTTGACACTATTTTGTAAATGATTTTTGTGAAAATCAAAACAGAATGATTAGTTCGAAAAAAGTTAATTTAATCAATAATAACATGTCATATTAACCTATAAAATTATTTTAATCCATAAAAAGTCTTAAATTACATTTATTTGGTATTTATAACATCAATTAGGTCAATATTTCATTAATAATATAATTACTGCATCATCTTTGTGTCATAAATAAATTTACTTTTTTAATGTCTAAAAATTACAAATAAAAAATAATTATGTAGGAAATGTTATTATCTTTCTAATTAATATTTATAGTCGAATTTATCTTATGTATAACCCTATATAATAAATGATTTAGTTATTAAACATTGATTTTAACTATTTTAACCCTTCTTTAAATAAGTTAATTATAAATGTCCTAATCTAATCCAAGTGGGCCTAAATGGTCATATTTTATTCCTAATGTTGTTTTTGGTCGAATTACACTAATCCAATAGAATTATAACATGTGTTAGGGTAATAATAATTACAAAATTTTTACCCTTAATTACCCTATTTACTTTTAACCGTGGTAAAAAAAGTATAAAGTTACTACCACCAAAAATTATTTTCATCTCATTGAACACTATTTTACTTACTGACATCAACTGTGTCTCTCGGAGTATTGATATTCCACTCACAGAAGCGGTAAAATTAAGTTTTATGAAAAATTCATTTTTTTAACTACCACTTAGTGGTTTCACTATTCATCAAAAAATGAATGTTTCCAGAAAAATACCAAAAATTAGGCCTAATTTATATTTTTTATTATGAACTCAAAAATGATCTCTATTTTACCAAATTCAAAACGTATCAGTTGCATTAATTAATTTAAAAATTGATTCCCGTCGTCAAAACAAATAGCGTGTTCTTAAGAGATAATAACTATCAAAAGATTGACAATTGTTTATGTCTAGTTTAAATGTGAAATTACATCCAATGACCAACATTTTATTAAATTGTAAAAATATATTCTAAATATACTTTGAAACCACTCAAATAAATATTAATTATTTCGATTAAAAAGGTTGTTTTTAATTAAAAATTTATTAATTTTCACTATTCATCAGAAAATGAAAGTTAGCCAAAAAGTACCAAAATTTCACCCTATGCTAATTTCGATATTCCGAATCTAAAAATGAAGTCCATTTTGAAAAATAAAATTTACAAACTTCCAAGAAGTGGTTATAACTATTCATAACAGCTAGTTTTAATAATATTTTAATTGCATATCGTTGTTTAGTGAAACACGGTATTTCATACTACACACGCTATGCAAGGAAAGTCAAGGATGCATATTGTGCAAGATAATTTTGGTGTAGCGTACAACACAAGAAATTAATGAAATTAAAAAGAATATTTTCATAAAATCTCGGGGTGTTATATTCTACCCCCCTTAAAATGAATTTCGACCTCAAAATTCGTCGGGGTTATAAATAGTTTACGACTCGAAAGCTTCTTTAAAATAAACCCAAATCGTAAAAAGGAATACCAAAACCATTCTTTAAAAAAAAGTATGAAACGTAACGGTTTCCCAAATAAACTAATCACTGGGTTTCCACATAGGTGAAAATAAGGATATAGAAGAGAAATCTAACCATCATGTTCTGATGGAGAGTGGTAGAGAACATGGCTATGGAAAATCCAGTAACAACAAAGCCATAAATTTGTGATTATCTAAGGTACCATCTGATTCATCAGATATAAGAGCACTAGGACAACATTTTTGGTTTTCAAGATCATTTCCCTAAAGTTGATGAAATTGGAAATAGAAGAAATACATTCGTGATTTTGGTACAATCTCACTGTTGTTCGTTCTTTGGACAATTTCCACTTCATCTCTCAAAGAAATGAAGTTGAATTTGTCATTCGTGAAGTGTTAGCAGCTCATGTGATAGAATGATGGGTCATTCCATCTCTCTCAAACAAATGGTTATAAAAGTTATCAAAAATACATAAGTCCATCTATAGTGAGATTAATCATATATAGTTCCTAAAATGGACTTATACTTCATATATCATACCACTTAATATAATAAAACTAGTTTCTACTAAACAGGGGCTTCCTGTAGGCCAGTGGTAGGCGATAAAGGATAGTCCCACTTCGGTTGTGGGTTCGATTCCCAGAGCCTTGTCCGACGTGATGGGTTGTCGCCCGTCGTGCAGGTTGCACTTTTTCTAAAACTACATTACTATAACATCCCATCAATAATATCAAAAAAAAGTTCTATCCTTAAACAATACTAACTTATGTCCAAAATAATCCATTGCAATCTTTAGGCTTATCTAAAATACATATGTCCAATCTCATAGTATAAAGAAAACTATTACTTGAAATGTCATCAACAAAGCATGTGAATACCATCATTTATCCCCCATATATTTTGTTGGTCACATTCCAATCAAGTGAATACATTAATCATGTATTCTCTTGAAAAATGAATACCCATTAAACCTTAGTGAAAACATGAATTCTGTCAAAAGTTAACTCTTTCCACATACCAAAATCCAAAAATTCTATATACTCAAACCATGATATAACCTTCTCCTCATATCATTCATGATCTCATGAATACTATCAAACATTTTATTTTCTCTTTATCCCTTCATTATGGGAATATCATCTACTTTCTAAAAGTATTTGAATAACCTTTCATGGTTACTGGTACCATTCATCATACACTTTCAATACTTATGGAAAGACAACAGTGTAACAATCCTTTGATGTCTCCTTATTCTATAGTACCATGAGATTACTTATATAACATTACACTTGATAAACATGTAATCATTACACTAAATTCGTAAACCATTGACCGAGATTCAACAATTATTTCATCTCACATATCATTTGTAGTCTCTTCATCATCATCAACATAAATACTACCCATACGGCCATACTGATTCTCATCACGAGACTTTCCCTTAGGGAATTGGTTTGCACAATGCCCATACATTCCACATTTAAAAAATTTAACCATTATTGATGTTGTAGAAATATCATTATCCTCATCCATGGTGTTAACATAACCTTTCCTTTGCACTTACTGGCTTTGTGTACTTATTTTCCACACCCAAAGCATCTTCCAGTTCCTTTGAAACAATCTCCCCGATGCATCTTCCCATATGATTTACATGTGGGAAATTGAACTTTCTTTCCTCTATAATCACCATGAAACTCCATCTTTCTCTTATTATCTAAGTTGGCAAACTTACCAAAGCTGCGATCATTGATCATATTATGATATTGATGATTTGGCATAATAACGATGTTTGGTCTTCCAAATCCCATTTCATTTGGTTTCTCATGAATAATATCATTCCATTGTCTGTCATATCCTCCATTATCATGAATCTTCTTGTTTCCAGCCATTTTCTATAACCCAAAAAGAATAGTGTGAGAGGAAAAAATCATACTAGGGAAAATAACATATTAAAGGGGGAGTACCCTCAATATCTAACATCTTTGGTTAAATTCTATAATCGTTATCGTAGTTCTAGGACTATATCCTATACGTATACTTATCCTTAGGGACTTCCCTAGACATACCTTAAAAATATCTTTAGAGATTTCACTAACGTTTTTGCATCCTAGTTTCCAATGGCTGACTAAACCTTTCCTCTGATACGAAATGTAGAGACAAAAGCTTAACGTACATGTACATTTCATTACTTTTGAGGAATACTTAGTACATAACAAAAACACACACATAAGTACCGTAATAGTTTAGTGTCTTTGGAAACTCGGAATATAATCTTCTAATTGTGGTGAAAGATCTTCAACATCTCCCATAAAGATCTTCTTTTTTTAATACCTAAAACCTTTCTTTATATCCTGGGGAAAAACAAAACATAAAATTGTGAGCAAAAATGCTCAGTAAGGGTAAACAAATGAAATATCAATCACATCATATTCATAAGAACATATCATTTTGGAAATCTTAACCCACAAAAGAGATCATAATATCATAACACGAGATAAATAATAGTAGTGAAATGTAATCCCAATAATCATAACATAAAACATGAAACATTGTGGTATACACACATAATCTTATAGAATCATTTCTTATTAGTCAAGACTCATTTCCAAGACTATCTTAGTGGACAATGTCCATTTCTGAACTGAGTTCACTCCTTGTTTCAGTCCTGTTTCACTGAACCTGTTTAACCTGCCGTTCCAGCCATGTCTATCTAAGGAGATATAAAATCTTACCCAATGCATTGGAGGGAGATATAGGTCCCACCCATCTCATAATGATACCATTCTTATGTATGCCCCAAAATCATAAACCATACATCATAGCATAACCCATGTAATAAAAATGGGAATCATAAACATCGTGACATCATAAAACAATTCATATAAGATAAAGGAATTCATAAAAAAATTCCATAACAACATAATCAAATCAAAGTAATAATAGGGATAGAAACAGAACTCTTTATTATATTATATGGAAAATAATTTTGATAAAACACTTGATCTCCATTCTTGAGGAAAATATTCTTTCTACTTCAAAAACATTTTTCCTTTCTTAACATGTCATACAATTCTAAACTAAAATAAGTTGATTAAAAATAAACATGAAAATTTGTAAAGGAAGCTTCTTGGAAATAATGTTTTAAAAATCCATTCATGCCATATAAGTTAAGAAAACATTCTTCTCGTACTTTTGTCCGAAAAGAAAAAAAGTACCTCGTACGAAAAATGACAAAAGATTTCTTTCATATCTTTTATTAAAAACTCACCGAAGGGTAAAATTCGATTTTAAAAAATTTTAAGTGGATGGAAATAATATTACATATTGAGGAAACATGTATGTGGACGATAAAATACACCCTAGTAAATACCAAAGTATAAACAATCTCAGATAAAGATGAGACTGTGATATTTTCCCTTACCTTAAGTCTGATTTGCTTAGTAGGTGTCTGAACCTCTTGTATAATGATTTAAATAATTTCATTGAATTATTACATAATCATACTCATTGTTATGATACCATATATGGTTCACTTATGACTTTATTTTACCCGTTCTTTTGTAAATTCCATGTTAAGGAGCGTTTTGGGTTAAATCGTTTCATTTTTCATCTGTGTTTTGACTTGTAATTATTCATATGATTACTTATATCATGATTACATAATTCCAGAATATAAAACCTGATTTATATATAATATATATTCAGAATATACATATATATAATATATTAGTAAATGGAAATAAATACACCGTTCATGGAGACGGTAGGTCGTACGTAAGCATGAACGCTATTTTCGTTTCTTTATTGAGTTGAATGGAATTAAGTAGATGACATACATATATATACACAAAAATGCAGTATAATTATTATTTCATATATTTCATGATTAATTATTATATATACTTTATAATCATTCATGAATGGTTAACGTGGAGAATGAATCTCATCGCGTCGTGGAGACAGTTGTCTGTACGTACGCACAAGCGATGATATCATTCTAATTATCGTGGAATTGAATTGGAGTGTATGCATACTATTTAATAATAAATATAAAATTAAAATAATAATATATAGTTATTATGTACACCATTATACTCATCCAAGTAAGGTGGTGGTGGAAAATAGATTACACCACGGCATGGAGACGATATTCCGTACGTACGCACGAGCTGTGATTTCGGTTTCCGTAGGATAGATAGATGGTGAAATAGGGTTGTTTCATACTTATAATTACATATAAGTAGATTAGTGATACTGATGTTATTACTTCATAATTAAACAACATAAGAAGAAGAAGTGGAAGAAGAAATAAATTTGAAAGAATCGGTAACGGACATTACCTCTTCTTTGAAGCGCCTCTTTGAGTCCTCCTCTTAGGGCACTACAATTGGTCTTTGAAGAATACCAGGACCTCTAGGATGCTTCTAGGGAAGTGGAGAAGATAATTTGGTAGGGATTGGACGAGCTTGAAGGCTCAATGTGGTGTGAGGAAGAGACGGAGGAGGTGCCCTTTTATAAGGGAGGAGAGAGGCTCTTTCGGAAAAACTAAAAAAATTATTTTATTATAAAGCCAAATTCGGTTTTAAATAGCTCCAAATTGATTTATTTCGAAGATAAGGTGGGGATGAGTCGAAATAATCTCATAAAATATAATTTAGACAAGTTTAGGTTCCTATTTTATCCTTGTCATTTATATTTAACTTTATGTTAGATAATTTTACTTTTACCGTGTCTTTTTGTGTTCTTACACTATAAGGTTAATAAACTTACTATAACAAGCCAAAGGAACCCCAAGTTGTTTATTATTAATATATATAACCGTATATAAGTCATTTGGCCTATCCTTATATTTTTAGGAATAAAATAAAAATTAATAATATAATATTTGTTTTAAAAACAATTTTATGTCATTTTTGACACTATTTTTGTAATTGATTTTTTTTGAAAATCATAACAGAATGATTAGTTCGATCATAGTTAATTGAATCAATAATAACATGTCATAATAACCTATAGAATTAGTTTAATTCATAAAAAGTCTTAAATTACATTTATTTGGGTATTTATAACATCAATTATGTCAATATTTCATTAATAAGATAATTACTACATCATCTTTCTGTCATTAATAAATTAACATTTTTAATGTCTAAAAATTAAAAATAAAATATCATTATGTATGAAATATTTTTATCTTTCTAATGAATATTTATAGTCTAATTTATCTAATGTATAACCCTATATTAATAATGATTTAGTTATTAAACATTGATTGTAACTATTTTAACCCTTCTTTAAAAAAATTAATAATACATGTCCTAATCTAATCGATGTGGGCCTAAATGGTCAAATTTTATTCATAAGGTTGTTTTTGGTCGAATCAAAATAATCCAATAGAATTAGGACATGTGTTAGGGTAATAATAATAACATTTTTTCCTTAATTACCCTATTTACTTTTAACCCTGAAAAAAAAGTAAAAAGTTACTATTCACCAAAAATTATTTTCATCTCATTGAACCACATTTTACTTACTGACATAAACTGTTTCTATCAGATTTTTTAAATTCCACTCACAAAAGCGGTAAAATTATGTTTTATGAAAAATTCATTTTTTAACTACCACTTAGTGGTTTCAGTATTCATCAAAAAATGAAAGTTTCCAGAAAAATATCAAAAATTAGGCCTAAGCTATATTTGATATTATGAACTCAAAAATGATGTCTATTTTACCAAATTCAAAACATATCAGTTGCATTAATTAATTTAAAAAGTAAATCCCGTCGTCAAAACAAATAGCGTGTTCTTAAAAGATAATAACTATCAAAAGATTGACACTTTTTTATGTCTGGTTTAAATGTGAAATTACATCCAATGACCAACATTGTATTAAATTGTAAATATATATTATAAATATACATTAAAATCAATCAAATAACTATAAATTATTTCGACTAAAAAGGTTGTTTTTAATTTAAAATTTAGTAATTTTCACTATTCATCTGAAAAGGAAAGTTAGCCGAAAAGTACCAAAATTTCACCCTAAGCTAATTTCGATATTCCGATTCCAAAAAATGAAGTCCATTTTGAAAAATAAAATTTACAAAATTTCAAAAAGTGGTTATTACTATTCATAACAGCTAGTTTTATTAATATTTTAATAGCATATCGTTGTTTAGTGAAACTCGGTATTGCGTACTACACACGCTATGCAAGGCAAGTCAAGGATGCGTGTTGTGCAAGACCCTTTTGGGGTAGCGTACAACATAATAAATTAATGAAATTAAAAATAATTTTTTTCATAAAATCTCAGGGTGTTACAGAGTGAGAATCAATACACACATTGATCATGTTTTTCATCATGTTAGTGGAATCAAACATGCAGTTTAATGTAATATGGAAATGATATTTTTTGTTCCTTTTAAACTCATGAATCTATGACCATGTTACCCCTATCATGAACTATTATGACATGATCACATAGGGAATCTGATAAGTACAGTCTAAATATTAAATGAGCTATGCTTAGTGTAAAAAAAATATTGTGGAAAACATTATTCCCCCACACAAAGTTGATAAGAATTGAAGTATTAAAGAATTTCAATTTTTAGGATGGTTGGACCAGGATACATGACAAGGCGATTTCCATGTATCTCATTTGGATCATAATGAAGTCATATGTATTTATTGAAAATTGTGCAATTCAATGTCATGCAGTGAGGACATCAACCATCTAGTTTAAAAACATGCGACACGGATGAAGGTGAGAATATGTGAAAATGAAAATATTATTGATGGACTAGTGTATAGGACCTGAGATCCATTATGCATCCCATCAAAGTGAGAATCCAACTACCTATAGATATTGGATTTAAATTAATTGCATATTTTAGACTCAAGATTTAATGATGTATACAGTCTTCTAATTTTAGGTCACACAACTAGGACCAACTATCATGAAAAATATGAATGATGTAGGGATTTTCAGGGAAATGACCCTCTTAAAAACATCATACGTGAAAAAGGAAATCATAATAATTAATATTAGGGGTTCTCAGATTAGGGGAAGAGGTATGTGATAAAATAAATGGGATGATCACAAACTAATGTTGTAAAAGTAGGTTCCATGAATAGTATAAATGAGGCATACATATAGAGAAAATGTTCCTTATAGTGATTAATGTACATCTGGTCGGCAATCGATTTTGGTTTTTGGCTTACAAAAATATAACTGGGGAAACTTACAACATAGTTATGTTGTGGAATCCTCTTTCTCTCATAGTCTATTGTTGGGATACTTATAAAAAGAAAAATTGGGTGTATTACTACATATATAGACAATATTTTCTATAGGAATACTATATCTCATTACGAATGGATGAGGAAATATTTTGGAGATCCAAAATTTTTCATGAAATTTAGTATGGTGTGTGTACTAAATTTTTCCAACCATAAATGAAACATTTGTACTGGTACTAGACATGGAGTGTGAAGTCCCCTTGATATATTTTTCATATTTACATATGGGAGAGGAATCATTCTATTTACTAAATAGCCTCCTGAATGAGGGATTATAAATGAATTTCTCCTGCATAGATATTTTTTTATTTGTAGGTGAGTGGAAATTTTTTTATGTCATGGCTTGATAAAATATTCAAGATATGGGAATCACTATATATCATGTGAATTCAGGAATCAATCCAAACATAGTTCATGAATAATGATGTGGTGGGATACTAGAACTGAAGATCATGATCCGGTCAAGAAAGGATTTAAATATTACATAGTTTTATATTGTGCATCAAGTATGCAAACCATGAAGTTATACATTAGGAAGAAAAGATGTTGTTGTATAGTTTAACATCATGTGACTTGGATGTTAGTCTATGTCATTTAAATTCTTACAGCTCAGACTATGATGTATTGTCATTTTCAGTAGTATAACTAGGAATATATGGTTTTCTTTTTAGGGGTTTTCATATAAGAACATGATTATATGTCCTTTGACATCATAAAAAAGTTATGTTTGTATCATAAATTTTATCATCTTGTGATAGGGATGATGGTGTACTTATCACACATTGTATTTATTGAGAAATATATAATTGGTACCGGTAATAATAACCTTTCCATCTATTGAGATCATGGAATATTATCTGTTATAATATACCTTGATTATGTAATAATGTCCCCCCCCCCCACATTAGATCTATAATTAGAGGATTTTACCTTGGTATCATTAGAGTATTGGGGACCAACAACTGTTCTCCTTTGAAGAATTGGTGGTGGTGAACATTTTTTTAAAACCTCATGCTACTTGATTTTGGAGGACCTCCAAGTGGTGCAAGTTTAGTAGTCATTTCTCATCAAATCACTCCAATTCATGTATATATTTGCAGATGTTCCGATCCATGGTTATATTATTATAGATTTAAATGAAAAGTGAGAAATGTTAGACCTCATTTGTTAGGGTTTTCTTTTGTTATGTATATGATTTAATAAGAGATCACTCATATGGGAGTACATAAGGTAGACTGGTAGGCCCACAAGGCAGACATGATATAGTAATGGAAAAAAATATAATCCTAATCCATTATATTCTATAGTGTGTTTGATATGGTATTTTAAAGTCCTATATCTATCCATTATACATTGTATGACCATGGTATGAATGGTAATATTTGATATTATACTTTTAATACTGCTTATCCATCTCAACAGAATAGAAATTGGTGTCTTTGTATATCAGTATTGTGCGAGGGATACCAAATTTTGTAATGATGTTGTATTTCTCGAAGATGGTGATAATTTTGGTGATGTATTCTTTTAGGGTTATTACCTCAGTCCATTTTCAAAAAAATTTACTTCTTTGGATGTATTTGAACTTCTTTTCCATATTTATATTATAAAAACCTAAAACATCCATTCTACATAAGGAAAATCAATAGAACAATCTTCATATATGTAGAGACTTTGGGGTTTGTAGTTGAATTTGAATTTCACTGGTCATGAATGATAGTTCTTGGTGAATTTTATGTAATCTTGCATCATTGAAGTCTAGAAGTATCTAAGAAATCAAATTTGAATGGAAATCCATAACCTACATAGGTAGGAACCATATGATCTTTAATTCAAATCTTTCATGATATCAATAATATCTTCTCCAGTGATAAAAATGAGAAGGACTCCAACAAAAAATCTATTTCTAATAATTATTAGGTGATTTGGGACTTCATAATGGATAAATTTGGCCACTCACCATCATATGTTCTCTTTTTTATCTCTTTTCAATGATATCACTCCATTTCGATGGTAATCCACAATGGGTGTCATCCAACTAATGGAAGTACCATATGGGTTGATGATGGGACAACATACTTGATCTATTCCATGTAGACATGAAAAAGGGGAGGCCATTTGATGGTATGTAATGATAATGAGAGTTTCATCCTAGTTTGGATCTAGCAATGTCGTGGCTGAATTTGACAATTCATTGGCCAGGTAATTTTGTGACTGAGAGACATTAGTGAATATTGGCTCCAAGGGAAATTATAACAGTAGTCCCTAAACATAGTCATGTAGGGGGATTAATTCTTATTTTATGATAGTATATTTTCTATAGATCTATTTTATTATAAACATCAAATATCCATTCACCTGTAAGTGGTCCACTGGAATTTGATTTACCGATTCTTTTCATGTAATGATGGACCTATATTCTAATACATTTTTTGTATATCCTTTTGATAATTATAAAGAATAAGGAAATATTTCATTTTCTAGATAAAACAAACGATGAAAAGCCCAAATTTTTTGAGCTTAGGGGATTCCATTATCATCCATTTTGGGAATTTGGAAGTGTTGTAAAAATAAATTTACCATGTATGGGGACCATCTTTTATAATGCAGATATCACGATTGGGAAATTATATATTAATCAATATCTCTTCTTCCTATGGGTGTTTTGTATGAAAAGCATCCAATTCAAAGCCATTCACTATTTTCAAAGGAATTTATTATATTTCAATGTTCTATAGGATTACCAACACTATTCCAATCATCCAATCGACATAGGAAAACTGAGTATATATTGAATTAGGTTATTGTGATAGTATAAATGGATATCATTGTATTGTAGGCAGTACATTGGATTCTAATCCATGAATAATAACACCAGGTTACTCTTCTCAATATCTTAGTAAAAAGTCTCAGCATAGTTCATGGTTTAGGAGAGATAATAACACTTATTTTATTCTCAATTTGATTCTTTTTTAGGGAGGGAACATATTTATCCTTCCCTGGATGTTATGTAAAGATTAACTTTATGACATCAAAAGATGAAATAAACACTTCTAGGATCAAGAAATATTAATTGTGTCTATCAACTTCTTCATGATAGATATTACTTCAATGATATGTTATCCCCTTCATCATTAATATTGAAAAGTGAAATAACTTTTTTGATAGGGTGTCTATTATGAGAAAACTGTAGTCTACTTTTCCCTATAATCCTCTCAACTCATTAATGATTCTAGGAGGGAACATATTGAGGCTAACCATTTCCATTATAGGATAGACATATATTCCATGATGGTGTATCATGAATCCATGAAATTTACATGAGGGAACACCGAAAGAACATTTCAATGAATTCATCTTAAGGATATACTATATTATATTTTTTACAATGGTATCAAGATCAACAATGTAGTTAGGACACTATTGAGACTTAACCACCAGGTCAATAACAATGATGTTGGAAAAAATTCCTAGAAAGTGTATGAACAATTGTTGCAAGGATCATTGGTATATAGTTTCAACATTATTTAAGAAAAAGGGCATTACCAGATATAAACATAGTCCCTGACGGGCCATGAATTTCGTGGCTTATTCATCTAATTAGACCATTCATACTTGATTATGTCTCGAATAGCCATCCATGAAGAAGAGGATTTAATATTAGGTAGTTTCATCAATAAGTATCTTTATGATTAGGATTGGGAAATCATAGTTCGGATAGTTCTGGAATATATTTCTAAATTCAATACAGTAGATTGTTTTCTTATTATTCTTCTTTACTAGGATGATGTTGGATATCCATGTATGATACTGGAATTTCCAAATGAAATTGTGTCTGATAATATTATCTACATTGACCTCTAATTTGGCGGTAAGTGTTGGGAGTTTCCTTATATCTTCATGTTTGTATCTATGTTGGATTTATATCAATCCCATGTGCTGAGTGGAAAAATCAATATTGAGTCCTAGAATCTATGTGAAATTCCAAGAAAAAAAATCTCGATTTTTCATTAGAAAGGATGTGTATACTACTTATTCTTCAAAATAACTAGCCACACTAATGAAATAATATTTTGGGTCTTCTGGTTTACAATGTTTTATTTCTCTAAGGTTAGGATTTGTGGTAGAAAAATCGTTCTCAAACACTTTATGGGAATCATTGAGTTCCTCCTCCTCTACTTATTCCCCTTTATCTTCCACTTTTTCCTTACTTTGAGAGTATGTAGGTAATGGAGGAAGCTCCCTTGAGTTACTATGGGAGATGACATTTTTAAATATAAAAGATGAGGGGACTCAATTTGAACCGACTGAAAATGTGGGGTATTTTTGAATCCATTAAGGTAAGGGATGGATGGATATAGAATGATCTTATTATTTCCGTTTAAGATCAGCTGAAGTGGAAAGGGATGTTTCAAGGATCCATGGAAAGATCAATGGAATTTTCATCCCTACTTATACTACTATAAAAATATTCGATGACCTTTTTAGTACTTCAGGGCTTAGTTTTCATGACTAATATAATGAGTGTTGTTGGACATGAACCTGAATTTGGTCCCACACATTCTATTTAAAGGATAGGAAGTACATATTCTTCACTAAGATGTTTGAAGGGGCTGTATGGTGTCATTTTCAAACAATTTTTTGACATGAAATGAGCAACACCATCAGTCATGAGTTATTTCCCTTCTCTATGGATGAACCCTAAATCAATTTACTATGTTTTGTAAGATTGAAATAGGAATTTTTCATCATAAAACATGCCATCTTGAAAAATAACGAAATATTCAAGGAATTGGTTTTATGCTGAGGGAATTTTTGCATGATGATGGAACCAAGGACTTCCTTGTAGAATAATGAAGGTCATGTATGTCAGGACAACCATAAATTTTGAATCAGATACAAGGTCCCCAAACTAGTCTGTGAGCATGATTCCATCAAGTATCCTCTACAATGTATTATCATAACCTTGTATTGTTATTGTAGAATAAGACAAGTGTGCCTTGTTATAACACAGCCGATGAATTGTTCTGACCAAAATGAGTTTAACTCCTTAGATGTTTTCAATGAAATATCATCAGATATGAATTACATTTATCTTTTTTGATTTATAACTAGGTATGATGAGTTCTCATATAATATAATATTCTTCACGCTCTATGAAGAAGATGATCATGTGGAATTCAGGCAGATCTATCTATGCACGATATACTTCAGTTTTAGTAACTTCTATTCTAAATTATTGAGGTATTGAAAATTCCCCAACGAGAACACCCCAAAGGCATTTTGATAGACACAATTAAACCATGAACAACAACTTAGTGGGATCTTGGGAAAATTGTATCATAATGTATTACTTTAGGGCTAAAGGTATATGCATCCTAGTGAGAGGCTTCTCTCTCAATGAAACTATAGTAACTACAACAATTACTTTGGGTAGATAGGTTCCTGGAACATGAGTTAAATGTGCTCACATCCCTATTGGGTAAGGTCAACTATTCCTTACTACAAGATGAGGCCAATTTGAATATGGTGTTCCATATAGTAAATCTTTCTGGATGATTAGGTTACAGAGAACCCTATAATTTTTTTTGGAACTTTATATCTCTTCTTAGGATCAATAGAGGGACCTCCTATTAGTTGTGGCTACATAGATGGTCTAATAGGGGAAGTGATTGACGTATTGAATTCTACTGTGACCGTATCCTTCCATATAACCTTAACCCCAATGGCCTCTCTACTATGATTCCCAATTAGATATATATATCTTAGGATTAAATAAACAATCATAATTTAATAGGAGATCCAATAATTGAATAATATTATTGTAAATAAATAGCAATTCACTGACAAATGAGGACACTGTCCAGATGATTTACTCTTGTTGTACCATTAGTTGGGGTGATGCTGCATCTTTTGGGACTAAATTTACGATGTCTAGTAGAGTCAAATCCATATTTTTCAATAATATATTTTCATCTTCCTATGTTTGATTCATTCTCTTCTAGCCATATCATTTCATATAAGACTAGCTTTTATTGGACTATTATGATGATAGGGTCGACTATGTCATAGAGGATGTAGCTGGGGGGCATTGTTGGCCATTTCAATTGTGATCAAAGGATTGTGTTAGTATGATTCATCATGGTTATTACCATACATTCACTAAATTTTTTAATACCATTTTATGAAACATCATTCAATATCCCCTATCCTCTCAATTGGAGATAGAAACACGAGCAACTTGTGTTGGTGGCCTCATAGCTTTACTTGTCCATAGTCAATTAATTTTTTTTATATAATGTATTTGAAAAAAATGAATTCATGAACAGAACACCCCAATGTTGGATGCAAGGGGAATAGTTTTGGATCTATTTCACAATATCCAAGTCAGGCCTCTTGTGATTTGGAAACATTATAATGTTTTTTTTCAATGTAGTGATGAAGTTGAAAGGGAATGGTCATCTCAAAATGAGTAAACCTTGATATATTGATCCACAAACTTGTTCTCATCTAATATCATTACTCATATTGATGAGGTATCCATTTTTTTCTCTTAAGAGGATTACCCATGTAAATTTCCACATTTTTTAGAGCTAGATATGGGGTACATTTTGGATTAAACATAATAGCAGAAACCTCTATTTTCTCTTCCCTTTAGTTGATGGAATTAAATAGTAATTGTAATTACTGTGCAATATAGAATATTCAATTTTTTAGACACCATGATGAGATCGAAAAATTCTCCCATGTATTTTACAGGGATGAGTGTAGTACAAAAATCATCATAGAGGTTATCTATAAATATAGCCAAAAAATATTCCTTAGGAAGCTATAGGTTCATGGAGTAGTTGAACCGTATTAATTGAGAAATGAAATACAGGAACCTATCATTCTCATGCATATTATGGATTGAGTTGTCGTGTACTATTTTATTCTACTCTGTTGAGATGAATTAAATGTGAAACTATCAATTAAGACCTCCCCATCCCTTGAATGAATGAGCTGGAAAGCTTGTGTAACATTCAAAAGCTAACCATTGTAGTGATTTTCAGATGCATATGAGTCTCACTGCTTATTGTTGTGTAGGGGTCCCCGTCAAGGGATCCCAAAAGGATAGGAAATTCATCATTTCCAAATATGCTCCACCAAATCTATTAAATATACAAAATTTAGGGTTTCAAATGTTTAGCGGAGGAGGGGTCAAATCCAGACATTTAGTGTAAATCCTATTTTCCATCCATAGTTTTTCACATTTTTCATCCATAGCATCCAATCAAGATGGAAATGATTCAATCATGTTAAATTTAGGGATATCTATTATAGTAGGGTGATGAGTTGGGGTATCAATAAGGAAATCCATATGTGGTTGTTCAATTCATACCTACAGTGGGAATCCTATAGGGGTAGGTATTTGAGGTTGTTTCTACACCAACCCTCACTATATTCTGATGGGAGGGAACTCCAGATATATCACTACCAAGAGGTCAGTATAATCGGGTCATTGATCACACATATATATCAGATATTATGATTCCAATTTATTTTATTTGTTGAACCCTCTTTACAAAGGTAAACTAGATGAGAGTTCTAGATACAGATCTTCTTATAGAATATACCTGGTATGACTATTTCGTGGGAGGAATTCTGTATTCAGTAATTTCAAATCATTCTTCTCTTCCTCCTACCATGGTAATATTTTCTCGAGGGTGAGGGATTTAACTTCTTTAGGATGTTGGTAAGTACCAAAAATAAAAAATAAAATATATATGATGGATTATATCTGAGGATTTAGTAATGACATTGTTGGGGAAATTCAAAAATTTAGAGAAAGCCTCTCATTCAAACTATAAACCCAATATTCAATTGTTTCATTATAGATCCTATTATTAATTGAGATTTCCTCATTCTACTCATCTGCATTGGTATCTTATTATGTAGGGTATTAAGAGGTAGTATTAATTAAATTTTCTAATTTCTAACACATTATAGAAATTTAATTAGCCTCTTTTCAATTTTAACTTTGTTTTCACCCTCTATGTGGCCTTGTACTCTATTCCTTTACTCTTGGAATTTTTGGATGAATGTTAATAAAAATGAAATCTTGGTAATAAAATTTCATGTATGTTTCATTGGAGTACATTGGGTTGTAATATATGTTGATATAATAGGATTAAATTTATGATTTTCCACATATTCATGAGAAGAATGACTTTTGATGAGGAGGATACGTGTCAAGGAAGAAAAATCCCCCATCCTTATGTGATGGGGATTATCTAGTTACATTTCCACAATAATTCATGAATGGTTTTCTAATCATGTGGGTTTTTGTAAAGAAATCCCCCAAGACTATATGAGGGGGTTTTTCATGAGTTGATGTGGCTGATGATTCTATCACTACATTCTTGATCATACGTATCCTTGTCCGAACATGGTATAAATATATGATATGATCTTGACCCGGTCTACCTACTCATGAACACATCTATAACATTTGTGATATTTTTCACAATATAATGGTTGGATTCCAATATTTAAGAGGCATTCATTGTATTTTCAGATGCCTAATACCAAAGCCTTTTGATGTACATATCGTTTCTAGCCCGACAATAGTGGAATCAGCCATGGTTTTTTTGTTGACTGTACTATTTCTTGCCAATATTTTTTTAAGTTAGTAGGATGCTATTAAAATTAATGATGTCAATTTTTTTGGGATTTTATAACTGGGGATTGTGGATAAATTATGTTCTCCATGTTCACCACATCCTCTGATATGGACACCAAATGGGGCATCTAGGACCAATTAATAAAACTATTTTATTCAATTGAGTCAATTTCATTGAAGGGGACCTTATTGGTTCCCAAATTTTTTATGTCATGCTATAAGGAGATACACCAACTCAGTAGGTGGTGTATCAAATATATTACCTTGATGTGGATTATAAATCTATCATAACGTAATACATTTTCTCTTATGTGATGAGAAATTTTCCATATGTTAAGGAGGACGTTTTATAAATAATCTCTCTATAATACCTCTATTACAGTATATTGGTGAGTGGATAATGTATATAATATGAATGATATGTCAACATTTTTGAGATGTCTCCTTATATTAAACATTTCTTCTTCGTCTACTACTAGAGGTTCTTAAACCTTTTATGAATAATTTGAGCACTTCCTTACTACTTTATATGAATTTGAAAAATTGTAATGATAATCATACATCATATTTTAATGAAGTATATCGATGTGTTTTTTGGGATAATTACCACCACCCTGGTCTTTCTTCTAGAAGAGAATGAATTCCACTTGGTAATGGCAAGTCATCAATCATGACTGACTACATATTCCAATGTGCCTCAGAGTAGGAAGGATTTCTCAATATTAGATCGCAATGGGGAGGACATTCCTAGTGAAGTGAGATGAAATTATGGGGAGGAACAGCATAACATATTTACATATGACATTAAGAAATTTTTCTACAATGTATACATTTGGGTAAACCATTTGGGTGGATTTCAGCAAGGGAATGAAATTCTTACCATTTGATATTCTTACCATGTAGAGGGATATCATGAAGATCCGTAGGACATGAGAATTCATGATTGATTAAATTATAAACAAGGAACATTAATTCATGTTAATATGTAAAGGGAGTACCTTAGTAACTACTCATGTGTTTCCATTAATTTGGTTATGAATATAGAATCAGGATATGGAACAGAAAATCATATGACAGGTTCAAAAAACTCAAACATTATGTAGAGTAAGATCATAGACCATCTATTAATTTTCCATTCATCTATGGTGGGACTTATTTAGGATTCATTCATATAGAAAATTTTTGTTTCTTAATAGGGATAGAGGTTTACATATACAGAATCATGTTTGGTAAGCACCCCTGTCACTACATGAATATTCTAATAGGTTTGTTGAATTTTGGCAGGGTTTGTGCTTACCTTAGAGGGTCCATTAGTATTATCCAATTACCATAAGTTGGAATTGGGTTAGGGAACCAATATAGTTGTCTATATATTATGTGGAATATGGACCATGATTTTACTGGATGATAGTAGAGGTGTCCATATTCTTTGGAGTGAAAAGTTGATGCTTAACCCTAATTAAATGTACAAATATTTGTGTTCTCCTTGGGGTGACATGTTAATGTTTACCCATAATAATGGGGAATTAGTTTTTTTTCATGTTCCTCTACCACTAATGATGAGTTCATTATATTATAAAAGGTTTTTAATATGTTGGAATGAATTTTAACATTTTATTTGACCATTTTTAAATTGAATTTTATAACATTAGTAGATAGAATATAGATATATTCCCCTCTAAGTCACTAAAGAAGTGTTGTGTTCCCGTCTCTATTCTCTATTTAATTTTGATGGATTATATAATTACATAATTGTGGGGGAAGATTTATGGGTATACCCCTAATTTGTTTCTATAATATTCATACTGGTTTCTCCAATTGGTTATAGGTTTAGATGAAAGTATATATAAAAAAAGGTTGGTAAACATGTCGGCTTGTGTTTTTCCACAAAATTTTATTGGATGGATGAATCTATTTGGGAAGGTGTTTGTTACAACAAACATATTTCAACCTAATCTAATTTGAAATATTCTAGGGATGTTGATGATTTTTTTCAGAAGGCTTGGATGTTGTGTGGAATTATTTGTTATTACTCATGGTTGGCACCCAATATTTCTATTATACGTCATAGAAAATAGGGTTCTGGCACTAATTATCATTTTCTATTTCTTTCAATCAAAGGGCCATCCTTTATGTCTAGTCCCTAGTGACAAGGGATTACATTTCTAGGAAAACACACCATCTGGTTGTGGGATTGTCCTTGGGTGGCATTTTTAGTGGTGGATACTGATATGATCACTTTAGAAGGACCAATTTTCAATTTGGATGATGTGATAAGTGGTATTTTGATCTTCCTTCATAATATAAGGGTGTATCTAAAATCTTATTTATGTGGATGGGCTCTTAAAATTGTTCATGATGGTAACTGATGTCATCCTCTTTTGAGATGCTACCTATTGTTGATTGGATGGTTGTTCAGGCTTCTATGCTGGAGGGACTATCAATATGTCTCCCATGATGGAAGGGTAGAATATTAGTGGAGATCATGAATCAATTCATTTTAAACCTATCGTGAAATTTTTGGGCGGGAAATAATGTACACTGTTTGTTGGAGGACCCAGATTTCACAGTTACTGATTCACATGTATGTGAGGATTGGAATGAAAAAAAATTAGATTGAATGGAGATCTGGTTAAAATTTCATGATATATAGTTGAAAAAATACAGATTAAAACTCCATAAAATTATCACCTCAATAATATAAATATTCATGATTGATTTTCTTGTGTGTCCCTCTTTCATTTTTAGATAGAATGGAGAAAACATATTGGGGACAACGTCATTTTTGTAAAGTATTCAAATCTGGATGACGAATTTTTTTAAATGAGAATCATATGGAATATTTATTATTACCGATGACTTTATTGTGGAGGTTTTATTGTTTCATAATCATTCAAATCACTTCCCCGATTTTTTAATAGCCTCTTGTGGGTTTTTTTGTGGAATTAGAAACACCAAACAATTTCCTTATTTGAGAAGATTCATGAGACTTAATTACAATGGAAGGAGATCATTAGAAGATGACCAAAAAACACTTAGTTAATTATATTGTTCGATTGGATGGGAGTTCAGTCTCATAAAACATTTTTAGGGGAAATAATCATCTACTCCAGGACACTCTTAATGATTTTTGACATATTCATGAATCTGTCATTACTTCTCAAGTATGACAAGGGTTATCCTTATGATAAAATGTATTTATTGTCACACATGACTTTAAATTAATATATATATATATATCGTAGAATATTAATTGAACAATAAATGTATATGATTCTATGGTTCTTTAATGATGGTACCCTTTTTCATATAGGTTATACTTATTTTGGTCGTTTGTTATTAAAATGATATTTTTAAGAAAAATAGTGTGGTGATCCAGAATTTATCATATTCTAGGAAGATTAGGGTTTTTTTGATGTCAATATTAAGACCCTGATATGGGATTTGTGTGTATTCTTGTGAAAGAAATTTTAACCCACAATGTTCATGTCATCATAATGGGACACATCATTCATTTTCAGGTCTGGTGACATGAACCAAACCGTCTAGTATAATGTCATACACCAAGGACGTATAGGAGAAAGGTTTCAATTAAATTATTTTTGTATGACTTATAATGAGGTTTACCAATTAACCTAGTAGTGATATGGGATCCTTTAATCGATATAAACATACTAAGATTGTGTCCTAGAAAGTATTAGGGTTGATTTTAGTTGTTTGGTTTTAACCTTATATAGCATGCTATGTATTCTACATGGACTAAAATCAAATCACATGTATTTTGTTATGGGTTAAGGATATATGCCTCTAGATTTTATAGTAATGTTTATATCATAAGGAATGGGGCCCATTTAATGTATTTAGTTTGGGACTATATAGAAATGGAGTCCAGTTTTTTGGATCCATATGGACTATCTCGGCTCATGATGATTTAGAGGATTGGTTGTGGTTTACACCAGAGTGGATTCTAGGATGAATATTCACTAGAAATATCGATCATTTTACGATGAAGTAATTCTTTAAATGATTTAATTATATAAGAGGAATCCCATTGGATTGGATACATGGATTTTAGGAACCACTCCTTTGATGGATCTCTAATGGAGGGCAAGATAAAACCTTGAAAAAGATTCTAGGACAATACATTATTATGACCATGTAGATTTCATTTCCATAGATAATTTCTAATCCAAAATGAGTCATAATTACATGTGAGAAGAAAGTTGAATTTGATGATCTTTCATACCACACAAGCCATCATCGACTAGTAGACATGGTAGGGGACACGAGAGAAGAACAAATGTATTTTATGTGCCTGTCACCTCCCATTTTTGTAAACAGGATAGTCACATATGACTAACCATAAGGATAAAACCCATTAGATATTCTAGAGGACAAACATTGTATGGATTAACTGTTCTTGGAATTATATGAGATAAAGGATAATCATTTAATACCTGTCAAAGGGAATATATTTCAAGATTCCCCACTCACATTTGGTGATAGGAGGTCACTTATCCTAGAGATGATGAGGGAATAAAAAGGGACATTCCATTATGTAGGATACTGGGAAATCACTATAACATACTATAGTTTTGGGTACTAATGGCCGAAGGTATGCATAATTGCATACACCTAGTAGACCATACTCATTAGTTTGGAAACGTACGGGACACATATGACCGAAAGAATACATTAGTGAATGGAAGACACTCTGGTGTGTCTCTTGAGATTATTGTGGGGAATCTGGGTGCTACAGTAGAAGATATGATTTTGTCTCCCAAAAATGGGATTAATAAGGAAGGAGTTTCCCTATAATTAGTGTCATGAAAAGTGACTATAGGAGGCTCACACAAAGAATGATTGGTGATCCAAAACTGTCTCACACACGATAAGGCTCCAATGATCAGTGGTTCTTTGCACAGGTTAAGGCCTATGAATGATATATGATATTTCTTGAAGAAAAAATAGTATAAAATTACACTTGGGTGAGGAATAATCTTAGGATCCAAAGTAGTACTCAAATTTCCATGGAAGGGTCTCCCATAGGTGTCGTTATTAGGAGGGGACCTTCTCACAAGTCTCTTGTTAATTAGGTTGAAGTAACTTAGCGTGATGTTTTTTTATGCCACACACTCTAAGGAGAAATTTCTCCGACTATTCCATAAAATATATAATTATCTAGTGTGTTTATGAGATACCTATATGGTTTTGATGGATTTTAAGAATGAATAGGGTGAGAATAGATTAGAGGATTCTTTGAGTCTTTTCATAATGTGAAATGAGAAGCCTGATCATCCTATAAATCCAAAACCATGAGACCATATGTGAGGGAAGTTACTCACATTAGATACCCATGATTGTGTCTCATACAAGAGCATCATGTAGTAGTTTATTCTCCTTCTGTGCTGTGTAGAAAGGGTTTGTGTAAGCCTCTTGGAGCATAGGCTGGGCACACACACGACCACCTAGGAGAGTCCCCAACTAGAATTACCACGTGGTTAAGACTGTCGGTCCGTACTATGGGGGATGCAACAATACACCACCACTTAAGATCAATGCTACTATTTGGTCATTTCCCATCGATACTATCGTATACCACAATGAAAAAAGGGAGTCTCATTATGAAATTTTTGGGATGAAGTCAAGGACATTTTCTGTTGCGGTTTATATAACCCAACATATCATTCAAAATCCACAACCTAAACCCATAGTGAGGTTATCACCATCATTCCATTATATTGAGATAATTTTTTTGATAAATATACATCCCCTTGTGTGTGAGAACTATGCATGTATAGGGTAATAAAAATATATACTTCTTAAAACATAAATTCACATTTTCACTCAAACATTCCATATGGTATCTATGTGATGAACACTTCATAAATTATTTGGGAAAGTGTATGGAACCCATATATTATTGTCAAAACCATATTGATGAATGGATCCAATAAATTTATGGGAGTTGAAATTCTAGATAAATGAGTTAGAAAGTCTAGGATTCATCAAACCTAGGACATCACCTTGGACAACACCATTATTGATCATAAATAAGGAATATTGTATACCTAAATTAGGGTTGATTATCCTCAACTGAATCAATATGTGACTAAAAATTGATTTTCACTTCCATGGATTAATGATCTATATGATCAATTAAAGGGATCCAAGTGTTCCCTATGATTGATCCTTACATTGGATATCGTAATTATATTTATAAAATAGAGGATATTTCGAAACCACCATTTTAGAGTCCTGATGAACACAATTAATATTTCATCATTCTGTTTTTCTGAGGAATTATCTTATATTCTTTATTGTTATTAATGAACAAAATATTTCAAAGGTACCTAGAATTTTTTACAATTTATTTCGTGACCATCTTCTAGAATAATATTTATTATGGAATATTCAAGGGAAGCACATGAAAATTTTACTGATTATATTTTAGGATCAATTTTTGTAAACCATATTATCAATGTGATAATTTCATATAAAATAATTTTGTTTCCTTGGATACTTTATTTTTAAAGAATGAATATAAGTTGGACTAGGAAGGATTGATGTAGTAGTCTCTTGGAAAACACAAAAAAAATATTTTTGAAATAAAAATATTTCTATTTTTGGAAGGCTATTATTACATACCTTTTTTTAATTCTCTAGGATAAATTCTCCAAGGACTACCTTAACAAGAAAGGGTGTTCCATTCATCATGAATGATGACTTTCAAAAAATCCATCATGAGATTAAAAATATTATAACCTCAACACCCACACTTATTATAATAGATATTGGAAAGGAATGTGTGGATTATTTTAATATTTATGGATATGGTCTTTATTGTTTTCACATGTAAGTATATTATGTTTTGGATTATGATTCCATCCAGTTTTAAATGAATGAGATACATTTTCAAAATGTTATCTTAAAATTAGCTATATTTGTCCATGATTTAAAGACATGGGGGTATTATATCTTTAGAGAAAAGTTCATAGATTTCAATAAATATAAGTTTTACAACCCAAAATTATAAATTAATAAAATTTTATTTGATATATTATACAAAACACAACATCACACTTTTGAACCCCTCAAAATGCATTTCATCAGATTTAAACATTTCGATAGCTTATAGAACACACAAACACAAGTCTAAATCAATAATAATAAAGTATATTATTATAACATAGAAATTAAATTGGTGTGTAATAATAGTGAAAAACATTATGGAAAATATGGTAAAATTTTATTAGATATAATATAAAAACCATTTAAATTAAAAATAATTTTTTTCGGAAAATAATATTTTTTGTAAAAGAATGTATATTAAATTATTTTTTAGATAATTTATAAATAATTTTTATTTTATTTAGAAAATTTATTTTATAAAATGAAATTTATTTTTTAAATTAGATCAAAAAAATCTTTGGTTTATTTTTTCTATTTTTCTGAATAGTTTCATTTGTTGAAAAATAGTGAAAAACCTAAATTGTAATTAAAAACAACATTTTTATTTAAATTATTTATAAACAAAATTTTTACTTTTTAATTTAAATAATTATAAAATTATTTTAATTATATATCTATTAATCCAATTTTTTATATTGGATAAATCCTCATAATGAATATTGCATTAAAATGTTTGTAACATTTTGAAAATTTTCACTTTGAAACCCTACTTTGTCATCCAATATAAAAGAATAAATTTAAAGAAAGTTTTTCAATTTATGTGAATGGAATTTGGAAAAATGGATTTCAAATTATTTATTAGAAAAATTTTTGTTATCTCTAATGGTGAAATTAATTTTTGACAAAAATTAATAGTAAAAATAGAAAAAATTATTTGTCGTAGTTAAGGTAAAAATAATTTTACATAGAGGTTAAACTAAGATTACAAGGATTAATATTGCCTAAATAATTTTCTAAAATATAAAATATGGACATATTTAGATCTGATTATGTCTATTTATCAGGAATAACCAATTTTTTAACACTTTGGAATTTGAACATTTTTGGTACACATTTTTCTTTTCCAAATTTTCATGTGTGTCGCTCATCTCACTTATAAATAACCACCCACTCTTTTATTATATTCACCAAATAAAACACTTTTTTAGGGAATAAAAACACACAAAACATTACATAATACATACTATCCTCATAGAAAACTTATATTAGGAATAAATCCAACCCAAGAAGGTTTTGGTGAAAAACCTAAGGTGGTCAGCCGAAGAAGATGTAACTTTCTTACAGAAGAATTTTGTTATTTATTTATATACCTTTGAAAAATATTATTAAACTATGGAGATATAATAAAACCAAAATATTAAAGATATATAGAAATTTTTATCATAATTTCATGACCCACAAACATCCCCACATCCCTAATATTTGTAAAAAAATCATCACTCATGTGTACAGTGGACTACCACCTCACAAACTGATGTCATATGTTTTTCCATTACCATATATTTATATTGGTTATGAAAATATAAATAATGTGTATATATGATATATATGAACTAAATTTATCACTTCAACCATTATATCATATATAACTTTTTCATTTTTATTTCATAGCCTACACGACATTGTTACTTGTGTATACGCCAGATTACTACCTCATAAAGGGATTTTATCCATTTTTTCATAACACATTACATATAATATAATATGGAAAATGATAAATAATTTATGTGATATACATAAAATAATTATTATATTCATTAAATATTTTTAATTATTAAAATTAAATATAACATTTTCACTCAATAATATATGATAACATCATCTGTGTACATCTAGAAAACATCTTTCACAAATATATGTGACACTTATTTAATAACCA
Organism: Viscum album; assembly: GCA_963277665.1. NCBI lineage: Eukaryota > Viridiplantae > Streptophyta > Magnoliopsida > Santalales > Viscaceae > Viscum > Viscum album. The sequence goes on from OY728142.1 coordinate 1,788,437,201, forward strand.
CACCGCAAGGATAATATTTATAAGAATTAATAATGTAATAATATTTTTTTAAGTTATCATGAAAATTATGGTAATATTAAATTTTACTTTCCATCTCTCTATAATAATTATTTAAAAATGGAAGTGTTAACCAGATATTCTTACTAAATACCATATATTTGATTTTACACACTTAATTATTCAAACCCATCATTAGGATGGGTCTTAAATTTATAATTGATGTATACATATTATAATTATGTAATTAAAATTAATCTATAGACTGTGACACTATACATTATGAGTAAGAACCATATCTTTCAAGATGAAACATGCATGAAAAAACAAGGCAATTAAATCCTAATGAAATGAAAATAATGAAAAACCATTATTGAATGGGTGATAAGATGTTATAAGTATTGAGTCAGAAGTTTTATTTATTAATTTTACATTCCATTAGTTTCAGATATTAGAAAAATTTTGTTAAATCATGTTTACTAACTTTTTACATCACAACTGTTTATGAATGTTTTTTAGAAACTGTTATATTTTACCATACATAGAATAAGTTGTTATGTATCAAGAATATATACATTAAATTATTCACTATCATCATTTTGTGAGTACTATGTCCAATTAATCAGACTCACCTTTTAATCATATTAGGATTTAGATTTTTTCTTATTTACTATTCTAAAAAAATTCCAACAGTCATATGGATTCTGTTTTTGATATATCAAAGTGACCTTACAAAATTTATCATATTGAAAATATCTCTTGAAATCCATCAGATTGAATTAAGATTATAATTAGAGTAAAATTAATTGTTTTTATTATAAGGAATATATTTTCCCCTATAATGGTGTTAATCAATATGATGTCAATCATTCAGTTACACCAGAGCAGTGGGATCACTCAAGCACCATATTTCAATGGTCCATGAAAAAAACATTGAAATACAACCACTAGACAATTACCTAAAAATAAAAAGTAATTTTATGATATTAGAGCATATAAAATATCAATATCATGTCTCATGAGTGTTACTTATCATGAAATCCTAATTCTAAGTCTTTGTAATTCTTTAGTGATATGTTGTACTAATGAATCCATATTAGTGTTGTTTCCATATAAACATTGGATTTTGTATTTGTGTAAGATCATTTTTATTATTATCAATGTATTATGTGGTTTGGATGATGTTTAACATGATAAATCAGATCCAGGGATTACAATAATAGGAATATAGATGTTGATCATTGTATCGAGGGATTCAGAGGATAAGAAAACAGAGACATTCCTATAATTATATTGAGGTATTTTCAGGTAATTAAAGATAAAATTGACCACAATTATAAAATTACTGATACCTTTAAAAAAGTTTATTACCTACCTTACTCATAATGCTAAAAGAGGTAAATAATTTCATAATATCTTATAAGTCATTCTTAATTTTCCATAGCTATTGTAATACTTGTTTTTAAAATATTTTAATTCCACAGTAAATATAATATAAAATAGTCATCATATATGATTTTATATATAATTGGTTTTATCAGTGTTACTATGATTATAATAAAAACACTAATTTATATTAATCCAATAAATAATGATTATGATCATTTACCCTAATATAACTAGTATTATATAGTTTTAATTTTGGGACTTTGATAATAAAATTGAGTCTTATTCCAATAAAGTTACATTAAGAGGATTTGTTTTTTGTTTTGTTTAAACCATATATACTATTTTATTAAACTACATTTTACCCCTCCAATTTTTATGGAAATTGAAGATAATTCCTATGATCCTACAATTGGTATTAGAATAGATTTTTGTGACTTTCCAACTGAGATGTTTTTTCTTTAAATATGACAATATCACTATCTTTTGATATAAATATTATATTTATAAACTTTTCTATGAACTAACCTATATTTTATGAAAATAAATTCTATTTTTCTAATATATATGGTCTAAATGTTGGATCTATTGATAATCTAAACCCAAATAACCAACTTATCTTTGATGGTACTGATTATGGGTTCTGGAGGGATAAGATGATAACGTTTTTTCTCAACATAAGAGTTGAAAATCTTATAATTCTTACTAGAGACTACAAGATTTATGATATGGAAGTTAATTAATTTACACATTAATAAGAAAAAGTGTATCAATTAAAATATAGGATAAAAAATATTCTATTTTGTTCCATGTCAAGAATAATATACAGTATGATACACTCATGAAGGTGCACATATTATACTAAAAATGGTTGAATTCACACACTTTAGTACTTACAAAGTTATACAGACCATAACATTGTTTCATAGAGAAAAATATTAGGAATTTTATTTCATAAATGGAGAATATATTTTAAATATTCATTATAGGTTCATGAAAATAATATATATTGTGTTATATTTTGGTGAAAAATCTCATGAAGATGAAATTATTTTCGAAAAGATTATTGATTTCATTTCCAATGAGTGGGAATCCAAAAAATATTTGTAGAGGAGATAAAATTGTTTAATAATATTAACATGGATAATGTAAATAGAACCCTTACAAAATAATAGATCGGTCTTAAAAGAGTTACTGAGGAAGAGAAAAATAAAAACATAGGTGTTTATTTTACTACAACATCAACCATTCCATAAAAATTTCTATTAGATGAGAATGTGGTTTAAAATCCAATGAAGTAGTGTGATTTTGTTAAATATGATTCTAGCGTATTTTATCATTTATATAATTAGTTAGCTAATCTATCAGGAAGGAGGAACAAGATTGTGGGAATGAAATATTTCTAGCATGGGTACAAAAAATTTCATAAGGATAAATGTGAAAATGATGATTCCAAAGTTACATCGTATGAATGTAAGTAATATAGACATATTAGAACATGTATCCCAAATATAAAAAATAAAGATTTAAAAAAAATTATTTATATTGAAATATTAATAGGTAATACATATCTAATGGAATAAATGCTTTGAAATATTTCAACACAAGGAGTTCCAGTGGTGGTGATTCTTTTGGCGGTTTTTCAGATAATGACAATTCCAAATAGAGAAACATAGTGTTTTATGAAAATATATCAATTGTAAATAGTTTTTTTCATGTCTAAGGTACACACAATTTTGTCCCTTATTAATTTTTTTAAATTATATTTATCCTTTAGGGATAAAATCTATTTATTATGATGAATAATCCTTCTCAACAAATGATAAAACCCTTCCAAGTTATGATTAAGCAACCCGTTTTAAAAAAACATTGAGAAAATTAAAATTGTAAAATTTTCAAATAGCATGATAATTTTAAATATAAAATTTAAATGGATTATTCAAGGATAAAAATTTTTAAAATTAAAATATCAGATATTTCTAAATATATTCAATAATTTATTTCTAAAAAATTACCAACATCAAATGATTTTGAGAAATTTTTTCTATGAAAAATTATTTAGAAAAAAAACATGCTTCTAATACTAATATTAACGAGGATAGAAATTTATATGTAAAAAATATATATAATTTATAGTTTTAAGAAACATTTATGAATTTTTACCACTCGAGAATAAAAATTTCAAAAATTATGTAACCAAATTAGACCTCATGGTAATAGTACCAGGATGTGTTTTACAAGTAAAAAAACATCATTTAGCAACAATTATTTTGTTTCTTAATGTGAAATATTTTTCAATGAGTTCCAAAGTCAGGGGAATTGGATTAAAAACTCTTCCTTGAAAAGAGTATAATACTTTTAATTTCATAAGGATTATACATTTACAAAAATTAAATATTCCCAATTCATATTTGATCAAATGGTACTACAAAAATTATTTTATAAAAACACTATAACCAAGAACGTTTGGGTTCTTGAAAAATAATCTTTTTATTTTCAGAAAAATAATGATGGTACCCATAAAACATATTTAGTTCATGGATAGTTATTCTTCTAGGAGCATTATTAGAAATAATAATTTCTTCAAGACGATAGACAACATGGAAGGTATCAATGAATCTTTTGGCGATAATTCTCAAAGAGATCATATTAGAATAGGTTACATTGGTCTACATGTAAAATACCTTATTTTAAATATTGTATTCATTGTTGGTCTTATGTTCAACCTTATATGTGTATGTCTGTTATGTGATGAAGGTAACCTTATGATATTTAGGAATGATAAACGTTTTGTATATAGTACAAGGGATAAATATAATATTTATCCAATTAAAATGAGAATTTATATGCACTTTACATATAAGACCTTAGGAGCCAGGGATTACCATGACATAGAAAATTGTAATATAAATTCTAGTTATTAAATATAATTTTAGGACATTGTAACCCTATAAACATATCTTAGTTGACACAGAAAATATTTTTTAATGATCTTTCAGAACTGAGGTTTGATGAATCAAATGTATGTGACTCAATTCAATAACATAAAAAACATAAGTCAAGTTATAAATCTATAAGTGAATTATGAACATTTAATGCATTTTAGTTAGTGCACATGGACTTATTAATTCATTAAAAAACAAGATGTTTTTATGGAGAACACTATATCTATGTCATAGTTTATGACTAAACTAGATATACTTGGTTTTATTTTCTCAAAAATAAATATAAATTTGTTTGGTTTTTTAAATAATAAGAAGATAGAGTAAAAATGAGAAAAAACTCACTATGATAACTAGTGAAATTAATCATGGTTGAGAATTTGAAAAGTATGATTTTGAAACTTTTTGTAGTAAGAATTGTATAGAACATATGTTTTCAGCACCTAGAACCGTATAGAATTTTTTTATTTTAAATAAAAATAAAATTACTCAATAAATATCCATTACCATGTAGAGAGAAGAAATAGTTTCTGAAAATTTTTGTTATTATGTGGTTAGTAATTCTTATTATAATATGAATTTTGAATTTATTATAAATTTAATTAAAAAATACCTTTTATTTGTGGACCGGTTGAAAACCAAATGTTTCTTAATTCAGTGTTTCTAGTTTTGATGTATTCATTTTGAATTCTAAATATGACTTATAATAACATTCACCTAAATATAATGATGTAATATTTATAGGTTACTCACAAACTTCTATGGTATATATATATTTTATAATACAATTTCTTGTATTGATTATGAAATAGTTCATGTTATGTTTAAATAAATAGACCCCTTTGTTTTTATAAAATCCCAACATATATCATTGAATTATATTTCAAAAACTCATTTTAAATCATTGAAAGAATATTCTTCTCATAAGTAAATAAATCACTAATTAGTTTAAGAAATTATTTCATAGAACGATTTTGTACCTATTATTGATGAATATTATTTTGAAAAAAATGATGTTAGTTGTCTCTCTAGAATCAACATAATGAATGTAGCATTGGTGATGTAGATCATCCAGTTTGGACAAAATGTTCCTTAATAAATAAAATGGACCATCATGTTTTCTTATAACAATTTGAAACTAAGATTTTTGATGAGGCTTTAGTTTATGAGTATTATATTATGGTAATAAAAGATTAAATAAACGAGTTTGAAAGGAAACATTTCTGGTCTATAGCTGAACAACATTCAGAAACATCAGTAATTTGAGTAAAATTGGTTTTCCAGAGTTAGTGTGACGAAAATAGAATAATTATTATAATTAAACCTATAATTGATTCAGATTAATACAATCAATAAGACGGAATTTACTATGACGTAATCTATTGTTCAATATCAATACATGAATAAATTATAATATCTATATCCTTTCCATCATTCATTAATTTCACACATTATTTAGTGGATGTGATGTGTGATTTTTTTAACTGATTTGTTCAAGTAGAAGTTCATGTTGGAAAACCACATTTTTTTAATGAAAAAAAACATCTGAAACATGCGTATAAACATTCCAATGATATATATGTAATCAAAAAATACAATATAATTTCATGATAAATTAAATAGTTTTTTATTAAAAAAATATTTTGTTAACAGAGATGTTGATGTAATTTTTTTATAAAATTATTTAATAAAAATATTAAGATAGTTGAAATATTTGATGATGACATAATATTTGGTTAGAATAAAAAATATTTAACAAATTCATTTTTGGATCTTATAAATTCATTGTTTGAAATGAGTATGATTGGAGAATTAACATATATTTAGTGTTTTCAAAATTCAAAAAAAGAAAATGAAACTTTTATATATAGAAAAAATTATATTAAATATGTTCTTAAAGTTTATTGGAAACAATAATAATAAATATATTTGTACTCCTATTTGTTATCTTAAGGGAATAATGAATTTAGGAATTATTATTCTTCTTGAAATATTTTTTATTTATAATGTTTTTCATATTATTAGCATGGTGGATATAGAATTTATAAAAATAGTATATCCAAAACATTTAATTTATTAGGATATTTGATATTTTATTGGTCATGTATGAAACGAAAACTAGTAGCACTATCCACTATAGAATCCGAATATGTTTTAGCTAAAAGATGGTGTGCTCAAGTGTTGAGGATAAAACCCACACTCACTAACTATGTCATGAGTTCCTCTAAAAAACAAATACATGACAATAATACAATTTGAATTTCCATAATAAAATGCAAGGCACATATCTCACAATAAATGAAAAATATATATTAGGCCCAATTTAATTTATTATCACAAACATAAAGAGGATATAATTTTACAATTAATTGGAACAAAATAACTAAATGATGAAATATTTAATAAACCCCTTAGTTCCAAAAAAAATTAACAAATTAAATATAAGTTTGGAATGATCAGTGTTAAGTGAGAATTCGTATCTACATCTTGTTATCCCATCTATATAAAATATGTTATTATTTTTCTTTGGCAGAGTACATTTGTTTTTTTTCAAAATCATTTTTTTTCTTAATCGAATTACTTTTATGAAATTATATGTGTTTTTAAATATTTATCATAATGAGTTTTCATGAATCAAACCATTTTCTAAAAATTTAGGATAAAAAATCCTCATTGTTTTTTCCAGACTAAAAAAATGTTATAAATTTTTCCTGAAATAATTTCTAGTTCCTTTCAATGGAGATTAAAAACAATTTTATAATTAGTTTTCTTTTTAAATAATACCCTATTCAGTTTTATTTTAATAACATGCATATTCAAATTTATTTTCAAAACTATGATATTCAGGTTTACTATAAAAACGATCATCATTAATTTTCTATTAGATAATATTGTATTATTTTTTCTATAATCAAAATTATCATGATATTTTTAAAATAATGAAGAAGAATATGTTATTCTTAGAGATGAATGTTTGACCACTGAAAGGTAATATTGTATTCTTTTATTTTTTAAATATTTTAGTACATCATTTTATAATGTTAGTTATCATAATATCATTTTTTTAAATATTGGATAGTTTTAAATTTATTAAATCATTTCCAAACTAGAATAAAACTCACTCTGATAAATGTGTGAAAAAATGTATAACGTTCAATAATTTTTTCAAAACAATCTAAAGATCAATATTTACCATCATGTTAGAATGGGTTCACCTCCCAACCATTGGTTTTCATACAAATGATGAACCATAAAATCCAACAATTATATAAAGGTGGGTCACCCTATGCTATATATATTTTATTCACTATTTACGTTCTCGTCTTAATGCACCCTTAAAATGCCCATATTCGTTTGTCTATGTTTTCCACCATTCATATGATCTTAATTCGGATCTAAATGGAAACATGGAAGACATTTCAAAATTGATTCTATGTAGGATTAGATTTTTTGAATGGAATTGTAATAACAAATACTACTTCAATATGAATAAAAGTATTTATTTTCATGGTTGAGATTCATTATGTGTTGAAAAACATGATCTAGATTTTGAAATATACTATCTGAAATTTAATTTAGATATTTATACCACATTATAGTCTGTAAAAAAGGATTTCAAATAAAAAATTTATTTTAAAATATATTGGAAATTATATAATATTTCATATAAGAAATTTTTTGACCTGATCAGATTACCCATAGAAGGAGAAGTTTGTTGTCCAAATCATATGATTCCAAATAATATTATATGATTTAACAAAAATAATGATCGTAATTCTTAGTTCTCAGAATATTAAAATGTCATACTGTTTTCCCACACAACTCCAGATAATAGATTTGATTCCCTATAGAAGCATGGATACCTTTTTCAAAGAATGGAAGATAGATTAAATTTACAATTATTTAAAGTTTGTGTTTTGAATTATCTGGTAATGTTGATGAATATCAACTTGTCGAAGTTCTTTTTTTAACAGAGAAGAAAATCAAAACCACCTCAGTAAAATCAAATATAATACTGGTTCTAGTATTTATAATTATTTATGTGTTATAATTTATCAAAATTTACATAGCATAAAATAAATCATTTCTAATGGGATAAGAAATTTCCTTTATCAGTGATGAAATGATATCCATGATCTGATATTTCATTGATTACAAATCAAAAAAAAATCTTTATAAGATTTGTATGGAGAAATATCTAATGCACTACCATCAATAAATGATGAGAAATATGATAAGAGTCAAAAATAGAAAGGAAGTTATGTGCCATCTAAAAACGATAGATAAAGAAATGAAAATATCATATTATGGAATTGATGTGATAGTAAAAAAAGAACATCAGAAAAAATGAGTGGATTTAAAATTTGAAAGCAACCCCACTAAATCCAAATCCATGAAAATTTATGATGCTAAAACATTATAAGAGAAATAAAAGATATGAATTTAGAAGAAAAGTTTACAGAAATTATGGCTTTGTTCAAAATGGTTGAATGGTGTAGAGAGATGTTCAATGGATATTTTCCTTAAACAATACTACACTGATGTACATAAACTAGATGGATGATTACATTTTTAAGATACAACAATAGTTTATGTTGAGTTAAATTCTATTTTTTCTAATAGAAATAAAATAATTTTTGAGTATTAGTTGGTCCCTAATTTTATTCATAATGAATTAGAACTAGATGTAGCTGGTAAGGGTTGTTTGAGAACTGAAAGACAGATCGGAGAAGTGGTTACTAAATAATTCAATAAATAATTTAATCTAATAGTTGGAGATGGAATAAAATAATAGGAAGATAGATATGAAAACATAGAAGAGGAATTTAATGTTGATGAAGAGTTGTAGGATGTAGAAGAAGATAAAGATGTGGAATATAGTGATAAAACCAATAAAGATAAGGAATCATTGTAGTCACCCACATCCTCATCAAGAATACCTTCCAAGACTAATAAGGATGTTATGTCATGAAATTATCAAGAAAAAAGACCCTTTTTGGAAGTATAAGTATATTCATCATCAAAGGAATATTAAAATGGTCATATTTCACTGACCAAAGCATCTGACAACTCCCATCCTGATAAAGATGTTGAAATTATTTATCTTTATGATTAAAATTAATATTAAAATAAAGATGATAAGAATGGAACAAAATCTGATATTGGAACAATTAGAATAAAACCTCCTGATATTCAGCCCGATCAATCATATATAGAAGAAATAATTTCACAAAAAGTATTTTATTCTATTTTTAATCCATGAAGTTATTAGAAGTTGCAATTATATACATTAATATGATTGAGTTAATGTGCTAGTTGATTCAAAAAAATATCAATTTGAAATAAGAATCAATAAAAGTATTAAAGAAGTTATTGATCAATATTAAAGAAGATTTGAATATTCTTCATGGAAATTCTAGGACTCACAAATGACCATGTTATCAGATGGTGAATTGGTCTCACTAATTAAACATTGATATTTCAATGCATGATGAAAGGTTTGAAGAATTTAATAATATTATGATAGAATTATCAAACACTTTCAAGAATTCAACATAAAATTGGCTGAAAGAGTAATGATTATTGAACAATTCATAGATTCTACAAATGAAATAAATGAGGAGGTTAATGTTTTGAATGCAATGATACAGGAAATGGAGCACAAGATGAGAATATTCTGGTATTCTAAAGTGAAATTATTCATATTGAGGGACTAGAATAATAAACTCAATGAGGAAATCAATATTGTGTAGTCTCAAGAATACAATCATGATAATGAATTGAGAAACATGAGGACCGCTATGTGTTTGGGAAGATTAATTATTTTTTCAAGAATCTTATGAAGAATGATTTTTTAATTTTTAAATATTTATGTATTTCATTATAATTTTTTTGTAAAAAACTAATTTTTTTAATGAGAAAACATTTTATCTAAATATTATTTTCTTCATTGTTTATTCAAATTTCATTGGTTACATGTTCTTCTATTTTATTCCGGGTTGATTAGTTACTATAATATTATTTCATAATTTTTTCATTCAATAAAATTTACTGAAACATCCTATTCATTAACATTAATTTATAAAATCACAAAGGGGGAGAATATTTTATAATGGGTGAGAAATATAAATAATATCATAAATATGTATATTAGGGGGAAGAATGATATAGTTAGGGTGAGTATTTCATTCCAAAGGTAGATTGTTTTATTATAGGAGAGAATTCAATCCTTGAGGTGATAAGAATTCCTAAGGGAGTGAGGTTAAAATTATGGATGAACTATTAGAATACTCTAAATCATAGTCAAAATCTTTTTTAAAATCCTATTCAAAAGAGTTTCAAACATAGGGGGGGTGATGTTTCAAAAAATAACTCTGAATATGATGTTATTAAAAGAATAAAGTGTTATAACAATCTCAAGGAAATTATCATTTAGGTTTTGGGTTTTTTCCTTTCTAAAAAATATAATTTTATTGAGTTTGAAATTTTGATGCATTATTTTCCATACCATTAAATTTAAAATTCCCAAACACTTTCTAAATAATTTTTTTTAAATTCTACGTCCCACGTGTTTTAGTGTTTTTCTATAGAATATATTATCAACAAAAATACATATTAATTTTTTTAAGTTACCAAAAATATAAAATTTATATTCTTTATTATGACCATGAGATCCATAATTTTACCAATTAATCAATCATTACTAATAATTAGACCAGGAATTAGAAATTTTTTTTGTCTATCATATCGAAACAATTCATGGCCATCAGACTAATTTTAGTTCTGATATATCAAACATACCCTCATTAATATTATTGTATTTACAATAGATAAGGATATCCATCAGAATGATATAAGTTTATAATAAAAATAAAAATACATGTCTCTATTTTATGGAATATCTTTAACACAATAATGGTGATAATTAATATAATTTCGGAAATTAATTATGATAGAACGTTATGAGCTATATATCACCAGCAGTTCGAGGCTGTTTAAAAAAATGGAAATATGACCATTGAATAATTTCTCATAAATTGTGATTCCTCTAATTTCCAAATGGCCTTAATTTTTTTTGATTATGATAATACACATTTAAAGGGGTGGGGTGGAACCCTTACAAGGCTTGTAGGCATAAGTATAACATGGCCCGTAGGACTTAGAGAAATTCATTACCCATAGGCTTCAAACATTACATAAAACCCAAAATAACTACTTGGAACCCCTCATCCCTAGCATCTTCATCATGAAATAAGCTATCCACCCTCACATGGCTATTCGGAGAGGATTCCACATGCATGTATAGGCTTTTCCCGATGGAAGGTTCCATACCCCCTCATTCTTGCAATCCTTTTAGATTCTACAATGGTGAAATCTCCTTGCTCATCCTCTTTTCTGGAGCATGTTCCCTGCAGGATGTCAATTTTTTATCTACACTAAAAGTGGACCGAAGGTCGTGAGGTGGCGTAAAGGTCTTTCTAACATGACATCCTAGGTGGCCCGAAGGACTTAAAGGACTCTGGGACCAAATCGTTGGCCTGAAGTCCCAAACAGGAGAATAGTCTCTACTACTATAGTGTGAAATAGTACCTGCTACAATCCCCACTACATTGCTTCTACAGTACTGTTGTAATTATAGATATAGTACTACTACAATACCTAAAATATTCCTCCACCTGGATTTTATTTGAGACACTCTTTCATAGTACATGTATTTATTTAGATTATTGTTGTTTTATGGAATATTTTTAATTGTTTTCATTAAAAATATTTGATTTTTCATAGGCGTATGATCATTATTATTTTCAATAGATTCCATGGATACTAAGGTGCTGAATCTAATCAATTATATTAGGGGATGCTAAGGATTAGAAATCAGATAGTAATCATCACATCAAGGGATTACATGGATAAGAAGATAGTGACATTAGATCATTATATCGAGGGACTTTATGGTAAAGAAAGACAGACATGATAGTAAGTATAAAACAATGGATACCTCTAATCAAGGTTATTGACTACCCAAATCGTAATGTCAACTGAGGTAAATATTTTAATAATCACTTATAGTTAATTAATAATTTTGTATAGTTATGTTATTACTTGTTTTTACATGTTTCTTATACCATTTTGCATATAATAGAAAGATATTCACCGTACACAACAACATATATAATTAGTTGTATCGGTGTTACTATGATTAATACAAAAACCTAAAATTAATATTAATTACACACATTAGATTTCGATCTTTTCCTCAAATTTAATCATACTGTTCACGTTCTGTTTTTGTGACACTGATAATTAGATTGAGTTTAAGTCCTATAAGTTTATATTAGTAGGATTTTTGTTTGGTTTACTTTAAGACATTTATATTTTGTTTTTATACTATAATTCTACCTAATATTGAAAGTATATGAATATAATATTATTCTTACAATCCTACAATAATAGGATCCTATTTGATGTTATAAATATGGATATTATTTCGGTATAACCTAAAAACATTACTAAAACTCTTATACACGACATTAAATATAATTTAACCAAAAGGTAGTGTGAGTTAATAGAATGAGTATCAATTTATTTTCATTGAGATATATATCCATTTTTCTCTGTAATTTATTTTATTGGGAGTATACACTTCCCATTTCTCATGTAATTTCTTGAATAAATCATATTTAATGTTATTTTGAGTTTCAATGACTTATTTCATCCATGTGGATTTTCCTTGAATATTATTTTGTGGTAGGTTCTTCGTCTCTATTTTCCATCATTGAAGAATATTTTTATTTTATGTACCGATTTCATTGTATATGATGTGTATACTTCTCCGTGGAAAAATAATATTTTAATTCCTTTAATAATTAATGATATTTTATTTTTCAACTTTAATTGTTTAATCTAAGGGGACTTGAATTAAAAATTACCAAATAGAAAATAATTTAATAACTCAGTTTACATTCAATTGGTTATAATACTACTTTGTTGTATTTAATGTTATATAATCAGGTTTCATTGAATTTTGATTATTTATTTATTTATTGAATGTTTTAATATTGATTTAAATTTAATACACATAATCTATTCACATTTTAACTATCACTTCAATGTAATTATACTTAATAGATATTATTTAATAATATCATTTTAATAGTGAATTTTTATACTCTAATTTCCATTGAATAAAATTATTTTTCGTTTTTTTAATTAACAAATTAATTTTTCTCCTCTTTTTATTACTAAACTTTTTTGACTAATAGTACAATTTTTCACTCTTTGGTATATAAAATTATGGGGAATTTTTTTTAATAAAATCTGAGTTCATTTATCTCATTCATAAATCATTTTTCATCCAAAAAATCATTTCTACAAATTTTTTCAAAAAATTTGTAACTTTTTTTCAATTTATTTTTAAAAATATTTATTGCACATTTTTAATTTTATAGTTTTTAAAGGCATCTGTACATCAATTTCAAATCAAAAAACATTTGGGATTTAAAAAATAATTGAATATAATATTTTATTTAAAATATTTTTAATGTATTGAATTTACATCCATTAAAACCACTCCATATTTGGAAAAATCATTTATATGATTCAAAGATTATTTTCAATGAAAATGGGTTTTGAATTATTTTTGTAAACTATTAGTTGTAAAATTGTCTCTTCAATATAAAAAGGGAATATTTTTCAAGAATGTTTTTAATGATATTTTTATTGTATTTATATTTATCAAAGACAGAAAACCATTTTTTCTTACTCCTACATGTATATATTGGATTTATGTTACTTTTATTATTTCTTTGAATTGTTTATGATGATTTTGATAATGGAGAGTATTGATATTGACTTTCATTAATCATTATTCTTGTAATTAAACATCCCATGAAATATTAATTGAAATGTGATTATTGGATATTAAATTTCCCCTAACTATCCATATTATTTATCATGGATATATTTATTTATGAAACTATATTTCATTTCTATAGAAAGTGTTCTGCATTAAAATCTGTTTGAATATATAGTGTCATATTGATAAATATATATTCTATAAGGATATATAATGATAAGGAACATTTCTTATGAATTAAATCAATAATAAAATATTAGAGGAATGATTTTGGAATGAAGACATGGGTGGGGGCCAGTTATGGATATCCCTTTAACTCATCAACCTGTCTCATGAGTGGAATCAGTTTCCTCACGTTAGTTACATTTTTTTCTTCCCGTAATATTTAAAATATCTTGGGGAAATATCTTAATAGTATATGATTTCATGATTACTATGATCCTAAAGTAAAATTATTAAGAATTTAATTCATTAATAATATCATTATTATATCCATGGAACTTCTCCAATTATGTCTCCTCTCGATCAATTTCAGTCTCATTTAATGGATTAAATTATTAACAATTCATTCATTAATGTGGGTTTAGTTATTTACCTTTCAATTTATAATATATCGTAACTTTTCATGATCGTCATTTTGTTTAAATAGAATGTGTGTTCATTTATTTAACATTCCAAATTGATTATTAATTATCTTATAATGATAGTCATGTTTTCGAAATGGAATTCCCATTCATCTATTTACCTATCCCTATTGATTATGAATTTTCATAGCATAATTTTTATGTTGTTTTAAATGGAACATATGTTCAATTATTTACCATTACATGTTGATCATGATTATTTGTTTTAGGTAAATTAGGTAAAGAAGTTTCATCATGGCCACACCCAGGCTGGAATCCAAAAATCAGGACTCAAATGACAGTTCTACATTGAAATCATGTTCTAGATATGAGGTAGGGCCTCCGCTTTTCATCCTTAATCAGAATATTGCCAATTACACTCCTCTCTCTCTGAGGGGTTGGGCCAGAATGTAAATATAAACCTAGATAACCCTAATTACATAAGGTGTTGAACCATATGTTAATTAAATTGAGAGATTTAATGTTTTCCAACACCAAATAATGATATATAGCTTCAACAAGGGTATGATTATCTACATCATAGGGTACATGTCACTTTTTTGTTTTATTTATTATAGAACAAAAAGGTTATTCCTTTTGAATATTGAATCATTTTTTTTTGTTTTTTTAGTGTTCTTTTTCTCACTCAGCCCATTAAAAGTGTTTTCTTCCTTAATAAAGAAAATAATTTTTATTCAAATTTAATATGTGAATAACTTATTTAAATAGTGTAATAATACCACAAAAAAATTTATTTCATGGGGATGTAATTCCTTAAATCCTATTCCATTATAATAAATTAAAACTATATTTGGTCTACTAAGGTTGTGGTTCTTATATTTAATATTATTTGATTTTTAGTAGAAACCATGGGAACTAGATTTAATAAATTATAAATTAGGGAACCTGACAATAATATAAAAATTGAAGATAATAATTTAAGAATGTGTTAAAATTTTCATATGTTAGATATTATGTAGTTTTTCTTATGAATACATCAATATATGAGTACTAAATATGGACGTGGGTCTAGAATAGTTATAACTACGTGTAATAAATATTAAAATAGAGCATTAGGTTGACCTGATCATCACCTGGTGCATGAAAATGAGCCTAAATACACATCTCACTGGACACTCCTAAGGGGAATTCATTTGATAATTTTGTTTTTATTTTGAACCCCGTATGAATTATTTTAATTGATGATGAAAATTAATAACCTAGTTTAAACCTATGTTTTATTATATTGAAAATAATGTGTCTAAATTGAATGGTGAAATGATTTATGTGTGGATATAAAGGCAATAATAAATAAATTACTAAATAAATATGAAGAGTATGATGGAAGGAAATAAATGATATCAAAGGGAACAATTTATTCCTTATTTTACAAATTTTGGATAACCTATGCATTATACAAGTCAATTCCATCTTATAAAGTTTAAATCCAAGACTAATGATTGAACAATATTGAAATATAAATGATAATATATTTGTGTATCGGGATCCAATAATTCATTTGTTGTTATTTTTTTAACCAATGGTATTTTTGTTATAATATTTATGAATCATCTACGTATTGTGTAAAATTTCAAAAGAATATATGTCTTCAAGAAATTAATAGTAATGAATATCATCACTGGATTTTGAGTCTAAGATTGATCATTATATCAATTTCTTAAACACACATTTTTAGTTTTTATATGATGGATGTCTATGAAAATTTAGAATATTTTGGAGAAATTTATTACAATAAAACACATTGGATTAGTCTATTTCATAGTGAAAAACATTATTTGGGAAATTCTGACTTTTCATTTTATAGATATAATTTTTAATTTATTCATATCATTTAGTTTTATCATGATCACTGATGAAATTATAATAATAGATAAATAATATTATTAGTCTAGAGAACTGATTTTCCATTATAAAACATTTAAATAATTCTATATATATTTTTCTAGAGGTATGCGACATGATGACATGTGATTCTGAGGCCCAGGGTACCTGAAATTAATTTGTTAATAATATTTCATTTTTTTTTCATGAAATAAAATTATATTAAATGGGACGAATATTAAATGGAATCTTTGATAAAAAAATTGAGACCATAGTTGAGTCCAGAACAAAGTGATTACCTCAGGATGGCATAAAATGGGCCATCATGGGGCATTCAAACTCCTCGTTCACTGGCTATAAGTTTCTTTAATTAATTAATTTGTTAATTAATTAATTAATTAATTGTTACATTTCAAAGAAATAGTTAATTATATGATAATTATTCATTTTTGAATTACCATGTTTTAGTCACATAATCCCCGAGAGAATTCTAGACCACACTTTCCCCCCTTTTGTTGTGGGATCTCATTAGATTATGATGAATCAAAAAATTATATCAGATAAATATGTAGTGAACACAATGACTTTTATTGATCATTTTCAGATGCATTATTCATAAAAAAAAGAACCAAAAAATGATGTAGTACTAATAAATTAGTGATTTACACCCTCTATTTAAACTATTTGAGATAACCATTTTTTATTGGGTATATGCCAAATTTGGATTGAGCATGTGCCTATGTATCATATTTTAAATTTATTTCATCAATATTTTCTCCCCCAGTATCACCGTTATCTATGGTATTACAAGAACTATTGTCCAACAATCATCTAAACCATTGGTTATATGGTTTTATTTATCATTGGCTCATGTTACTCATTGGTTGGACCCCGTATTCCATATTTTACATTTCTAGGAAGCACAGAGCACAATAAGAAACCCAAAACAATGAATGAATATGATGTGTGGCACAAATCAAATTTTCCATTGGTACTGGGCTTGTGAATCTCTGCATCAGATAGCTAGTTGACAATCCATGAAAATGGGGAGTGTTGATATCATGACATGTTCTATGGAGGAGTGGTTCCATGTTTTCTTATCTGGGTGAGTTCCTATAAAGTCCAACGGTGATGTAATTGTATCTTAGCCTTTGAGCCTTGTAAGGGTTCCAACATACCCCTTGAAAGAATGATTATCAAAAATAATACTGAAAAATGAGTCTATAAATTAAGCACCAGAATTGGATATAAAGATATGAAATTTTTGGTGAAAAACCAACCACACTCTGTGTACAATGTTTAACATATGACCTGTAACACCCTCAGTGACGATGATTACGATTTTTGGAATGTTTAGGAATATACTGCATGTAGACCTATAATATACTGAGTAATAATTCCATATATAGTCAAACCATGCTTTGGTTCACATAGGATGGAACCTATGTGGAAGTACATGTCCAGGTATGCTTCCATGTAACTGAGTATACAGACATGATATCATCACACAAACATGAGTTCAATATACATACACAACCAATTTTAAATTTCCAAGTGCTAGTTATCCTAGAAACACCATGTAATCCATTAACATGGAATATAATTCTACATGGGATGGTTCTATGTGTCGGCCAAGAAAATGGCCACAAAGTGATGTGGGACCGAATGACATGTGGGTCCCCTCACACATCATTTAAACCATTGAGCTATTTTTTTGAAACTTATTTCATCCATATCTCCTTCGATTGAAATAAAATTTTAGCATGCCATTTTCCTATCCTGATTGTTTTCCGACATAGAACATGTTGGTTCCCTCTATTGTGGATTATGTGTTAGGATGTGAAATGTTCATTGAATGAAACCTATTTAGGAAACACAAAAGGATGGTAGTGATCATGCAGGATTACCAGAACCATTTAGAGTTATACCATCTTGTGGGGCTGGCTAGTGGAGTTCCTTTTTGACCTCTCTAAGTGGTGCCCCCCATCAGGGCTACGTAGTGGAGTTCCTCGGGGATATTTCTGAGAAGAACCATATGACATGGATGGGAAGTGGAGTTATTTTATAAACTATCAATGTGATAACCTCTACTGAGGATGGGTATTGGAGTTACAAGACTACAATTCCAAGTGGTACACTAAAATGGGGTTGAGTGGTAGAGTTTTTCAACGAACATTAGGAGTGGTACATTCAATTAGGTCTAGGCAGTGGAGATCCTCGGTTACCAATTGAGTGGTATCCCTTGGTAGTGTTATGTGGTGGGGTTACTTGAAAAATATAAAAGTGTAACCCTCGTTTTATACCAGGGCATGGGTACACTATATAGAGTTTGTATCCCTTAGATTGTGTGACACAATGAAGAGGCATGGATAGACATGGACTGTTACTTTTTGGGTAGACGTGTGATGTGTTGGGCATCATAGAATTTTTTTTCAACTGTTGACTATTGTTCTTCTTTGACTGAGCTATGATATGGAGACCCCCATACTCTCTCATTTTGGAAAATTTTTGAATAAGTGTATAAATATATCCTTATGTATCAACAATATGGATTTGGTTACTCTCTTTCTATGAGAGGTGAATATGTGCAGGGTACGCCACATGCTTTACATGTCTAGATTATTCTAATTAGATGATCATATTATCCTTCTATAGGCAGTGAAGACTAGATGTGTAGTTCTTCTACTCAACATGTTTGGCCTCTTATGTCTGCATGAGCTTACTTACACACTTTGATTGGTTTTATATTTTCTCTTTCACTATATATTTCATCTAATGTGTTTTCATTCCTTTTTTATCTATTACTCATTCCCTTATAGACATTATAGTGTCCTACTATTTATTTATATACTCACCCTTTCACAATATTATTTCCACACATGTTGTTTATTATGAAGAAGACAAAAATGTCATGGGTGACTTCATTAGAGCATAGGGATGTTGGGTCCTTAGACCACCTATGGTGGATTTAGTTTGGGAGTCTAATTCTAGTCTATCATTGCGCTATTAAATTTTTTATGTTTATTATTTTAGAAAATATTTCTGGTTCGGAGAGTTTTTTCCCCATTATTTTTTATATTACACTACTTTACTTTTTTACTTCCAAGAGGTTCCCGTATTCTTAGTTTTTTATATATTTGTGTTGTATCTTTTAATATTTCTATCAAAAAATTACCATTTAGATGGGTGTGTGTGTGTGAATACAGTTAAATTGGAAAATGAATCTCTATGTTTAGATATTCCTTTGGTGCTTCTTTCCACCACCTGAAATATTAAGGTGGGAATGGGGTAGTTTTGGCTTAATCCTCATCATGAGTCAGTTCATGAAAAATTCTTATCAGAGAATTTTAATTCCATGATATTTTTTTCATACAACCCCAATTAAGAAGATTTGGATAGGGTTAGGTAAACACTATCAAATTCTATAATGATTAGATATAAGGCCCAAGAGTTTAGTGATCGTGTGGGTGGCAGACGTATCCATTCAAAGGGACCTTGACTACCAACATGTCGACTCATCATATCGAGTCATTTGTTACATGTAAAAATGGAACATGCAACATAATTATATGAGTATTTAAATATCCTTATTGAGTCATATCATCATTATATATATATATATATTATCAAATAACATATATAATATTTGGATGAAACTTGATTATGAATGGCGAGAGCTGGGTGATTCAGCGATTCTGATGGCGAATCCTGATTTTTCTGGTCTTGATCTTGATTTCTCAAATGGATCTGTTCGACCTTGAATTGGAACTTGCTTTCAGGATTTATCGAAAGATCCTGAAGAATCTGGATGAATTCACGAATCAATGAGAACCTTCAGGTTGGAAGAAGTCGGGTCTCACTTTTGCGGATGCACTTTCAGGATCCAGAGAGCAAGTCAAGGATTCTCATAACAGGTCCTCTAATATCACTCAGCTTGATAATAGAGGATTTTCTGTTGAGGCGGATCCGGATTCCCTTGTGAAACAGATTAAATTTTGTAATTTTTCGATATTAGGTTGAGTTATATACACAAACGGCGATATACCATAGTCCTATGTAGAACTCAAAAAACGAATATCTCATAGTTGGAGTAACGGGGATTGGAAGCTTATACCGAAAGGGATAGGTTTTTTTCACATTGTTCTACAATCCAGGGAGGCATTGAATATTGGATGGAGTGTGGGAAATATGCATTTGAAGACAGAGCTTCTCAGATTATCTGATTGGGATGTCAATTTTAACCCCTTTAATCTCAAGAAATCCAATGCTCAGATTTGGGTAAGGCTACATGGTTTGAACATGGTTTTCTAGCATCCAAGGATATGGAATGATATTTCCTCCTGTCTTGGCACTCCTATTTTTAGATATCAGAGGACTATGGAGTGGGAGCTCAGATTCATGTCTGCATGTTGGTTTATATCAATCATGAATTGAATAGGCCTAATAGAATATCTTTCACTGTGAATGGAAACAGGTCAAAGGTTAAAATCAAGTATGAGAATGTTCCATCTTTCTATGAGGATTTTAAAATGGCAGGACATTCCGTATCCAATTGTAGAACATTTCAGAAGAAGTTCAATGTTTTAAAAAACATTAAATGGATCTTTGTTAACAAGAGCAAAAGGGTAGAAATGATGGTGAGGAGAAGATGGGTGTTTCTAAAAATCAAGAAGGTCCTTCTAAAAATCAAGCAGGCACCTCTCAAACTATTCTAGTGAATCGAAAGAAAAAATCTACCACTCCTGAAGTGGCTCTAAATATTTTACAGATGAATGATCCTAGAAAAAATATCTGGTTCTCTAAATGAGAAACAAACCTGGGCGGACAAGGTTGAGGAGGAACATGCCGAAGAGGTAGCAGTTATTATCCTTGTAGAAAATGACATCAAGATAAGTCATAATCTGGATTGTGAAATCTCAAATGATATTTTACACTTGGCTCTGAAGACGCAAGAAGAAGTGGAGGATGAATGTATTAATGTGTAATATTCCAATGAAATCAGCAGGTTGGTCTATTTAGATGTCTGGATAGATTACAAATGAAGAGTCACAAGAGGTGATATTCATATTGGAAGAGACACAGGTGTCAGGTGACCTTAGTGGCAGCTTGCCTATACAGTTAGAGGAGATAATTGGATTGAAGTCCTCTAAACCTGAGCATCTACAAGGCACAGAACATGGAGCTTCAGAGTCTCTGTTGAGGGATGTGAAACCTGGATATGGATCCAAACCTGTTGATATCATCAATAATTCTGAGCAAGGAAACCTAGAAGATCTTGATCATAAAGATTCGCTTGGTACCAGAAATTCTGGAAGAAATACAACAGTTGATATTTTTCACTTATTGGAAAGTTCCCAAGTAAACAAAAAGAAGGCAGGACGTCCACCCAAAAAAAGGTGGGCAAGTCACAAGGGGTTCCAGCCTCAGAGTTAGGTTCAAATAAAATTGTTTCTTTGGAATTGTCAAGGATTAGGGAATATGGAAACCATTCGATCCATTATGATTTTTATTTAGAGGCATAAAACTTTCCTAATTGGTCTCTCTGAGCCCAAAAAGGTCTTTATTTCTAGTATTTCCAGCTTTGAGAAGCTAGGATACTCTCTAATCAACACCAACATCAGTTCATCTGATGTGAAGGTACTATGGGTGTCAGATCACTGATCTGTGGTCAGCACTAAAATGGTTGTTCCAGGTGAGCAACAGGTTACCTGCTCCTTTAATTTCCTTGTTCATGATTTTGTTTGTACCTATGTTTATTCTAGTAATAGTTATCGGGAACGTAGTGTCCTCTAGGAGGAATTGCGAGTTCTGAATTCTAGCATCTCTAGTCCTTGGATTATTTTAGGGGATTTTAATGCAATTATTTATCCAGATAAAAAAATGAGAGTTGTCACCAATGTCACATCCTCTAGAGATTTCTGAGCATTCATAGGTCAAAATGATCTGATTGAGGTCAATCTGGTTGGTTCTAAATAAACATGGTATCAGAAGCATTTAAATAGTTTTGTTGGTAGCAAAATTGACAGGGCCTTTATCAATGCGGTTTCTTTGGATACATGGGGATCCATATCTTGTTCAAACCTTGAAATACTTAATTTTGATCATCACCCAATCCTAATGGAACTCTCAGAGAAGGAATCCAAGCCTCCTTTTCCCATCCAGTTTAATAAAGCAAGGGTCTCACATCCTGATTGCAGGGTCATTGTGCAGAATACATGGAAATCTATGGATTGCAGGAATGGGGTTTTTTGATTGCTTTACCAAGCTTAATAATCTTAAGAGGAACCTTCAGCTTTGGAGTAAGGATCTCTTCAGCTCCCTTGACTCTGATATTCAGTCTCTTGAGACATCCCTTCAGAATCATCAAGGGCTCAATACGTCTAGTGATTTCTCTAATGGGTGTTTGGAAGAAGCTGATTTAATCTCCAAAATCTACGAGATTCTTAATTTAAACGACTCCTTGAAAAGGGACTCTTTCAAAGTGAAATGGTTAAAGGATGGTGATAGGAATTTGAAATATTTCTTTGCTCAGAAAAGAATTAGAAGGTTGTCCAACCCCCTTTCTCTTATCAAGAATGGGGAAAACATTATTGATAATAGAAAGGATTTGAATGATCATGTCATTACTTACTTCTAGAGTCTCTTCAATGGGACTCCTTCCACCACTTATCCCTTGGATGGGGTGATTCCAAGGCTTGTGAATCAGGCGGATAATGATAGTCTTAATGTTATTCCTCTTGAACCTGAAATAAAGGATGTTGCCTTCAGTCTAAAACTTGAGAGATCTCCTAGACCGGATGAATTTTGTAATTTATTTTTTTAATCTTTCTGGGATATAATTCATGAATATGTTTGTAGGTTGGTCATTCATTTCGTCATGGGTGGATATCTTCCAAAAGGGTTGAATTCCCAGTTTCTTGCTCTTATTCCGAAAGTGGATAATGCAAATGAAATTCACCTATTCAGGCCCATTGCTCTGGTCATCACTATTTAAAAAATAATTTGATTTCGATTATAAATCTATCATAACGTAATACATTTTCTCTTATGTGATGAGAAATTTTCCATATGTTAAGGAGGACGTTTTATAAATAATCTCTCTACAATGCCTCTATTACACTATATTGGTGAGTAGCTAATGTATATAATATGAATGATACGTCTACATTTTTGAGATGTCTCCTTATATTAAACATTTCTTCTTCGTCTACTACTAGAGGTTCTTAAACCTTTTATGAAATATTTGTGCACTTCCTTACTACTTTATATGAATTTGAAAAATTGTAATGATAATCATACTTCATATTGTAATGAAGTATATCAATGTGTTTTTTGGGATAATTACCACCACCCTGGTCTTTCTTCTAGAAGAGAATGAATTCCACTTGGTAATGGCAAGGCATCAATCATGACTGACTACATATTCCAATGTGCCTCACAGTAGGAAGGATTTCTCAATATTAGATCGCATTGGGGAGGACATTCCTAGTGAAGTGAGATGAAATTATGGGAGGAACACCATAACATATTTACATATGACATTAAGAAATTTTTCTACAATGTATACATTTGGGTAAACCATTTGGGTGGATTTCAGCAAGGTAATGAAATTCTTACCATTTGATATTCTTACCATATAGAGGGATATCATGAAGATCCGTAGGACATGAGAATTCATGATTGATTAAATTATAAACAAGGAACATTAATTCATGTTAATATGTAAAGGGAGTACCTTAGTAACTACTCATGTGTTTCCATTAATTTGGTTATGAAGATAGAATCAGGATATGGAACAGAAAATCATATGACGGGTTCAAAAAACTCAACCATTATGTAGAGTAAGATCATAGACCATCTATTAGTTTTACATTCATCTATGGTGGGACTTATATAGGATTAATTCATATAGAAAATTTTTGTTTCTTAATAGGGATAGAGGTTTACATATACAGAATCATGTTTGGTAAGCACCCATGTCACTACATGAATATCCTAATAGATTTCTTGAATTTTGGTAGGTTTTGTGCTTACCTTAGAGGGTCCATTAGTATTATCCAATTACCATAAGTTAGAATTGGGTTAGGGAACCAATCTAGTTTTCTATATATTATTTGGAATATGGACGATGATTTTACTGGATGATAGTAGTGGTGTCCATCTTCTTTGGAGTGACAAGTTGATGCTTAACCCTAATTAAATGTACAAATATTTGTGTTATCCTTGGGGTTACATGTTAATGTTTACCCATAATAATGGGGAATTAGTTTTTTTGCATGTTCCTCTACCACTAATGATGAGTTTTTTATATCATAAAAGGTTTTTAATATGTTGGAATGAATTTTAACATTTTATTTGGCCATTTTTAAATTGAATTTTATAACATTAGTAGATAGAATATAGATATATTCCCCTCTAAGTCACTAAATAAGTGTTGTGTTCCCGTTTCTATTCTCTATTTAATTTTGATGGATTATATAATTACATAATTGTGGGGGAAGAGTTATGGGTATACCCCTAATTTGTTTCTATAACATTCCTACTGGATTCTCCAATTGGTTATAGGTTTGGATGATAGTATTTATAAAAAAGGGTTGGTAAACATGTCGGCCTGTGTTTTTCCACAAAATTTTATTGGGTGGATGAATTTATTTGGGAAGGTGTTTGTTACAACAAACATATTTCAAACTAATCTAATTTGAAATATTCTAGGGATGTTGATGATTTTTTTCAGAAGGCTTGGATGTTGTGTGGAATTATTTGTTATTACTCATGGTTGGCACCCAATATTTCTTTTATACGTCATAGAAAATAGGGTTCTGGCACTAATTCTCATTTTCTATTTCTTTCAATCAAAGGGCCATCCTTTAAGTCTAGGTCCTAGTGGCAAGGGATTAACTTTCTAGGAAAACACACCATCTGGTTGTGGGATTGTCCTTGGGTGGCATTTTTAGTGGTGGATACTGATTTTATCACTTTAGAAGGACCAATTTTCAATTTGGATGATTTGATAAGTGGTATTTTGATCGTCCTTCATAATATAAGGGTGTATCTAATATCTTATTTATGTGGATGGGCTCTAAAAATTGTTCATGATGGTAATTGATGTCATCCTCTTTTGAGATGCTACCTATTGTTGATTGGATGGTTGTTCAGGTTTCTATGCTGGAGGGCCTATCAATATGTCTCCCATGATGGCAGGGTAACATATTATTGGAGATCATGAATCAATTCATTTTAAACCTATCGTGAAATTTTTGGGCGGGAAAAAATGTACACTGTTTGTTGGAGGACCCAGATTTCACAGTTACTGATTCACATGTATGTGAGGATTGGAATGAAAAAAATTAGATTGAATGGAGATCTGGTTAAAATTTCATGATATATAGTTGAAAAAATACAGATTAAAACTCCATAAAATTATCACCTCAATAATATAAATATTCATGATTGATTTTCTTGTGTGTCCCTCTTTCGTTTTTAGATAGAATGGAGAAAACATGTCGGGGACAACATCATTTTTGTAAAGTATTCAAATCTGGATGACGATTTTTTTTCAATGAGAATCATATGGAATATTTATTATTACCGATGACTTTATTATGGAGGTTTAATTGTTTCATAATCATTCAAATAACTTGCCCCATTTTTTAATAGCCTCTTGTGGGTTTTTTTGTGGAATTAGAAACACCAAACAATTTCCTTGTTTAAGAAGATTCATGAGACTTAATTCCAATGGAAGGAGATCATTGTAAGATGACCAAAAAACACTTAGTTAATTATATTGGTCGATTGGATGGGATTTCAGTCTCATAAAACATTTTTAGGGGAAATAATCATCTACTCCAGGACACTCTTAATGATTTTTGACATATTCATGAATCTGTCATTACTTCTCAAGTATGACAAGGGTTATCCTTATGATAAAATGTATTTATTGTCACACATGACTTTACATTAAAATATATATATCATAGACTATTAATTGAACAATAAAATTATATGAATCTATGGTTCTTTAATGATGGTACCCTTTTTCATATAGGTTAGACTTATTTTGGTCGTTTGTTATTAAAATGATAATTTTAAGAAAAATAGTGTGGTGATCCAGAATTTATCATATTCTAGGAATATTAGGGTTTTTTTGATGTCAATATTAAGACCCTGATATGGGATTTGTGTGTATTCTTGTGAAAGAAATTTTAACCCACAAAGTTCATGTCATCATAATGGGACACATCATTCATTTTCAGGTCTGGTGACATGAACCAAACCGTCTAGTTTAATGTCATACACCAAGGACGTATAAGAGAAAGGTTTCAATTAAATTATTTTTGTATGACTTATAATGAGGTTTACCAAGTAACCTAGAAGTGATATGGGATCCTTTGATCGATATAAACATACTAAGATTGTGGCCTAGAAAGTATTAGGGTTGATTTTAGTTGTTTGGTTTTATCCTTATATAGCATGTTATGTATTCTACATGGACTAAAATCAAATCCCATGTATTTTGGTATGGGTTAAGGATATATTCCTCTAGAGTTTATAGTAATGTTTATATCATAAGGAATGGGTCCCATTTAATGTATTTAGTTGGGGACTATATAGAAATGGAGTCCAGATTTTTGGATCCATGTGGACTATCTCGGCTCATGATGATTTAGAGGATTGGTTGTGGTTTACACCAGAGTGGATTCTAGGATGAATATTCACTAGAAATATATATCATTTGACGATGAAGTAATTATTTCAATGATTTAATTATATAAGAGGAATCCCATTGGGTTGGATACATGGATTTTAGGAACCACTCCTCTGATGGATCTCCAATGGAGGGAAAGATAAAACCTTAAAAAAGATTCTAGTACAATACATTATTATGACCATGTAGATTTCATTTCCATAGATAATTTCTAAGCCAAAATGATTCATAATTACATGTGATAAGAAAGTTTAATTTGATGATCTTTCATACCACACAATCCATCATCGACTAGTAGACATGGTAGGGGACACGAGAGAAGAAGAAATGTATTTTATATGCCTGTCACCTCCCATTTTTGTAAATAGGATAGTCACATATGACTAACCATAAGGATAAAACCCATTAGATATTCTAGAGGACAAACATTGTATGGATTAACTATTCTTGGAATTATATGAGATAGAGGATAATCATTTAATACCTATCAAAGGGAATATATTTCAAGATTCCCCACTCACATTTGGTGATAGGAGGTCACTTATCCTAGAGATGATGAGGGAATAAAAAGGGACATTCCAATATATATGATACTGGGAAATCACTATAACATACTCTAGTTTTGGGTACTAATGACCGAAGGGATGCATAATTTCATACACCTAGTAGACCATACTCATTAGTTTGGACACGTACGAGACACATATGACTGAAGGAATACATTAGTGAATGGAAGACACTCTGGAGTGTCTCTTGAGATTATTGTGGAGAATCTTGGTGCTATAGTAGAAGATATGATTTTGTATCCCAAAAATGGGATTAATAAGGAAGGAGTTTCCCTATAATTAGTGTCATGAAAAGTGACTATTGGAGGCTCACACAATAGAATGATTGGTGATCCAAAACTGTCTCACACACGATAAGGCTCCAATGATCAGTGGTTCTTTGCACATGTTAAGGCCTATGAATGATATATGAGATTTCTTGATGAAAAAATAGTATAAAATTACACTTGGGTGAGGAATAATCTTAGGATCCAAAGTATTACTCAAATTTCCATGGAAGGGTCTCCCATAGGTGTCGTTATTAGGAGGGGACCTTCTCACAAGTCTCTTGTTAATTAGGTTGAAGTAACTTAGCGTGAAGTTTTTTTATGCCACACACTCTAAAGAGAAATTTCTCCCACTATTCCATAAAATATATACTTATTTAGTGTGTTTATGAGATACCTATTTGGTATTGATGGATTTGAAGAATGAATAGGGTGAGAATAGATTAGAGGATTCTTTGAGTCTTTTCATAATGTGAAATGAGAAGCCTGATCATCCTATAAATCAAAAACCATGAGACCATATGTGAGGGATGTTACTCACATTAGATACCCATGATTTTGTCTCATACAGGAGCCTCATTTAGTAGTTTATTCTCCTTCTGTACTGTGTAGAAAGGGTTTGTGTAAGCCTCATGGAGCATAGGCTGGGCACACACACGAACACCTAGGAGAGTCCCCAACTAGAATTACCACGTGGTTGAGACTGTCAGTTCGTACTATGGGGGATGCAACAATACACCACCACTTAAGATCAATTCTACTATTTGGTCATTTCCCATCGATACTATCGTATACCCAATGAAAAAAAAGCGAGTCTCATTATGAAATTTTTGGGCTGAAGTCAAGGACATTTTCTGTTGCGGTTTATATAACCCAACATATCATTCAAAATCCACAACCTAAACCCATAGTGAGGTTATAACCATAATTCCATTATATTGAGATAATTTTTTTGATAAATATACATCCCCTTGTGTGTGAGAAATATGCATGTATAGGGTAATACAAATATATACTTCTTCAAACATAAATTCACATTTTCACTCAAACATTCCATATGGTATCTATGTGATGAACACTTCATAAATTATTTGGGAAAGTGTATGGAACCCATTTATTATTGTCAAAACCATATTGATGAATGGATCCAATAAATTTATGGGAGTTGAAATTCTAGATAAATGAGTTAGAAAGTCTAGGATTCATCAAACCTAGGACATCACCTTGGACAACACCATTATTGATCATAAATAAGGAATATTGTATACCTAAATTAGGGTTGATTATCCTCAACTGAATCAATATGTGATTAAAAATTGATTTTCACTTCCATGGATTAATGATCTATATGATCAATTAAAGGTATCCAAGTGTTCCCTATGATTGATCCTTACATTGTATATCGTCATTATATTTATAAAATAGAGGATATTTCAAAACCACCATTTTAGAGTCCTGATGGACACAATTAATATTTCATCATGCAGTTTTTCTGAGGAATTCCCTTATATTCTTTATTGTTATTAATGAACAAAATCTTTCAAAGGTACCTAGAATTTTTTACAATTTATTTCGTGACAATATTCTCGAATAATATTTATTATAGAATATTCAAGGGAAGCACATGAAAATTTTACTGATTATATTGTAGGATCACTTTTTGTAAACCATATTATTTATGTGATAATTTCATATAAAATAATTTTTTTTCTTTGGAAATATTATTTTTAATGAATGAATATCAGTTGGACCAGGAAGGATTGATGTAGTAGTCTCTTGGAAAACACAAAAAAAATATTTTTGAAATAAAAATATTTCTATTTTTGGAAGGCTATTATTACATACCTTTTTTTGTTTCTCTAGGATAAATTCTCCAAGGACTACCTTAACAAGAAAGGGTGGTCCATTCATCAGGAATGATGACTTTCAAAAAATCCATCAAGAAATTAAAAATATTATAACCTCAACACCCACACTTATTATAATAGATATTGGAAAGGAATGTGTGGATTATTATAATATTTAGGGATATGGTCTTTATTGTTTTCACATGTATGTATATTATGTTTTGGATTATGATTCCATCCAGTTTTAAATGAATGAGATACATTGTGAAAATGTTATCTTAAAATTAGCTACATTTGTCCATGATTTAAAGACATGGGGCTATTATATCTTTAGAGAAAAGTTCATAGATTTAAATAAATAAATGTTTTACAACCCAAAATTATAAATTAATAAAATTTTATTTGATATATTATACAAAACACAACATCACACTTTTGAAACCCTCAAAATGCATTTCATCAGATTTAAACATTTCAACAGCTTATAGAACACACAAACACAAGTCTAAATCAACAATAATAAAGTATATTGTTATAACCTAGAAATTAAATTGGTGTGTAAGAATAGTGAAAAAAATTATGGAAAATATGGTAAAATTTTATTTGAAATAATATAAAAACCATTTAAATTAAAAATAATTTTTTTCGGAAAATAATATTTTTTGTAAAAGAATGTATATTAAATTATTTTTTAGATAATTTATAATTAAATTTTATTTTATATAGAAAATTTATTTTATAAAATGAAATTTATTTTTTAAATTAGATCAAAAAAATATTTGGTTTAATTTTTCTATTTTTCTGAATAGTTTCATTTGTTGATAAATAGTGAAAAACCTAAATTGTAATTAAAAACAACATTTTTATTTCAATTATTTATTAACAAAATTTTTACTTTTTAATTTAAATAATTATAAAATTATTTTAATTATATATCTATTAATACAATTTTTTATATTGGATAAATCCACATAATGAATATTGCAATAAAATGTTTGTAACATTTTGAAAATTTTCACTTTGAAACCCTACTTTGTCATCCAATATAAAAGAATAAATTTAAAGAAAGTTTTTCAATTTATGTGAATGGAATTTGGAAAAATGGATTTAAAATTATTTATTAGAATAATTTTTGTTATCTCTAATGGTGAAATTAATTTTTGACAAAAATTAATAGTAAAAATAGAAAAGAATTATTTATCGTAGTTAAGGTAAAAATAATTTTACATAGAGGTTAAACTAAGATTACAAGGATTAATATTGCCTAAATAATTTTCTAAAATATAAAATATGGACATATTTAGATCTGATTATGTCTATTTATCAGGAATAACCAATTTTTTAACACTTTGGAATTTGAAAATTTTTGGTACACATTTTTCTTTTCCAAATTTTCATGTGTGTCGCTCACCTCACTTATAAATAACCACCCACTCTTTTCTTATATTCACTAAATAAAACACTTTTTTACGGAATAAAAACACACAGAACATTACATAATACATCTTATCCTCCTAGAAAACTTATATTAGGAATAAATCCAACCCAAGAAGGTTTTGGTGAAAAACCTAAGGTGGTCAGCCGAAGAAGATGTAACTTTCTTACACAAGAATTTTTTTTATTTATTTATATTCCTTTGAAAAATATTATTAAACTATGGAGATATAATAAAAACCAAATATTAAAGATATATATAATTTTTTATCATAATTTCATGACCCACAAACATCCATACATCCCTAATATTTGTAAAAAAATCATCACTCATGTGTACGGTGGACTACCACCTCACAAACTGATGTCATATGTTTTTCCATTACCACATATTTAAATTGGTTATGAAAATATAAATAATGTGTATATATGATATATATGAACTAAATTTATCACTTCAACCATTATATCATATATAACTTTTTCATTTTTATTTCATAGCCTACACGATATTGTTACTTGTGTATACGCCATATTACTACCTCATAAAGAGATGTTGTCCATTTTTTCATTACACATTACATATCATATAATATGAAAAATGATAAATAATTTATGTGATATACATAAAATAATTATTATTTTCATTAAATATTTTTAATTATTAAAATGAAATATAACATTTTCACTCAATAATATATGATAACATCATCTGTGTACATCTAGAAAACTTCCTTCACAAATATATGTGACACTTATTTAATAACCACACCACAAGGATAATATTTATAAGAATTAATAATGTAATAATATTTTTTTAAGTTATCATGATAATTATGGTAATATTAAATTTTACATGCCATCTCTCTATAATAATTATTTAAAAATGGAAGTGTTAACCAGATGTTCTTACTAAATACTATATATTTGATTTTACATACATAATTATTCAAACCCATCATTAGGATGGGTCTTTAATTTATAATTGATGTATACATATTATAATTATGTAATTAAAATTAATCTATAGACTGTGACACTATACATTATGAGTAAGAACCATATCTTTCAAGATGAAACATGCATGAAAAAACAAGGCAATTAAATCCTAAAGAAATAAAAATAATGAAAAACCATTAATGATTGTGTGATAAGCTGTTATAAGTATTGAGTCAGAAGTTTTATTTATTAATTTTACATTCCATTAGTTTGGGATATTAGAAAGATTTTGTAAAATCATGTTTACTAACTTTTTTACATCGCAAGTGTTTATGAATGTTTTTTAGAAACTGTTATATTTTACCATACATAGAATAAGTTGTTATGTATCAAGAATATATACATTAAATTATTCATTATCATCATTTTGTGAGTACTATGTCCAATTATTCAGACTCACCTTTTAATCAGATTAGGATTTAGATATTTTCTTATTTACTGTTCTAAAAAAATTCCAACAGTCATACGGATTCTGTTTTTGATATATCAAAGTGACCCTACAAACTTTATCATATTGAAAATATCTCTTGAAATCCATCAGATTTAATTAAGATTATAATTAGAGTAAAATTAATTGTTTTTATCATAAGGAATATATTTTCCCCTATAATGGTGTTAATCAATATGATGTCAAACATTCAGTTACACCAGAATAGTGGGATCTCTCAAGAACCATATTTCAATGGTCCATGAAGAAAACATTTAAATACAACCACTAGACAATTACCTAAAAATAACAAGTAATTTGATGATTTTAGAGCATATAAATTATCAATATCATGTCTCATGAGTGTTACTTATCATGAAATCCTAATTATACGTCTTTGTAATTCTTTACTGATATGTTGTACTAATGAATCCTTATTAGTGTTGTTTCCATATAAACATTGGATTTTGTATTTGTGTAAGATCATTTTTATTATTATCAATGTATTATGTGGTTTGGATGATGTTTAACATGATAAATCAGATCCAGGGATTACAATAATAGGAATATAGATGTTGATCATTGTATCGAGGGATTCAGAGGATAAGAAAACCCACGACATTCCTATAATTATATTGAGGGCTTTTCAGGTAATTAAAGATAAAATTGACCACAATTATAAAATTACGGATACCTTTAAAAAAGTTTATTACCTACCATACTCATAATGTTAAAAGAGGTAAATAATTTCATAATATCTTACAAGTCATTCCTAATTTTCCATAGCTATTGTAATACTTTTTTTTAAAAGATTTTTATTCCACAGTAAATATAATATAAAATAGTCATCATATATGATTTTCTATATAATTGGTTTTATCAGTGTTACTATGATTATAATAAAAACACTAATTTATATTAATCCAATCAATAATGATTATGATCACTTACCCTAATATAACTAGGATTATATAGTTTTAATTTTGGGACTTTGATAATAAAATTGAGTCTTATTCCAATAAAGTTACATTAAGAGGATCTGTTTTTTGTTTTGTTTAAACCATATATACTATTTTATTAAAATACATTTTACCCCTCCAATGTTTATGGAAATTGAAGATAATTCCTATGATCCTATAATTGGTATTAGAATAGATTTTTGTGACTTTCCAACTGAGATGTTTTTTCTTTAAATATGACAATATCACTATCTTTTGATATAAATATTATATTTATAACCTTTTCTATGAACTAACCTATATTTTAGGAAAATAAATTCTATTTTTCTAATATATATGGTCTAAATGTTGGATCTATTGATAATCTAAACCCAAATAACCAACTTATCTTTGATGGTTCTGATTATGGGTTCTGGAGGGATAAGATGATAACGTTTTTATCAACATAAGAGTTGAAAATTTTATAATTCTTACTAGAGACTACAAGATTTATGATATGGAAGTTAATTAATTTACACATTAATAAGAAAAATAGTATCAGTTAAAATACAGGATAAAAAATATTCT
The DNA here is from genome assembly GCA_963277665.1 of Viscum album. Classification (NCBI taxonomy): domain Eukaryota; kingdom Viridiplantae; phylum Streptophyta; class Magnoliopsida; order Santalales; family Viscaceae; genus Viscum; species Viscum album. The sequence goes on from OY728142.1 coordinate 1,788,471,617, forward strand.
ATTTTGTTCCATGACAAGAATAATATACAGTATGATACACTCATGAAGGTACACGTATTATACTAAAAATGGTTGAATTCACACACTTTAGTACTTACAAATTTATACAGACCATAACAGTGTTTCATAGAGAAAAATATTAGGAATTATATTTCATAAATGGAGAATATATTTCAAATATTCATTATAGGTTCATGAAAATAATTTATAGTGTGTTATATTTTGGTCAAAAATCTCATGAAGATGAAATTATTTTCGAAAAGATTATTGATTTCATTTCCAATGAGTGGGAATCCAAAAAATATTTGTAGAGGAGATAAAATTGTTTAATAATATTAACATGGATAATGTAATAAGAACCCTTACAAAATAATAGGTCGGTCTTAAAAGAGATACTGAGGAAGAGAAAAATAAAAACATTGGTGTTTCTTTTACTACAACATCAACCATTCCATAAAAATTTCTATTAGATTAGAATGTTGTTTAAAATCCAATGATGTAGTGTGTTTTTGTTAAATATGATTCTAACGCATTTTATCATTTATATAATTAGTTAGATAATCTATCAGGAAGGAGGAACAAGATTGTGGGAATGAAATATTTTTAGCATGGGTACAAAAAATTTCATTAGGATAAATGTGAAAATGATGATTCCAATGTTACATGGTATGAATGTAAGTAATATAGACATATTAGGACATATATCCCAAATATAAAAAATAAATATTTAAAAAAAATTATTTATATTGAAATATTAATAGGTAATACAAATCTAATGGAATGAATTCTTTGAAATATTTCAACACAAGGAGTTCCAGTGGTGGTGATTCTTTTGGCGGTTTTTCAGATAATGACAATTCCAAATAGAGAAACATAGTGTTTTATGAAAATATATCAATTGTAAATAGTTTTTTCATGTCTAAGGTACACACAATTTTGTCCCTTATTAATTTTTTTAAATTATATTTATCCTTTAGGGATAAAATCTATTTATTATGATGAATAATCTTTCTCAACAAATGATAAAACCCTTCCAAGTTATGATTAAGCCACCCGTTTTAAAAAAACATAGAGAAAATGAAAATTGTAAAATTTTCAAATAGCATGATAATTATAAATATAAAATTTAAATGGATTATTAAAGGATAAATATTTTTAAAATTAAAATATCAGATATTTATAAATATATTCAAGAATTTATTTCTAAAAAATTACCCACTTCAAGTGATTTTGAGAAATTTTTTCTAAGAAAAATTATTTAGAAAAAAACATGCTTCTAATACTAATATTAACGAGGATAGAAATTTATATGTAAAAAATATATATAATTTATAGTTTTAAGAAGCATTTATGAATGTTTACCACTTGAGATGAAAAATTTCAAAAATTATATAACCAAATTAGACCTCATGGTAGTAGTACCAGGATGTGTTTTACAAGTAAAAAAACTACATTTAGCAACAATTATTTTGTTTCTTAATGTGAAATATTTTTCAATGAGTTCCAAAGTCAGGGGAATTGGATTAAAAACTCTTCCTTGAAAAGAGTATAATACTTTAGATTTCATAAGGATTATACATTTACAAAAATTAAATATTCCCAATTCATATTTGATCAAATGGTACTACAAAAATTATTTTATAAAAACACTATAACCAAGAAGGTTTGGGTTCCTGAAAAATAATCTTTTTATTTTCAGGAAAATAATGATGGTACCGATAAAAACATATTTAGTACATGGATAGTTATTCTTCTAGGAGCATGATTAGAACTAATAATTTCTTCAAGACGATAGACAACATGTAAGGTATCAATGAATCTTTTGGCGATAATTCTCAAAGAGATCATATTAGAATAGGTTACATTGGTCTACATGTAAAATCCCTTATTTTAAATATTGTATTCATTGTTGGTCTTATGTTCAACCTTATATGTGTATGTCTGTTATGTGATGAAGGTAACCTTATGATATTTAGGAATGATAAACGTTTTGTATATAATACAAGGGATAAATATAATATTTATCCAATTAAAATGAGAATTTATATGCACTTTACATATAAGACCTTAGGATCCAGGGATTACCATGACATAGAAAATTGTAATATAAATTCTAGTTATTAAATATAACTTTAGGACATTGTAACCCTATAAACATATCATAGTTGACACAAAAAATATTTTTTAATGATCTTTTAGAACTGAGGTTTGATACATCAAAAGTCTGTGACTCAATTCAATAACATAAAAAACATAAGTCAAGTTATAAATCTATAAGTGAATTATGAACATTTAATGAATTTTAGTTAGTGCACATAGACTTATTAATTCATTAAAAAACAAGATGTTTTTATGGAAAACACTATATCTATGTCATAGTTTATGATTAAACTAGATATACATGGTTTTATTTTCTCAAAAATAAATATAAATCCGTTTGGTTTTTTAAATAATAAGAAGATAGAGTAAAAATGAGAAAAAACTAACTATGATAACTAGTCAAAGTAATCATGGTTCAGAATTTGAAAAGTATGATTTTGAAACTTTTTGTAGTAAGAATTGTATAGAACATATGTTTTTAGCACCTAGAACCCTATAGAATTTTTTTTATTTTAAATAAAAAATAAAATTACTCAATAAATATCCAATACCATTTAGAGCGAAGAAATAGTTTCTGAAAATTTTTGTTATTATGTGGTTAGTAATTCTTACTATAATATGAATTTTGAATTTATTATAAATTTTATTCAAAAATAACTTTTATTTGTGGACCGGTTGAAAACCAAATGTTTCTTAATTAAATGTTTTTAGATTTGATGTATTCATTTTGAATTCTAAATATGACTTATAATAACATTCACCTAAATATGATGATGTAATATTTATAGGTTACTCACAAACTTCTATGGTATATATATTTTATAATACAATTTCTTGTATTGATTATTAAATAGTTCATGTTATGATTAAATAAATAGACCCCTTTGTTTTTATACAATCCCAACATACATCATTGAATTCTATTTCAAATACTCATTTTAAAACATTGAAAAAATATTCTTCTCATAAGTAAATAAATCACTAATTAGTTTAAGAAATTATTTCATAGAACGATTTTATACCTATTATTGATGAATATTCTTTTGAAAAAAAATGATGTTAGTTGTCTCTCTAGAATCAACATAATGAATGTATCATTGGTGATGTAGATCATCTAGTTTGGACAAAATGTTCCTTAATAAATAAAATGGATCATCAAGTTTTCTTATAACAATTTGAAACTAAGATTTTTTATGAGGCTTTAGTTTATGAGGATTATATTATGGAAATAAAAGATTAAATAAATGAGTTTGAAAGGAAAAATTTCTGGTCTATAGCTGAACAACAATCAGAAACATCAGTAATTTGAGTAAAATTGGTTTTCCAGAGTTAGTGTGATGAAAATAGAATAATTATTATAATTAAAGCTATAATTGATTCAGAATAATACAATCAATAAGACGGAATTTACTATTACGTAATCTATTGTTCAATAGCAATACATTAATCAATTATAATATCTATATCCTTTCCATCATTCATTAATTTCACACATTTTTTAGTGGATGTGATGAATGATTTTTTTAACTGATTTGTTCAAGTAGAAGTTCATGTTGGAAAACCACATTTTTTTAATGACAAAAAAACATCTGATACATGCGTATAAACATTCCAATGATATATATGTACTCAAAAAATACTATATAATTTCATGATAAATTAAATAGTTTTTTATTAAATAAATATTTTGTTAATAGAGATGTTGATGTAATTTTTTTATAAAATTATTTAATAAAAATATTAAGATAGTTCTAATATTTGATGATGACATAATATTTGGTTAGAATAAAAAATATTTAACAAATTCATTTTTGGATCTTCTAAATTCAATGTTTGAAATGAGTATGATTGGAGAGTTAACATATTTTTAGTTTTTTCAAAATTAAAAAAAGAAAATGGAACTTTTATATATAGAAAAAATTATATTAAATATGTTCTTAAAGTTTATTGGAAACAATAATAATAAATATATTTGTACTCCTATTTGTAATCTTAAGGGAATAAAGAATTTAGGAATTATTATTCTTCTTGAAATATTTTTTATTTATAATGTTTTTCATATGACTAGCATGGTGGATATAGAATTTATAAAAATAGTATATCCAAAACATTTAATTTATTAGGAGAGTTGAAATTTTATTGGTCATGTATGAAACGAAAACTAGTATCACTATCCACTATAGAATCCGAATATGTTTTAGCTAAAAGATGTTGTGCTCAAGTGTTGAGGATAAAACCCACACTCACTAACTAAGTCATGAGTTCCTCTAAAAAACAAATACATGACAATAATACAATTTGAATTTCCATAATTAAATGCAAGGCACATATCTCACAATAAATGAAAAATATATATTAGGCACAATTTAATTTATTATCACAAACATAAAGAGGATATAATTTTACAATTAATTGGAACAAAAGAACTAAATGATGAAATATTTAATAAACCCCTTAGTTCCAAAAAAATTAACAAATTAAATATAAGTTTGGAATGATCAATGTTAAGTGAGAATTCGTATCTACATCTTGTTATCCCATCTATATAAATTATGTTATTATTTTTATTTGGCAGAGTACATTTGTTTTTTTTTTTCAAAATCATTTTTTTCTTAATCGAATTACTTTTATGAAATTATATGTGTTTTTAAAAATTTATCATAATGAGTTTTCCTGAATCAAACCATTTTCTAAAAATTTAGGATAAAAAATCCTAATTGTTTTTTCCAGACTAAAAAAATGTTATAAATTTTTTCTGAAATAATTTGTAGTTACTTTCAATGGAGATTAAAAACAATTGTATAATTAGATTTCTTTTTAAATAATACCCTATTCAGTTTTATTTTAATAACATGCATATTCAAATTTATTTTCAAAACTATGATATTCAGGTTTACTATAAAAACTATCATCATTAATTTTCTATTAGATAATATTGTATTATTTTTTCTATAATCAAAATTATCATGATATTTTTACAATAATGAAGAAGAATATGTTATTCTTAGAGATGAATGTTTGACCACTGAAAGGTAATATTGTATTATTTTATTTTTTAAATATTTTAGTACATCATTTTATAATGTTAGTTATCATAATATCATTTTTTTAAAATATTGGATAGTTTTAAATTTATTAAATCATTTCCAAACTAGAATAAACCTCACTCTGATAAATGTGTGAAAAAATGTATAATGTTCAATAATTTTTTCAAAACAATCTAAAGATCAATATTTACCATCATGTTAGAATGGGTTCACCTCCCAACCATTGGTTTTCATACAAATGATGAACCATAAAATCCAACAATTATATAAAGGTGGGTCACCCTATGATATATATATTTTATTCACTATTTGCGTTCTTGTCTTAATCCACCCTTAAAATGCCCCTATTCGTTTGTCTATGTTTTCTACTATTCATATGATCTTATTTCGGATCTAAATGGAAACATGGAAGACATTTCAAAATTGATTCTATGTAGGATTAGAATTTTTGAATGGAATTGGAATAACAAATATTACTTCACTATGAATAAAAGTATTTATTTTCATGGTTGAGATTCATTATGTGTTGAAAAACATGATCTAGATTTTGAAATATACTATCTGAAATTTAATTTAGATATTTATACCTCATTATAGTCTGTCAAAAATGATTGTAAATTAAAAATTTATTTTAAAATATATTGGAAATTATATAATATTTCATATAAGAAAATTTTTGACTTCATCAGATTACCCATAGAAGGAGAAGTTTGTTGTCCAAATCATATGATTCCAAATAATATTATATGATTTAACAAAAATAATGATTGTAATTCTTAGTTCTTAGAATATTAAAATGTCATACTGTTTTCCCACACAACTCCAGATAATAGATTTGATTCCCTATGGAAGCCTGGATACCTTTTTCAATGAATGGAAGATATATTAAATTTACAATTATTTAAAGTTTGTGTTTTGAATTATCTGGTAATGTTGATGAATATCAACTTGTCGAAGTTCTTTTTTTAACAGAGAAGAAAATCAAAACCACCTCAGTAAAATCCAATATAATATTGGTTCTAGTGTTTATAATTATTTATGTGATATAATTTATCAAAATTTACATAGCATAAAATAAATCATTTCTAATGGGATAAGAAATTTCCTTTATCAGTGATGAAATGATATCCATGATCTGATTTTTCTTTGATTACAAATCAAAAAAAATCTTTATAAGATGTTTATGGAGAAATATCTAATGCACTACCATCAATAAATGATGAGAAATATGATAAGAGTCAAAAAGAGAAAGGAAGTTACGTGCCATCTAGAAACGATAGTTAAAGAAATGAATATATCATATTATGGAATTGATGTGATAGTAAAAAAAGAACATCAGAAAAAATGAGTGGATTTAAAATTTGAAAGAAACCCCACTGAATCCAAATCCATGAAAATTTATGATGCTAAAACATTATAGGAGAAATAAAAGATATGAATTTAGAAGAAAAGTTTACACGAATTATGGATTTGTTCAAAATGGTTGAATGGTGTAGAGAGATGTTCAATGGATATTTTCCTTAAACAATACTACACTGATGTACATAAACTAGATGGATGATTACATTTTTAAGATAAAACAATAGTTTATGTTGAGTTAAATTCTATTTTATCTAATAGAAATAAAATAATTTTTGAGTATTAGTTGGTCCATGTTTTTATTCATAATGAATTAGAACCAGATGTAGCTGGTAAGGGTTGTTTGAGAACTGAAAGATAGATCGGAAGAAGTGGTTACTAAAGAGTTCAATAAATAATTTAATCTAATAGTTGGAGATGGAAGAAAATAATAGGAAGATAGATATGAAAACATAGAAGAGGAATTTAATGTTGATGCAGAGTTGTAGGATGTAGAAGAAGATAAAGATGTGGAATATAGAGATGAAACCAATAAAGATAAGGAATCATTGTAGTCACCCACATCCTCATCAAGAATACCTTCCAAGACTAATAAGGATGTTATGTCATGAAATGTTCAAGAAAAAAGACCCTTTTTGGAAGTAGAAGTATATTCATCATCAAAGGAATATTAAAATGGTCATCTGTCACTGACCAAAGCATCTGACAACTCCCATCCTGATAAAGATGTTGAAATTATTTATCTTTATGATGAAAATTAAGATTAAAATAAAGATGATAAGAATGGAACAGAATCTGATATTGGTACAATTAGAATAAAACCTCCTGAGATTCAGCCTGATCAATCATATATAGAAGAAATAATTTCACAAAAAGGATTTTATTCTATTTTTAATCCATGAAGTTATTTGAAGTTGCAATTACTTACATTAATATAATTGAGTTAATGTGCTAGTTGATTCAAAAAAATTATCAATTTGAAATAAGAATCAATAAAAGTATTAAAGATGTTATTGATCTTGATTAAAGAAGATTTGAATATTCTTCATGGAAATTCCAGGACTCACAAATGACCATGTTATCAGATGGTGAATTGGTCTCACTAATTAAACATTGATATTTCAATGCATGATGAAAGGTTTGAATAATTTAATAATATTATGATAGAATTATCAAACACTTTCAATAATTCAACATAAAAATGGCTGAAAGAGTAATGATTATTGAACAGTTCATAGATTCTACAAATGAAATAAATGAGGAGGTTAATGTTTTGAATGCAATGATACAGGAAATGGAGAACAAGATGATAATATTATGGTATTCTAAAGTGAAATTATTCATATTGAGGGACTAGAATAATAAACTCAATGAGTAGATCAATATTGTGTAGTCTCAAGAATACAATCATGATAATGAATTGAGAAACATAAGGACCGCTATGTGTTTGGGAAGATTAATTATTTTTTCATGAATCTTATGAAGAATTATTTTTTTTTATTTTTAAATATTTATGTATTTCATTATAATTTTTTTGTAGAAAACTAATTTTTTTAATGAAATATCATTTTATCTAAATATGATTTTCTTCATTGTTTATTCAAATATCATTGGTTACATGTTCTTCTATTTTATTCCGGGTTGATTAGTTACTATAATATTATTTCATAAATTTTTCATTCAATAAAATTTACTGAAACATCTTATTCATTAACATTAATTTATAAAATCACAAAGGGGGAGAATATTTTATAATGGGTGAGAAATATAAATAATATCATAAATATTTATATCAGGGGGAAGAATGATATAGTTAGGGTGAGTATTTCATTCCAAAGGTAGATTGTTTTATTATAGGAGAGAATTCAATCCTTAAGGTGATAAGAATTCCTAAGGGAGTGAGGTTAAAATTATGGAAGAACTATTAGAATACTCTAAATCATAGTCAAAATATTTTTTAAAATCATATTCAGACGAGTTTCAAACATAGGGGGAGTGATGTTTCAAAAAATAACTCTGAATATGATGTTATTAAAAGAATAAAGTGTTATGACAATCTCAAGGAAATTATCATTTAGGTTTTGGGTTTTTCCTTTCTAAAAATGATAATATTATTGAGTTTGAAATTTTGATGCATTATTTTCCATACCATTAAATTTAAAATTTCCAAACACTTTCAAAATAATTTTTTTAAAATTCTACGTCCCACGTGTTTTAGTGTTTTTCTATAGAATATATTATCAACTAAAATACATATAACTTTTTTTAAATTACCAAAAATATAAAAATTATATTCTTTATTATGTCCATCAGATCCATAATTTTACCAATTAATCAATCATTACTTATAATTAGACCAGGAATTAGAAATTTTTTGTGTCTATCATATGGAAAAAATTCATGGCCATCAGACTAATTTTAGTTCTGATATATCAAACATACCCTCATTAATATTATTGTATTTACAATAGATAAGGATATCCATTAGAATGATATAAGATTATAATAAAAATAAAAATACATGTCTCTATTTTATGGAATACCTTTAACACAATAATGGTGCTAATTAATATAATTTCGAAAGTTAATTATGATAAAATTTTATGAGCTATATATCACCAGCAGTTTGAGGCTGTTTCAAAAAAATGGAAATATGACCATTGAATAATTTCTCATAAATTTTGATTCCTCTAATTTCCAAATGGCCTTAATTTTTTTTTATTATGATAATACACATTTAAAGGGGTGGCGTGGAACCCTTACAAGGCTTGTAGGCATAAGTATAACATGGCCCATAGGACATAGAGAAATTCATTACCCATAGGATTCAAACATTACATAAAACCCAAAATAACTACTTGGAACCCCTCCTCCCTAGCATCTTCATCATGAAATAAGCTATCCACCTTCACATGGATATTCGGAGAGGATTTCACATGCATGTATAGGCTTTTCCCGATGGCAGGTTCCATACCCCCTCATTCTTACAATCCTTTTAGATTCTGCAATGGAGAAATCTCCTTGCTCATCCTCTTTTCTGGAGCATGTTCCCTGCAGGTTGTCTATTTTTTATCTACACTAAAAGTGGACCGAAGGTCGTGAGGTGGCGTAAAGGTCTTTCTAACATGACAGCCTAGGTGGCCCGAAGGTCTTAATGGACTCAAGGACCAAATCGTTGGCCTGAATTCCCAAACGGGAGAATAGTCTCTACTACTATAGTGTGAAATAGTACCTGCTACAATCCCCGCTACATTGCTTCTACAGTATTGTTGTAATTATAGATACAGTACTACTACAATACCTAAAATATTCCTCCACCTGGATTTTATTTGAGACACTCTTTCATAGTACATGTATTTATTTAGATTGTTGTTGTTTTATGGAATCTTTTTAAGGGTTTTCTTTACAAATATTTGATTTTTCATAGGCGTATGATCATTATTATTTTCAATAGATTCCGTGGATATTAAGGTGCTGAATCTAATAAATTATATTAGGGGATGCTAAGGATTAGAAATTAGATAGTAATCATCACATCAAGGGATTACATGGATAAGAAGATAGTGACATTATGATCATTATATCGAGGGACTTTATGGTAAAGAAAGACAGACATGATAGTAAGTATAAAACAATGGATACCTCTAATCAAGGTTATTGACTACCCAAATCATAATGTCAACTGAGGTAAATATTTTAATAATCACGTATAGTTAATTAATAATTTTGTATAGTTATTTTATTACTTGTTTTTACATGTTTCTTATACCATTTTTCATATAATAGAAAGATATTCACCGTACACAACAACCTATATAATTAGTTGTATCAGTGTTACTATGATTAATACAAAAACCTAAAATTAATATTAATTACACACATTAGATTTCGATCTTTTCCTCAAATTTAATCATACTGTTCACGTTCTGTTTTTGTGACACTGATAATTAGATTGAGTTTATGTCATATAAGTTTATATTAGTAGGATTTTTGTTTAGTTTACTTTAAGACATTTATATTATGTTTTTATACTATAATTATACCTAATATTGAAAGTATATGAATATAATATTATTCTTACAATCCTACAATAATAGGATCCAATTTGATATTATAAATATGGATATTATTTTGATATAACCTAAAAACATTACTAAAACTCTTATACACGACATTAAATATAATTTAACCAAAAGGTAGTGTGAGTTAATAGAATGAGTATCAATTTATTTTCATTGAGATATATATCCATTTTTCTCTCTAATTTATTTTATTGGGAGTATACACATCCCATTTCTCATGTAATTTCATGAATAAATCATATTTAATGTTATTTTGAGTTTCAATGAATTATTTCATCCATGTGGATTTTCCTTGAATATTATTTTGTGCTAGGTTATTCGCCTCTATTTTCCATCATTGAAGAATATTTTTATTTTATGTACCAATTTCATTGTAAATGATGTGTATACTTCTCCTTGGAAAAATAATATTTTAATTCCTTTAATAATTAATGATATTTTATTTTTCAACTTTAATTGTTTAATCTAAGGGGACTTGAATTAAAAATTACCAAATAGAAAATAATTTAATAACTCAGTTTCCATTCAATTGGTTATAATACTACTTTGTTGTATTTAATGTTATATAATCACGTTTCATTGAATTTTGATTATTTATTTATTTATTGAATGTTTTAATATTGATTTAAATTTAATACACATAATCTATTCACATTTTAACTATCACTTCAATGTAATTATACTTAATAGATATTATTTAATAATATCATTTTAATAGGGAATTTTTATACTCTAATTTCCATTGAATAAAATTATTTTACGTTTTTATAATTAACAAATTAATTTTTTCTCCTCTTTTTATTACTAAACCTTTTTGACTAATAGTATAATTTTGCACTCTTTGGTATATAAAATTATGGAGAATTTTTTTTAATAAAATCCGACTTCATTTATCTCATTCATAAATCAATTTTCTTCCAAAAAAGAATTTCTACAAATTTTTTCAAAAAATTTTTAACTTTTTTTCAATTTATTTTTAAAAATATTTACTGCACATTTTTAATTTTATAGTTTTTAAAGGCATCTGTACATCAATTTCATATCAAGGAACATTTGGGATTTAAAAAATAATTGAATATAATATTTTATTTAAAATATTTGAAATGTATTGAATTTACATCCATTAAAATCACTCCATATTTGGAAAAATCATTTATATAAATCAAAGATTATTTTCAACGAAAATGGGTTTTGAATTTTATTTGTAAACTATTAGTTGTAAAATTGTCTCTCCAATATAAAAAGGGAATATTTTTCAAGAATGTTATTAATGATATTTTTATTGTATTTATATTCATCAAAGACAGAAATCCATTTTTTCTTACTCCTACATGTATATATTGGATTTATGTTACTTTTATTATTTCTTTGAATTGTTTACGATCATTTTGATAATGGAGAGTATTGATATTAACTTTCATTAATCATTATTCTTGTAATTAAACATCCCATGAATTATTAATTGAAATGTGATTATTGGATATTAAATTTCCCCTAACTATCCATATTATTTATCATGGATATATTTATTTATGAAACTGTATTTCATTTCTATAGAAAGTGTTCTGCATTAAAATCTGTTTGAATATATAGTGTCATATTGATAAATATATATTCCATAAGGATATATAATGATAAGGAACATTTCTTATGAATTAAATCAATAATAAAATATTAGAGGAATGATTTTGGAATGAAGACATGGGTGGGGGCCAGTTATGGATATCCCTTCAACTCATCAACCTGTCTCATGAGTGGAATCAGTTTCCTCACGTTAGTTACATTTTTTTCTTCCCATATTATTTAAAATATCTTGGGGAAATATCTTAATAGTATATGATTTCATGATTCCTAAGATCCTAAAGTAAAATTATTAAGAATTTAATTCATTAATAATATCATTATTATATCCATGGAACTTCTCCAATTATGTCTCCTCTCGATCAATTTCAGTCTCATTTAATGGATTAAATTATTAAAAATTCATTCATTAATGTGGGTTCAATTATTTACCTTTCAATTTTTAATATATCGTAACTTTTCTTGATCGTAATTTTGTTTAAATAGAATGTGTGTTCATTTATTTAACATTCCAAATTGATTATTAATTATCTTATGATGATAGTCATGTTTTCGAAATGGAATTCCCATTCATCTATTTACCTATCCCTATTGATTATGAATTTTCTTAACATAATTTTTATGTTGTTTTAAATGGAACATATTTTCAATTATTTACCTTTACATGTTGATCATGATTATTTGTTTTAGGGAAATTAGGTAAAGAAGTTTCATCATGGCCACACCCAGGCTGGAATCCAAAAATCAGGACTCAAATGACAGTTCTACTTTGAAATCATGTTCTAGATATAAGGTAGGGCCTCCGCTTTTCATCCTTAATCAGAATATTGCCAATTACACTCCCCTCTCTCTGAGGGGTCGGGCCAGAAAGTAAATATAAACCTAGATAACCCTAATTACATAAGGTGTTGAACCATATGTTAATTAAATTGAGATATTTAATGTTTCCCAACACCAAATAATGATATATAGCTTCAACGAGGGTATGATTATCTACATCATAGGGTACATGTCACTTTTTGGTTTTATTTATTATAGAACAAAGAGGTTATTCCTTTTGAATATTTAATCATTTTGTTTGTTTTTTAGTGTTCTTGTTCTCACTCAACCCATTAAAAGCGTTTTCTTCCTTAATAAAAAAAATAATTTTTATTCAAATGTAATATGTGAATAACTTATTTAAATAGTGTAATAATACCACAAAACAATTTATTTCATGGGGATGTAATTCCTTAAATCCTATTCCATTATAATAAATTAAAACTATATTTGGTCTACTAAGGTTTTGGTTCTTATATTTAATATTATTTGATTTTTAGTAGAAACCATGGGAACTAGATTTAATAAATTATAAATTAGGGAACCTGACAATAATATAAACATTGAAGATAATAATTGAAGAATGTGTTAAAATTTTCATATGTTAGATATTATGTAGTTTTTCTTATTAATACATCAATATATGAGTACTAAATATGGACGTGGGTCTAGAATAGTTATAACTACGGGTAATAAATATTAAAATAGAGCATTAGGTTGACATGATCATCACCTGGTGCATGAAAATGAGCCTAAATACACATCTCATTGGACACTCCTAAGGGGAATTCATTTGATAATTTAGATTTTATTTTGAACCCCTTATGAATTTTTTTAATTGATGATGAAAATTAATAACCTAGTTTAAACCTATGTTTTATTATATTGAAAATAATGTGTCTAAATTGAATGGGAAAATGATTTATGTGTGCAAATAAATGAAATAATAAATAAATTACTAAATAAATATGAAGAGTATGATGGAAGAAAATAAATGTTATCAAAGGGAACAATTTATTCCTTATTTTAAAAATTTTGGATAACCTAGGCATTATACAAGTCAATTCCATCTTATAAAGTTTAAATCCAAGGATAATGATTGAACAATATTGAAATATAAATGATAATATATTTGTGTATTGGGATCCAATAATTCATTTGTTGTTATTTTTTTAACCAATGGTATTTTTGTTATAATATTTATGAATCATCTATGGATTGTGTAAAATTTCAAAAGAATATATGTCTTCAAGAAATTAATAGTAATGAATATCATCACTGGATTTTGAGTCTAAGATTGATCATTATATCAATGTCTTATAAACACATTTTTAGTTTTTATATGATGGATATCTATGAAAATTTAGATTATTTTTGGAGAAATTTATTACAATAAAACACATTGGATTAGTCTATTTTATAGTGAAAAACATTATTTGGGAAATACTGACTTTACATTTTATATATATAATTTTTAATTTATTCATATCATTTAGGTTTAGCATGATCACTGATGAAATTATAATAATAGATAAATAATATTATTAGTCTAGAGAACTGATTTTCCATTATAAAACATTTAAATAATTCTATATATATTTTTCTAGAGGTAGGCGACATGATGACATGTGATTCTGTGGCCCAGGGTACCTGAAATTAATTTGTTAATAATATTTCATTTATTTTTTATGCATGAAATAAAATTATATTAAATGGGATGAATATTAAATGGAAGCTTTGATAAAAAAATTGAGACCATAGTTGAGTCCAGAACAAAGTGATTACCCGAGGATGGCATAAAATGGGCCAGCATGGGGCATTCAGACTCCTCGTTCATTGGCTATAAGTTTCTTGAATTAATTAATTTGTTAATTAATAAATTAATTAATTGTTACATTTCAAAGAAATAGTTAATTATATGATAATTATTCATGTTTGAATTGCCCTATTTTAGTCACATAATCCCCGAGAGAATTCTAGACCACACTTTCCGTCCTTTTATTGGTGGATCTCATTAGATTATGATGAAACAAAAAATTATATCAGATAAAGATGTAGTGAAAACAATGACTTTTATCGATCATTTTCATATGCATTATTCATAAAAAAAAGAACCAAAAAATGATGTAGTACTAATAAATTAGTGATTTACAACCTCTATTTAAACTATTTGAGATAACCATTTTTTATTGGGTATATTCCAAATTCGGATTGAGCATGTGCCTATGTATCATATTTTAAATGGATTTCATCACTATTTTCTCCCCCAGTATCACCGTTATCTATGGTTTTACAAGAACTATTGGCCAACAATCATCTAAACCATTGGTTATATGGTTTTATTTATCATTGACTCATGTTACTCATTGGTTAGACCCCGTATTCCATATTTTACATTTCTAGGCAGCACAGAGCACAATAAGAAACCCAAAACAATGAATGAATATGATGTGAGGCACAAATCAACTTTTCCATTGGTACTGGGCTTGTGCATTTCTGCATCAGATAGCTATCTGACAATCCATGAAAATGGGGAGTGTTGATATCATGACATGTTCTATGGAGGAGTGGTTCCATGTTTTCTTATCTGGGTGACTTCCTATAAAGTCCAATGGTGATGTAATTGTATCTAAGCTTTCAATCCTTTTAAGGGGTCCAACATACCCCTTGAATGAATGATTATCAAAAATAATACTGAAAAAAGAGTCTATAAATTAAGCACCAGAATTGGATATAAAGATATGAAATTTTTGGTGAAAAACCAACCAGACTCTGTGTACAATGTTTAACATATGACCTGAAACACCCTCAATGACGATGATTATGATTTTTGGAATGTTTAGGAATATACTACATGTAGACCTATAATATACTGAGTAATAATTCCCTAGATAGTCAAACCATGCTTTGGTTCACATAGGATCGAACCTATGTGGAAGTACAGGTCCAGGTATGCTTCTGTGTAACTGAGTATACAGACATGATATCATCACACAAACATGAGTTCAATATACATACACAACCAATTTTAAATTTCCAAGTGCTAGTTATCCTAGAAACTCCATGTAATCCATTAACATGGAATATTATTCAACATGGGATGGTTCTGTGTGTCGGCCAAGAACATGGCCACAAAGTGATGTGGGACCAAATGACATGTGGGTCCCCTCACACATCATGTAAACCATTGAGCTCTTTTGCTGAAACTTATTTCATCCATATCTCCTTCGATTGAAATAAAATTTTAGCATGCCATTTTCCTATCCTGATTGTTTTCCGACATAGAACATGTTGGTTCCCTCTATTGTATATTATGTGTTAGGATGTGAAATTTTCGTTGAATGACACCTATTTAGGAAACAAAAAAGGATGGTGGTGATCATGCAGGATCACCAGAACCATTCAGAGTTATACCATCTAGTGGGGATGGCTAGTGGAGTTCCTTTTTGACCTCTCTAAGTGGTTTCCCCCTTCAGGGCTACGTAGTGGATTTCCTCGGGGATATTTCTGAGAAGAACCATATGACATGGATGGGAAGTGGAGTTATTTTATAAACTATAAATGTGATAACCTCTAATGAGTATGGGTCTTGAAGTTACAAGACTACCATTCCAAGTGGTACACTAAATTGGGGCTGGGTGGTAGAGTTTTTCAACGAACATTAGGAGTGGTACATTCAAGTAGGGCTAGGCAGTGGATATCCTCGGTTACCAATTGAGTTGTATCCCTTGGTAGTGTTATGTGGTGGGGTTCCTTGAAAAATAAAAAATTGTAACCCTCGTTTTATACCAGGGCATGGGTACACTATATAGAGTTTGTATCCCTTTGATTGTGTGACACAATGAAGAGGCATGGCTAGACATGGACTGTTATGTTTTGGGTAGACGTGTGATGTGATGGGCATCATAGAATTTTTTTTCAACTGTTGACTATTGTTCTTCTTTTACTGAGCTATGATATGGAGACCCCCACACTCTCTCATTTTGGAAAAATTTTGAATAAGTGTATAAATATATCCTTATGTATAGAAAATATGGATTTGGTTACTCTCTTTCTATGAGAGGTGAATATGTGCAGGGTACGCCACATGCTTTTCATGTTTAGATTATTCTAATTAGATGATCATATTATCCTTCTATAGGCAGTGAAGACTAGATGTGTAGTTCTTCTACTCAACATGTTTGGCCTCTTATGTCTGCATGAGCTTACTTACACACTTTGATTGGTTTTATATTTTCTCTTTCAGTATATATATCATCTAATGTGTTTTTATTCCTTTTGTATCTATTACTTATTCCCTTATAGACATTATAGTGTCCTACTGTTTATTTATATACTCACACTTTCACAATATTTTTTCCACACATGTTGTTTATTATGAAGAAGACAAAAATGTCATGGGTGACTTCATAAGAGCATAGGGATGTTGGGACCTTAGACCACCTACGGTGGATTTAGTTTGGGAGTCTAATTCTAGTCTATCATTGTGCTATTTAATTTTTTATGTTTATTATTTTAGAAAATATTTCTGGTTCGGAGAGTTTTTTCCCCATTATTTTTTATATTACACTACTTTAATTTTTTACTTCCAAGAGGTTCCTGTATTCTTAGTTTTTTATTTATTTGTGTTGTATCTTTTAATCTTTCCAGCAACACATTTCCATTTATATGGGTGTGTGTATGAATATAGTTAAATTGGAAAATGAATCTCTAGGTTTATATATTCCTTTGGTGCTTCTTTCCACCACCTAGAATATTAAGGTGGGAATGGGGTAGTTTTGGCTTAATCCTCATCATGAGTCGGTTCATGATAAAATCTTATCAGAGAATTTTAATTCCATGAAATTTTTTTCATACAACCCCAATTAAGAATATTTGGATAGGGTTAGGTAAACACTATCAAATTCTATAATGATTAGATATAAGGCCCAAGAGTTTAGTGATCTTGTGGGTGGCAGACGTATCCATTCAAAGGGACCTTGACTACCAACATGTCGACTCATCATACCGAGTCATCTGTTACATGTAGAAATGGAACATGCAACATAATTATATGAGTATTTAAATATCCTTATTGAGTCATATCGTCATTATATATATATATATATATATTATCAAATAACATATATAATATTTGGATGAAAATTGATTATGAATGGAGAGAGCTGGGTGATTCAGCGATTCTGATGGCGAATCTTGTTTTTTCTGGTCTTGATCTTGATTTCTCAAATGGATCTGTTCGACCTTGAATTGGAACTTTCTTTCAGGATTTATCAAAAGATCCTGAAGAATCTGGATGAATTCACGAATCAATGAGAACCTTCGGGATGGAAGAAGTCTGCTCTCACTTTTGCGGAAGCACTTTCAGGATCCAGAGAGAAAGTCAAGGATTCTCATAACAGGTCCTCTAATATCACTCAGCTTGATAATGGAGGCTTTTCTGTTGAGGCGGATCCGGATTCCCTTGTGAAACAGATTAAATTTTGTAATTTTTCGATATTAGGTCGAGTTATATACACAAACGGCGATATACCATAGTCCTATGTAGAACTAGAAAAAAAACGAATATATCATTGTTGGAGTAACGGGGATTGGAAGCTTATACCGAAAGGGATAGGTTTTTTTGACATTGTTCTACAATCTAGGGAGGCATTGAATGTTGGATGGAGTGTGGGAAATCTACATTTGAAGACAGAGCTTCTCAGATTATCTGATTGGGATGTCAATTTTAACCCCTTTAATCTCAAGAAATCCAATGCTCAGATTTGGGTAAGGCTACATGGTGTGAACATGGTTTACTATCATCCAAGGATATGGAATGATATTCCTCCTTTCATGGAACTCCTATTTTTAGATATCAGAGGACTATGGAGTGGGAGATCAGTTTCTTGTCCGCATGTTGGTTTATATCAATCATGAATTGAATAGGCCTAATAGAATATCTTTCACTGTGAATGGAAATAGGTCAAAGGTTAAAATCGAGTATGAGAATGTTCCATCATTCTATGAGGATTTTAAAATGGTAGGACATTCTGTATCCAATTGATGAACATTTCAGAATAAGGTCAATGTTTCAAAAAACATTAAATGGATCTTTGTTAACAAGAGCAAGAAGGGTAGAAATGATGGTGAGGAGAAGATGGGTGTTTCTAAAAATCAAGAAGGTCCTTCTAAAAATCAAGCAGGCCCCTCTCAAACTATTCTGGTGAATCGAAAGGAAAAATCTACCACTCCTGAAGTGGATCTAAATATTTTACAGATGAATGATCCTAGAAAAAAGATCTAGTTCTCTAAATAAGAAACAAACCTTGGCAGACAAGGTTGAGGAGGAACATGCCGAAGAGGTAGCAGTTATTATCCTTGTATAAAATGACATCAAGATCAGTCATAATCTGGATTGTGAAATCTCAAATGATATTTTTCACTTGGCTCTGAAGATGCAAGAAGAAGTGGAGGATGAATGTATTAATGTGTAATATTCCAATGAAATCAGCAGGTTCGTCTATTTAGATGGCTGGATAGATTACAAATGAAGAGTCACAAGAGGTGATATTCATCTTGGAAGAGACACAGGTGTCAGGTGACCATAGTGGCAGCTTGCCTATACAGTCAGAGGAGATTATTGGATTGAAGTCCTCTAAACCTGAGCATCTACAAGGCACAGAACAAGGAGGTTCAGAGTCTCTGTTGAGAGATGTGCAACCTGGATATGGATCCAAACCTGTTGATATCATCAATAATTCTGATCAAGGAACCCTAGAAGATCTTGAACATAAAGATTCGCTTGGTAACAGAAATTCTGGAAGAAATAAAACAGCTGATATTTTTGACTTATTGGAAAGTTCCCAAGTAACCAAAAATAAGGCAGGACGTCCACCCAAAAAAAAGGTGGGCAAGTCACAAGGGGTTCCAGCCTCAGAGTTAGGTTCAAATGAAGTTGTTTCTTTGGAACTGTCAAGGCTTAGCGAATATGGAAACCATTCGATCCATTATGATTTTTATTCAGAGGCATAAACCTTTCCTAATTGATCTCTCTGAGCCCAAAAAGTTCTTTATTTCTAGTATTTCCAGCATTGATAAGCTAGGATACTCTCTAATCAACACCAACATCAGTTCATCTGATGTGAAGGTACTATGGGTGTCGGATCACTGATCTGTGGTCAGCACTAAAATGGTTGTTCCAGGTGAGCAACAGGTTACCTGCTCCTTTAATTTCCTTGTTCATGATTTTGTTTGTACCTATGTTTATTCTAGTAACAGTAATTGGGAACGTAGGGTCCTCTAGGAGGAATTGCGAGTTCTGAATTCTAGCATCTCTAGTCCTTGGATTATTTTAGGGGATTTTAATGCAATTATTCATCCAGATAAAAAATGGGAGTTGTCACCAATGTCACATCCTTTAGAGATTTTTGAGCTTGCATAGATCAAAATGATCTAATTGAGGTCAATCTAGTTGGTTCTAAATAAACATGGTATCAGAAGCATTTAAATAGTTTTGTTGGTAGCAAAATTGAAAGGGCTTTTATCAATGGGGTTTCTTTGGATACATGGGGATCCATATCTTGTTCAAACCTTGAAAAACATAATTCTGATCATCAACCAATCCTAATGGAACTCTCGGAGAAGGAATCCAAGCCTCCTTTTCCCTTCCAGTTTAATAAAGCAAGGGTCTCACATCCTGATTGCAGGGTCATTGTGCAGAATACATTGAAATCTATGGATTGCAGGAATGGGGTTTTTGATTGCTTTACCAAGCTTAATAATCTTAAGAGGAACCTTCAGCTTTGGAGTAAGGATCTCTTCAGCTCCCTTGACTCTGATATTCATTCTCTTGAGACATCCCTTCAGAATCATCAAGGGCTCAATAGGTCTAGTGATTTCTCTAATGGGTGTTTGGAAGAAGCTGATTTAATCTCCAAAATCTACGAGATTCTTAATTTAAATGACTCCTTGAAATGGGACTCTTTCAAAGTGAAATGGTTAAAGGATGGTGATAGGAATTTGAAATATTTCTTTGCTCAGAAAAGAATTAGAAGGTTTTCCAACCCCCTTTCTCTTATCAAGAATGGGTACAACATTATTGATAATAGAAAGGATCTGGATGATCATGTCATTCCTTACTTCCAGAGTCTCTTCAATGGGACTCCTTCCACCACTTATCCCTTGGATGGGGTGATTCCAAGGCTTGTGAATCAGGCGGATAATGATAGTCTTAATGTTATTCCTCTTGAACCTGAAATAAAGGATGTTGCCTTCAGTCTAAAACCTGAGAAATCTCCTAGACCGGATGGCTTTGGTAATTTATTTTTTCAATCTTTCTGGGATATAATTCATGAAGATGTTTGTAGGTTGGTCATTCATTTTGTCAGGGGTGGGTATCTTCAAAAAGGGTTGAATTCCCAGTTTCGTTCTCTTATTCCGAAAGTGGATAATGCAAATGAAATTCACCTATTCAGGCACGTTGCTCTGGTCAACACTATTTAAAAAATAATTTGAAAAATTCTTCCCGTCAAGCATTCAAGTATTGCTAGCAAGATTGTATCTGCAAACCATTTTGGAATCATTAAGGGGAGATTGATTCAGGATTATTTAATTACAGCCTCAGAGTGTGTAAATCTCCTCAAAAGTCCCAACAGGGGTGGTAACATTTCTCTAAAGCTATACATAAGGAAAGCCTTTAACACAATGGATTGGGGTTTTATTTATAGGGTCTTTGATATGTATGGATTTACTGGTGTCTTCATTGGTTGGATTAAATCAATTTTATGTTCTGTCCATGTTTCAGTCCTTATCAGTGGATCCCCAGAGGGATACTTTGGATTCTCAAGAAGGGTAAGGCAGGGGGATCCATTATCAGCTATTATTTTCTATATTGTTGAGGATTATCTCAGCAGAATTCTAACTATTATGGCTGGAAATGGGAAGTTGAATACTATTCATGGTGGAAGAGGGTTGGTTTATCTATCTCATCTTTTCTATACTGATGATATAATTCTCCTTACTCAGGGGGACAAGAGGAATATTGGGAATATCAAGAGGGATCTTTTCCATTATGAGATGGTTTCAAGATAGGAGGTTAGTTGGAATAAGTCGTTTGTTTATTTTGTTCGGAACTTCTCTTCAGTCAGGAAGAATGACATCATCATAGAGGTGGGGATCCGGGAGGGTGCTCTTCCTTTCATTTACATAGGGGTTCCTATGTTTGTGGGAAGACCAAAAGCTTTTTATTTCTCAGCTATCACCAGTTCGATAAGAATACAATTATCAATGTGGAAGGGTCAATCATTATCCATGACAGGAAGAGTGTGTCTTGTGAAATCAAGCATCACATCAAAATTTTTATACTCTTTTATGGTATACAAATGGCCGATTTCTTTACTCAAAAGTGTCATTGTATCTATCAAGAATTTTATCTGGAGTGGTAGTGTCACAGAGAGGAGGCTTGCAATAGTCCCTTGGAACATAGTATGTAATCCTTATGATGAAGGGGGATTGGGTATCAAGAATCTAGGATGCTTCAATGACTCCATGCAGGCTGGTTATATATAGAGGATTATGAATAAATATTATGAGGCTTTATACTTTCTCAGGGCTAGGTTCTTGAACCACCTTAAGACAAGGAATTTCAATTACTTCTCTTCCTCGGTTTGGCCTACCATCAAGAGCATCATCTCTAGAGTTGATGCTGATTATCAATGGTTGGTCTCGAGGGACTGTTTTCTTTAGTTCTGAAAATGCAACCGTTCTGGTATCAGATTGGAGGACATGATATTTGGGGATAGCACTAATCTGGATTTTAATTTTTCAATTAAAGATCAACTTGCATGCATGGATGGTCTTTCTAACCAGGTTAGTCCCATAGTGGAGCAATATTGTTTTCTTGTCATGGATATTTTTGGGCCTCGAAGCCGGTTTCTAATGGGATACTTTCTTCTAAGTGTTTTTACAAGAACATTGTTGGTAACATGCCTGGTTTTCAATGGATGGATTTCCAGAACAAGGGCTTTATGAGGTTTTCTCGGGCCATATTTGCATGGAGGCTTTCCGATAAAAGGCTTCCAACTAATGTCTCTATTCAAAATTGTGGAATCTATCTTTTCTCAAGGTGTTTTTTGTGCCATCAGCATAGTGATGACATAAATCATATTTTCCTTACAAGTGGTGTGGCCTCAGCAACGTGGGATGTAGTTTTTGGCATATTTGAAGTGGATCTGCCCCATGTCAATTCAATTGGTGACTTCATCAAGTGCTGGCCTGAGCTAAATCTCTCACCACATGTTGTTTGAATATTCTTATATGTTGCTGAGAAACTGTTTTACATGATCTGGTTTTATAGGAACAATTATCTTCATGAACAACACACATTTCATGATGGGACTGTCTTGGTGGGTACTTTTGCTGATGCGTGTGATGTTTCTGTTCCAGGAGGTAGGTATTGTGAGAACTACCTTCAGGAATGGTCTGTTCTAACTCTAATTGGGGTTAAGAGAAATTCCAGGCCACCTATTGGTATGATCTAAGGATTATGGAATCCTCACTTTCATGGATGGATTAAGGTGAACTCAGATGGTGCCTCAAAAGGTAATCCGGGTTCATCAGTATTTGGGGCAGTTTTTAGAGATCACAATGGGTACGTTCTTGGCTGTTTATATGGCTCGTGAGGGTTTTCTTCTTCTCTTGAAGAAGATATGCATGATGTCATGGAGGCTTTTGAACATGTTGATCGGAGGGGTTGGAATAAATTATGGATTGAATGTGACTCCACGACCATGGTTATGGCTCTCCGGATAAGTTCCCTTCATCTTTCTTGTAAGTTCATCAATCGATGGTCAAGGTGCATATATATTCTCTTATATAAAGAACATATCATCACTCATGATTATCGAGAGGTGAACTATTTGGTGGATGGTCTTGCTGGTAAAAAAGTTAATGGTCCAGAATCTCAATGGGAGGATCATGTTACAGATGAATTAATTCCTATTCATAGGAAGGATCAATATAAATCTCTCACATTCAGATTGATGTAATCTATATTTTTTTATTAATAAAGGGATCCTGCTTTTCTGGGCAGGGTCTTTATCTTTATCTTTAAAAACAATTATCAAATAACAGTTGTACGACTTGATAAATCATAGGATGCCTTATTGACGATGGGCATCTAGTATAAAAGTTTTGGTTATTGATAATGATATTATGAGAAAAAATGCCTCAGTTAAGGGTCCATCTAATGAACATTTCCTCCTTGTGGTTAGGTAGTATCACCTCAACTATTAGAGATGCATATCGTTCTAGTATAGTAGGCTTAGGATGCATGAAATTTCGCACACTCAATGAGTTCCAACACCAGAGGCCACTAAGGTTTTGCAACGAGCCAGGTCCGTAGACAGTAGAGGATTGGGTTAGAGTTGGTGGTTCATATCATTAGATATTAATGTACCACAATGCATCTGATGGTTATAATATAATAATCATTTTTTGTGGATTATTTGAGCACTATTGGAGCCTTATTACCCATATCAAAAATGATTCAACACAACCATGGACCTACTTCTATATGTTGTTATGTGATGAGTACTACCCCACATTCATGCACTCAGTTCAGATCCAAGAGATTATAGAGAAGAAACCGGGATGGATGATGGTGGTTGAGTATGCAGTAAGGTTCTCATAACTTATGTGGTACTCTATTTACATGATTTGAGATGGATAATTTCAATAACAGATGTTTGGTTAGGGTCTTCATAGACATATCTGAGAAACCATTCTTCCCTTATGCATCCCCTCCGATGTCGAGGTGTTTGAGTAGAAACTAGCGGTATAACAATTACTTTTAAAAGGATAAAAGAAAAATGTAGTTATTTGTGGGAACCATATATATGAGTTTTATATAGAATCTAGAAAATGCTATATGCTGGGATCTCGGTGTAGAAAACTTAGCTATGACCTGACATAGGTGTGTGGTTGTAATGTGATGAGAATACATGGAGAACTAGGGAATCCTGGAGAGAGTTTATGCTTTCATTATTATAGGATATGTAAAATGGAACATGACTATCCAAACAGATTTGTTGAAATGTATATACATATTGCTAATGGGCTGTCATAGTAGAGGTAATGGCATGATGAAGGATATCCTAAGAATAGAAATGTTGGTCCCTATTGAGGCGTAGTTGTAAAGGGAGCTGTATGATCTATGATGGGTGGATGATGCATTGAAATCCTTCCACCACCACTATGTGGCCCACATCAAGATCAGGGAGCTAACAGTTGTGGCTCTAGACTACGGTTGGAAATAGATATCTATGATCCAACAACACACGAAATGATAAGAGGTATGATCTTTGTGTTTTATACACTTTCTATACTATGATTAATAAAAGTTTCAAGTAATTACATCATCTTTAAAATCCTACTGGGAGATTTGGAGCTCCTAGTTGAGGTGATAACCCATCAAGATCATCTTGAGGTTCTTACACTGAACACTTCTTCTATATCTTTTATCTATTGGATGTTCATGCAATAACACGGTGGAGAGAGGATGATGTGGGACCTTTTGGTATTCACAACGAATCCTTATGATGTAATCATGGGTATATGTTGGTTTTATATAGTCCATGCCTAGATTTACTATCACCACAGACATGTTAGATGCCTACACACTGATTGCAAAATATTATACTTTTCTGGTGAGAGAGATCTACTAGGAAGGACAGTTGGTTTTGTGAGCTGGAGGGTACAACCCATGAGCCATTATTTGGTGATTATATCCCCTAGTTGAAAAAAATCATTATTAATATCTGTTCATTTAGTTATTGCGGATTATATGTAAATATTCTCAAAGGATGTAATGGGACTACCTTCAAGATGGGAGGTGAGTTTTTTAATTTACTTGCATCTAGTGACCACTACAATATCATTTGAGGCATGTCATATGACCCCTAACAATCTTTGAGAGATTCAGTAATTATTAGAGGACATTAAAGAGAATTGTTTCATCTGTCACAATGTGTATCACTAGGTAGTTTTTATTTTGATTTTGAAAATGGTAGACATGTGCCTATGGATTTTAATGGGTTATATTTTCCTAAATCATACAATGATAAATAACATATTCTCTTTTTTGAGGATTGATGACCTCTTCGTAAAATTTTGAGGATCGAGAAGGTTTCTTGAAAATTCATCTTAGGTCCGACTACCACCCATTAACGGTTTACAAGGATGGCATTCCAATGATGGCATTTTGATATTTCTATGGAAATTATGAGTAGGTAGTGATTCCATTTTTTATTCCAAATACCTCTACCTTGTTTGTGGCCATAATCAACCATGTATTCCATCCGTACATGGACTAGATTGTTTCTGTCATCACTAGTGACATACTCCGATACTCTGAATTAGAGGAATAATTCAAATCACTTGATGATGGTCCTATATTTTCTTTGAGATCACTATCTTTATGGAAGGCTATAAACATGTCATTTCTAGATTCTTGTGGGTTACTTTCTGCGGTAGGTCATTTATGATCGGGGATTATCTATAAACCTAGTAATGTTTGAACTACTTATTTCTTGGGATCTATCCAAGGCCATTTCATAAGTATAGAGTTTTATTGGATTTCAAGGGTATTAAAAGATGTTTATGGTAGAGTTATCTAGAATTGAATCCCCTTCGACCTACCAAACATAAAAAATGGAATATTTTTCCTAGGTATGAGCTATTTATGAGGAAATTTGATGAGATTTGGATGATTATAATGAGTAATTTCGTATTGAAACTACCAAAGGAATGTTTAAAGTTAATAGTGTATTATGATGCCTCCAAAACCAGACATGGATAAGTGTTGATGCAGCATAAGGTAGTTACAATTTATGGTTCAAGGAATTTTGGACACCATAAGTAGAACTATGAAACTGATGACATAGATATGGAAGTGGTATTCATCACCGTGGGGATTTGGAGGCACTGACTTCTGGGGGAGTACTTTTTGGTTTTATAATACCATCATAGTCTTAGGTACATAATCAATCGGAGATACATGAACCTATGATAGTGGCGATAGTTGGAGTTCAATCTAGACAATGCCTTCAAGTTATTTTATACTCTAGTAATGGGAAATGTTGTAGTATAATATCTTATAATAAAGTAACATTATTTCATAGTGTATGATAATTCAAAGCTATCTAGGGCTTTTGGTCCTATCCTATCTTGATTCGCTTTTCCATGGTTTCCCTGAATAAAAATTTATATGATGATACGAGTATTCAAAGCAGATGGTCTCCTTGTAGCTAACCCTGGAGGAGAGGGATCAAACAGCGTTTTTCCACTCAATGGTCTATACTCTTCCTCTTATAGAGCGTGTGAGGGAGTCTTAGCATGGAGAAATATATTGTGATCTATTACAAGATCAGATATACATAGGTGACTCACCATATGGATATTTAGAAGGGGGAATCACATAATCATTTTCAATGGATGGATAGTTGTTCCAATAACATTGTTGGAGGAGGTGATGTGAGAGTTCCACACATCTACACTAGTTATACATCAATGTGTGGGGAAGATGTATAGACACATTCAAAAGTAGTTTTTGTGGTCAATCATGAGATGAATCATATATGAGTTCATCTCTTGGTGCCTCGCCTATTATTAGCTAAAAGATAAGAACTATGTTATAAAATATCTTTCACAACCCCTTGAGATAATATAGTGGAACTGGGATGATATATCCCTGAATTTTGTTGCAGGTCTTCCATAGAGAATTAAGGCCCATAATGATATTTGTGTGATAGTTGAATGAATACTAATGTTTTCACTCTTCATTTCAGTCTAGAATCAGTCTTTGGTGAAGATTTTGGGTATTTTTAAATAGAATAGATTTTTTTCACTTTCATGGGGTTCCTTGATGATTATCGATGACCATGATTCATGGTTTATGAAACTATTTTGGGAGTTCTACTGGATCCATTCTGGGTAAAAAAGTGGACGAGTATAAACATTCAACCCCAAAAGAATGCAAAGACAAGTCACATTATCCAGGTGTTGGAGGATATGTTGAGGGCACACATGTTAGATTTCGGCTGATTATGGGAGGATCAACATACCTTAATAGAGTTTTAATAAAAAGCATATATGATTATATGATCAGTATGGATCCTTTGAGACCTTGTATGAGAGACCCTTCATGGCACCCTATTGTTGGAAATATATTGGAGAGTCATCTATTATGTGTACAAAAATGGTATATTTGATGATGGATAAAGTATATTTTATCCAAGAGTGGATTAGGATGGCCCATAATAGAAATAATTCTTACTCAAATTTCCATTATAGGCCTTTCAAGTATGAGTAGGGAGACGATATTTTCTATAGATTGTCCTTATGTCAATGATTAAATAGGTTTGGTCATAGAGGAATGTTATCCCCAAGGTTTATTAGTCTGATTTAGATCATGTTGTGGGTTGGTGAGGTTTTTTACCCCCTATCCATATACCCAAAACTGATGTCGGCGCACAATTTCATCCAAGTTTTGTATATAAGGCAGTGCATTCATGACACCATGCATGTCATCAACTAGTGTATGTAAAACATCAAGGATGGACACACCCTTTTGGAATAACCACTGCCGTTCAAGGATTGGAAGTATTAGACCCTATATTGGTTGAACATCTCCTTGGTTCATGTTTTGTGGTAGCATGGAAACATATAAGAGAGTTCATAGGAGCCAGAGATAAAATGTGTGGGCTCAATATTCTGAGTAGTCGGTCTTATTTTTTATTTTTGGGGATAAAAATTGTATATGAGGTAATAATTTTGAGACATGGTTTTTGACTTGTAATAATTTTTAATATATATATATATATATATATTTATAAAGATAGGTGCTGAGATGATTTTTGATTCCAAGGTCTGGTGTTCATAAAATAAATTTTATGAAATATTAAATAAATTTTATTTTACTCATGTAATGCTTATTAAAAACATGGTATAACTAAAAAAACTTATCTCATAAATTCAATACCACATTTGACTCTGAAACCAATTTGTTATTCTAGGTGGGGCATAAAATGGGTCAGCATGGGGTGTTTGGACTCGTCTTTCATTGGGAGTACATTCAATGAAATAATTAATTAATTAGTTAATTAATTGTTTCATTTAAATTAAAATGATATTTCTATAAGAATTTTGTCTGTATGAATTTTCTTTTTCCTTTTGAATAAAATCAATTATAATTCCCAAGCCCTTTTTCCACTTTCCATTGGTGTATCTAATCAGATGATGATGAAATGTAGGATTAGATTAGATTAGGATATAGCGAACACAACAACTCTCTCAATTGCTGACTAATTCATTTCTCATCGATGAATGAGCCAAAATCAATATAGAGATATAAAATTTGTGATTTATTTCTTTTGATTAAATATTGTGAGTATACAAGTTATTTTTCTTGGGACTTTACCAATTTTTTATTGAGCATGCACCTATGTACCGGAAATTAAATTTATTCAATCAATATTTTTTGACCAAATATTTAATTTCTAGATTGCTAGACAAGAAAACATAGAAAATTATCATACAAACATTATTTTTCCCTTTAGTCCCACATTGAATCAAATTCTTTCCATCCAATGGCCCAAAGGCCTTATATTTTTTATTATTTCAATAGAAACATTAACTCCATTTTAAGGGAAGAAGGGGGGGAACCTAATACATCATCGAATTAAAACATTCATGACCCGAAGGTCTAGCAAGACAAACCAAACTGACAAATGAAACTACCCATCCCCAACATATGAACATGGAAAATCACTTCATCGTTGCAAGGATTGACAGCAAGCAAGTGTCATGTGTCAAAGCATTGGCCCGATCCGATGACTTTCATCATACCCTCTCAAAAACAAAATCCGAAAAACATTGCAATGATGAAGAGCATCTCTTGAAAACCTTCTTTGGGTCCTGATCCATCAGTCGAGTCCGGGTGCATCACCATACCAAAAAAACTCACAATAAAAAACCATTCTCCCTTCAAAAATATCTATTTCAAGAACCACCATCAAGGGTCATCCTGGACCAACACTGCTTCCCCCCTCAACTGTCCCAGCCAACATAGTCACATAAGACTAGAAGAAAACCCAACAGGCACGAGATTAGGCTATCATCACCTTAGACTGGGTGGCCCAACCCAGCTCCAAAGGGGTGCCACTGATGAAGGGATCAGGGTCATCCTGAAATAGAAGCGCCACTATGGGCATGGGTCTTCTCCGATCAGAACCACAAATGTACCCTTACCAGATTCTGAAACCACACTATAGTGAGAACGACAGTAAGAAAAGGCATGGAAGAGCCATCGAGATCGAACCAGAAAAAGAAATACCAGGTCTAGCCAGAAAGAATAAATCACAGAAAGACGAACACACCATAACAACGAAAAACTTAATAATTCAGAGAAGTTGTGACCCAATACATCCACCCTCGAAAGTGCAACACATCTAACCGGAGAACCGCACATGATCGCACTAGATGATTCAAGGATCCTTGGCCACCCGATGAAGCTAACTGAACCTATGAGAAACCTTAGCACCATACGAAGTCAGACGAAGCAACCAAGATGAAAATATGATCGCACACTGAACCTCGTAGTTGTCGGAGAGGGGCGATCCATGCCACACCATCACACCACTGTCACAACAGACGAGATCCAGTCCCACCGAGCCACGTAAACCACACTATCACACCGTCGTCACTCCAGAATTGCGATGGAATCACGTGCAAGTCACAATTCAAATATCTAAGACAAGATACAGGTCTATTGTGGGGGAAATGATGGTTATTTGAAAAAATAGGGGCTATATCTATAATTTTATAAGGATCAATGATTATCAAAATTTATGGTAGTACCCATACATTATGGAGGCCGATTTCTGAAAAACGATGACCTAAATCCATATTTTTCAATTAGATCATCTATTTCTAGACATTGATAGTGACATATATGAATATGTAAGTCTATTTTAGAATAAAATTAAGATATATAAATATTTAGGATTATGGGTGAAAACCCAACAACTCTCCATGTACATTGATGAACATAAGACATGGAACCCCCACAATGGTGGTAGCTAGGGTTTTGGAAATGATTGAATGAAAAAATGTGCAGTTCTCCAAGATGTAGTGCACAAATTTACTGAATGGAAAACATATGTGATAGGTCACGTGGGAGGGAAACCATGTGCATGTACATGGAAAGGAGAAAAATTATAAAACTGATTACATAGACTTTGGTTCAG
Source organism: Viscum album (assembly GCA_963277665.1). Taxonomy (NCBI): domain Eukaryota; kingdom Viridiplantae; phylum Streptophyta; class Magnoliopsida; order Santalales; family Viscaceae; genus Viscum; species Viscum album. Next base: position 1,788,502,889 of record OY728142.1, read on the forward strand.
TACATGGACAAGGGTTCGACACACAGACATAACCAACAAGACCTGACCCAATATCAGTTATCCAAGAAACGCCATGTATTCATCATGAAAAGAGTATAGTACTACATAGGATGGATCCATTTTCCCTCCAGGTAAATAGCTGGGCTGTGGAGTGGGACCACTCACTGTGCAGGTTCCCTCACACGCCATGTACCCCTTGAGCTCTTTTGGGGAAACAACCATTGTGGGCATCTCATTCATTAGAAATTTTATTTTGGAAAATTTGTATCATATGATAAATGTTTTTTCATGTAGAATTTTATAGTTCCATTTATATTTTATAATGAGATATAATATATAATTTTCCAGGCATGTTGGTTGGTTAGGGAATGCTCGATGATGTCAGTGACTGCGTAGGATAACAAGAAACATTCCGAACAATACCTTATAGTGAGGATGGGTAGTGGAGTTCCTCGATGACCATTATGAGTGGTACCCTATACCAGGTCTTGGATGTGGATTTCCTTGTTGACCTATATCATCAGTAAACTCCGGTTGGAGTTGGTAGTGGAGTTCCCTGATCATGTTTCCGAGCAGTACCCTACAGCAGGGCGGGGATGTGATGTTCCATGATGTTAGTTCCAAGAGGTACCCTCTAATGGGTTTGGGTAGCATATTTCATCTATGAAAATTCCATGGGGTGCCATCCATTAGGGCTGGGTAGTGCAATTCCTTGGAAACCTAATGAGCAGTACCCTCCAGTAGGGTTGAAAAGGGGATGTCCTCAAATAAAATCTGAGTGGGACGCTCCTGTTGTATGAGGTCATGGGTTTCGTACCTATAGTTTCTGGTTTCCCAATAGTGAATAACAATGGTAATGCATGGATGAATATAGATATTTACTTTTGGGTAGACACGTGAGATGATTGGCGTCGTTGTCTATCTTTTGGAATAGTGGGATACTTTTTTTTCTTAGGCTGAGATATGAGATGGAGGTCCCTTTACTCTCTCATTCGGGTTTCAATATACAAAAAATATATTTATATATATTTATATATATCTTTCAATATCCAATTCTATGATTTTTTTCATCTACCTCAATTAGGGAAAAAGACGTGTAGGGTAGCCACATGATTTCTATGTTTATCTTCTTGTGGTTTTATGATCCTAATCCATTTCTATTAGTGGAGAAAACTCGATGGATAACTCTTAAACATGACATGTGTATAGAATTTTTTTAATGATTATACACCCGTTTTTTGTTGGGGTTCATTTGGAATCTTTCTCTATGTCTTATATTATCTATTGTATCTATTACTACACCCCAAATAGCATTTGGGGTGTCCTACTAGGTTTATATATACTCACTCCTATATGTCATTTTCCCGTACATGTCATGTCTACTGTAAATGATTTAAAAGATGATAGTGACATCAGGGGATCATAGGGTTACTGGGTTCTTTGACCTCATACAGTAGTCATATTTTTATTTTTACGAGTTAGACTCTCTTTTAGGTATATATATTTACAGTTTTTTCAGGTTGTGACATATTCCTAGTTGGGAATGTATTTTCCACTATACATTCCATTTTATACAATCGTACTTTTTTACATTCTATAATTTCATGCATGTTGGTTTACTATATAGGACTGTTACATCATTTACACTTTCCATATGCACTTTTTCATTAATATGGATGTGTGTGTTCATACAAGTACCCTGGAAATGGAATCCACAAGTTTAAGTATGTCTTCAACACATTCCACTATGCATATACAAGAAATGTGGGCTTGGGGTAGTTGTGGATTGAGCCATATCATGGGTTAGGTAATGTCAATTAGAAATTTTATAAAAATCTGTCCAATATTAGAAACCATTGTAATATTTTTTTATTATAACTAATTATTTTTCAAGGATATTCATAATATTTTTTGTGATTTTTATTGGAATTATATTATTGTAGTTTTTGAAAATAATAACACACATACCAATTGGAAAACCATCACATATGACAAGGTCTCATGGAATAGACCCACTTACAAAAGATGATAACAATTTAACACATACAGCCATCCTTTATGATATCCTAGTTTATATGTCATTAGGTGCAAGCTTTTAAAAATAAATATTAATGATGAACCAATGGTGTTATGTTTGAGGTTTACATATTAATGTATTATATTTGATAACTTGTGTGAAACATATTGGTTTTGGAAAACAGTTAGAGATAGAAAACAAAGACATTACAATTTTTTTGAATCTTATGATCTGTTAAAAGATAATTTTTGTGACTTACTTAAAAAAATTATGTGTTCATTTCATAGATAAAATGATTAGTTTGAAATTGATTGAAGCACAACCAAAATGTTAAATTAATCTTATGAAATAGAAACATATCAAGAATGTAAATTTAAATATATGGTTAGAGATTTAAATAACTCCACAACATTAGGAAAATGATATAGAAAAAAATTAACATATTACCTTAATATAGGATGAATCATATTGTGTAACGAACCCACTGGGTCTAAATCCCAATGAACTCATCCACACCTGAGCCCAGCCCTCTGGCAGATAGCAGACCCCCACCCGGAGGTAGATAAAAGGCCCCAACCTCAGACTGTCCCAGATAAAACCTGGTAGGAACTATCCCCTACTTGACTCGGATTTAAATCGCCTCCCTCGAAACACGAACCCAAGAACACATCTTTAAAGGCCAGCGATGAAGTTTTACAAGTACAAATGAGCATATGATCTTGGGTTAATGTTTTGGGGCAGGCAATTTAAATCATTGTCAAGAAGGGGACAGTTCCTACCACATGTTATCTGGGATACTCTGAGGTTGGGGCCTATTATGTGCATGTGGGTGCGGGTCTGCTATCCATCCAAGGGATGGGCTTGAGCCTAGTCGAGTTCATTGGGATATAGGCCCACTGGGATCGTTACATATTATAATTTAAATAATCACAGATTTAAGGATTTTAGGACTTTAACATTCCATTGATCATTCTGTTTCTTTTGATCAATGGATTCTAATACTCTATAATTATTTACACAGTTCATTCTTGTCCACATCATCACATGACACAAATGTTCTCCAAAATAGAAACATTTCGTATGTGTTATGACATATGACATTTTTAACTAAACTATCTATCTTATTAAAATGATATTTTATTAACCATTTTTACAATGTATGTTTTTCAATAATAATATTTCAGACAGTGAAACACTTGATTACTAAGATGAAGTTTAAATTTCAAGGACAAATTTTATTTACTGTCAAGATAATTTAAAAACCGGAAATTTTAAAATAACAAAATTTTATTGATTAGAGTATGGGAAACTCAAAACTGAGCCTAAACAACCCTTAAAATATACCTATTTGAATTTAAAATCTTCAATAGCTTACAGAACACAAAACAAAAACACTATATGAACCAAGATATAGTATACTGTTATAACCTAGGAATAAAATTTTTCATTAATAATTTTATTAACAAAATTAGGTAAATTATTATTATCTATTGATTAGGAATAAAATAATTATCATTTAAAAAAGTAATAAATGTTTCCTAAAATCCTGTAATTTGTTTTCTAAAATATGGATTAGTCACCCTATGCACACAAATTTTTAAACAAAATTTTACACATTTCAGAAAAATTATTTAATAAAATTTCAATAAAATTTAAAATAATTATATCCAAATTATCATTGGGTTAATTGTTTTTGGGTTTTTTTGAAAGTTTTAATTTTTTGGTGAATAGTCAAAAAATACTGACTTTCAATTTGAAATCCTGATTTTAATTTTAATTACTTGTAATTATAAATTCTATTATTATTGGTTTAGAAGAAAATGTAGCCCAATTTTATATCATTTATTTTAACTCAGTATATTGAAATCTCATATTGAATTATTATATAAAAATATTATAATCTTTTGAACATTTTCCCATTGAAAACAAACACTCTCTTCGATGAGTGAGATTAATATTAAATAAAATTCCTCTAATTATATTAATGGAATTTATAAAAATGTATTCCATAATTTTAATAAGAATAAATTATATTATATAATAAGATCAACATATTATTTTTCCAAAATGAATAGTGAAAATAATAAAAATTATGCACCACTGTAATGTTATAAATTAATTTTTCTAATGGTAAACTATGAAGATAAGGGTGAAAATGTACTAATAATATGTCTATAACGTAATTTTTGGATATATTTGGACCCAATAATTTTTAATTCTTGATAACAATCCATTTTTACTCTATTTTTCAAGTTAAAATGGAGGTTACACCATTTTCTTTTAAAATATTACATGTGTGTCACTCACCTCATGAAAAAAGGTCACCCTCTCCTTCATTCATCAATCATAAAATTTATTTTGGTTCAAAAAATAAATTTAAAAATTACGTAAAAAAATTCATCCAATAATTATAGAATAATTTTGTTGGATGTAATCTATACTATTATGTATTTTGATTAAAACCTAAGAAGTTTACCCGAAGAAGAGGTAATGTTTTTCAATGATAGTTTCGATATTATTTCTTATTAAACCTCATTATATTGTTATGAAACCATTATGATATAATAAAATATATTTTTTGCATATAATGATATGTTTTTATATTAATTTAAATACTTATAACCATCCACATATCCATAGAATGAGTATGAGTACTTTATTCATGTGTACTAAAAATTACCACCTCACGAACTGATGTCATTCCATTTTCAATTACCAATACTCAATGTTTCGTATGATAATGGATTTAAAGAATGAATTCTATACTTATAACATAATTATACCTCTTGAGTAATTATATCTTATATAACTTTTTAAATTTCTATTATGTAGTGGATATAATAACATTTTTCATGTGTACGGCCGACTACCGCCTGACTCTGATGTGTGATTTTTTTTTCAATAACGCTTTATATGGAATATAATAGGGATAGTTATAGTAATTATATGTGATAAAAATTTAGTATTTATTATATGAATGATATATTTATCATTTATAAAAGACAATATATCATTATATTTTTAACCACTTAAATCACTAAACAATGATAACATCATTAATGTGCATGTGGATTACCTCCTACATGAAGCAACGTGACTCTATTTACATCAAAAAACCACAAGTATAATATTTATAATAATATTTAATGTAATTATATGGTATTTATTATAACATTATCATAATTTAATGATGAAAGTTTACTTATCACCTTTCCAAAATGATTGTTGAAAAATGTTAATGTCACCCACACTTACATCAGACCAACAATCTCCAAGATCGTAGAACATATCATTTTTCATAATCATATTTAATGATTGGACTTAGAAGAATTATTTTTAAAAAATATGGGATTCAATTAATTTTTATTATTCTTTATGTTATGGAACTATATAATATATTCATGATCTAGATCTTTCATGACTAAACACACAAGAGAAAACAAAGCAATTCACACCATAAAAAACTGAATATAATAAAATACAATAAACGAATGAGTGTTAAAATATTATAGGATGGTCAAATATGATATTTTAAATATTTATATTGTTTTGTAATAAAATAATAACTTTATTAAAACCATAATACAATACATTAAATCATTTTAATCCAAAAAGATGTTTGATATATGGGATTCTATGTCAATTTCCTTTCATTGTGGAACCTTTAAATGTTTTGAACCAATTTATATAATGTGGAGTATACACAGCCAATTTCTAAATTTATATGATGATGAATTCATATATATTTTTATTTTATGTTTCAATTATAATTTTTTTCATCCATGTAGATTTGGGTTGAATATTATCAAGTTGTGAGGGTATTTTTTATCAATTTCCATTTCATAAAGAATATTCCAATGTTATAGAGATAATTTTTTTTATATGGTGTATATAATTTTTCACTAACATTTAAAATAATTATTTATTAATATTTGAGGATATTTTATACCTAAATTTTAATTATTTCATCCAATTTTAAATTGAATTGAAAATTATAGATTAATAATGAATTTCATTACTTCATTAATTTTCGTTGTGTTATATTAATCTTTTTTTTTGTATCTGATATTATAGTATTATGCGTTTAATGAATTTTGAATTTAAATTTTTATATTTAGACATGTTTTATTTTTTTACATATGAAACTCTTAATAAAATCAATGATTAATTCTCATTTCAACATTTTGAACTCTATAAGATTTTTTTTCACATTCTCATTTTAACTAGGATTGTTTATACTTTAATTTTCATTGAAGGAAACTATCTTATCATTGTATAATAAACCCATTAAAAGTAAATTATCTGGTAATTCATGAACTTTTTCATGTAATAATTACATTTTCCCAATCTCAGGTACTTAATTGTTTTTATATTTTATTTTAATATAATTGAAGTTCAACTCTCTATACGATCAGAAAAACATATTCCTTCTATAACCATGTTTTCAATAAATGTCATAAAAAATGTTTTCATCATTTTTACAATTGATTTATCATATAAATATTTACACATTTTGACTTTTTATAAAAAAAATTAAATTAATCTTCATGTTTATTTTAAAATAACACAGATCTATCTTTTTCCATAAAAGTGAATGGAATAATTGTTTTGACGTACTTAAGATGCATAAAATTTCTTAAAATAATAGACAATCTATGTTTTTATACAAAAATTATAAATATAAAATATTATATTTAAAATATATGGTTTTTAAAATGTTTTTGAAGGTCTATTTTTAAAAAGTGATTTTAAAAATTTGAAGGATTATTTCCTCAAGAATGTTTTCAAATACCTTATTTGGGTATTTATATTCATCAATGATAATAAACCTATAATATTTTTCAAATTCGTAATTGTTTGATTAATACCACCCATATTTTTTCTATGTATGTTTTATGATCATTTTTAACGAGGAAAGTGTTGTCATTCACTTTCTTCATTAATTTTTTATTCATTAACTTTACCTTAAAATATTCAATTATATATGACCATTGATAATGTAATCTTCCCTAAATATCTCATTTTATGTTTTATATATATGATTATTAATTAAATCATACATCATTTATTTAAATTGTGTTCAATATTAAATTTTATTTTTTTATCTTGGGAAATATTGATAAATCTATAATTTTTATAAATATTTCTTAAAATGGATTATGATTCCTGTATTAAATAAATTGTTTGATATATGAGAAATTATTTTGAAAGGAATACATGGGTGTGTATTGGTTATAGATATCCTGTAATGCAATAAAAATTCTAATGATTTGATTCCTTATTCTAGAATTTGATAAATGGGTTTCCACCCATCAGTTTCAAACCGCGTTGGGGAAATGTTTTGACATTGGATGTTTTCCTAATGAATGAGATCATGAAATAAAATAATTAAGAATATACTATCTTTATAATTCCATTATTTTTGTCTTTGACATGTTCAATATTTTATTTTTTTCTACATTAATTTCATTCACATTTTAATGATTTAATGGAATGTGTTTTCAGGAATTTACCTTTCCATATTGATTATACATTATCCTAACATGATAGACAAGTTGTTTAAATTAACTTTTTGTTTAGTTATTTATCCTTGAATTTTAATTATGAAATATCATATCAGTATAGATATGTTTTGTAAATGGAATGTGTGTTTGTTATTTAACATTCCATATAAATTAAGCCTTATTTCACCATGATAGTCAAGTTGTTTAAATGTAATTTTTGTTCAGTTATTTATGTTTCCATGTTGATTATGCCTCATATTATCGTAATAGAATATTTGATTAAATGATATCAATTTTTACTCATTTAACATTCAATGTTGATTGTGCTTGTTGATTCATGATATGTTCCGCTATACATAAATCTTACCGATTAATTGAGATCACACATATATTGTATCCATACCCAAGATTTAATGATGTGTATTATTGTTGATGCTCAAGGATATTCTAGAGGGAATAATATTATTCTAAAAAATTTATATTGTAATATATGATTTCAAATGGTACATGGGAATCAAATATATATCTAGTTTACAAAGTTTAATAAACTATTTGATCAGTTGGGATTAAATTCCTTATATCATAGACTACTGTAATAAAGAAAACATTGAAACTTGACTATTGCGGCCAGGGTCACTACAGTAAGAGTTTAAATTATTAATTTTTTAATCAACACAATAAATTCAGAAAACATAGAGAATGGAATACATTAAGATTAATTATTTTACCTTGGTATACACACCCACTAAAGGGAACTATATGGTATATGTGTTGAGTTAAAAATTGTATAGAGAAGAAGTCTATGAAGCTCATGGAGAACAACATTTGATGAGAATGATTAGTAACATTAATAATGACTACACCACACATAATGATCTTGAAATATTATTTCACGTTAATAATTATTCAATCATGATGGATTAGGTAAAATAGGTTAATATATTATATCCCAATTGTATAACCATTAGATAAGAGCTAAATTTAGGGGAAACTTTTGATGGATGGAAAGAGGATTCTAATTTCATGTAACATGATATAAATTATGTTATAGTTCCTCAATATTTGATGGAATAACTTCATTACACATATAACCATTAAAAATTGGATATGCATCTTGTTATTCATAAAATATAAATGGTGATGTAATAACATTTCAAGTGATCAGGTTTGAGATGAAAGATTTTATATTATTTAATGATGTGATTTGCATTTAAATAGGTTAAAAATGTGAATCAAAGACCAATTGGATTTATTACATCTATGCCTATACTAATATGAAATTGCTAGTATATTACAATTAATTATTTAATAGGTCAAAAAATAATTTTAAAGAAGTAAAATGAAATTTTGTGATTATGGATAGAATCACCATGTGAGAGAACATCCCTCAACAAATGAATTCAACCTGATAGAGGGTTTGAAACGGATGTATATCTAGGAAGTGGTCATGTTTCATGGAGTTAATAATTTATTTGTATATAATAGATATATTTAATTTACCTCTCGATATAGGTGGTTGTTAAAATAGGATCATGGGAGTCAATTGATGATGAACATGGTCTATCATTTGGAAATGGATAGATTGTTAGAATGACAAATTATAACATTCAAATATATGCATATAGATTTTTTGTTGGACTTTCGAGGCTCTTAAAAATATAATAATCCTTTTTTGGAGTAATTTTTTGGACCATGTGGTATAGATGTTTTCCATTGAATATTTAAGTTGTTTGTTTTTAATTTGTTGTCTAGTTTTTTCTTAGAGAATGAAGTCAATTCACTTTTTCATTATAGACAATCAGACTCCCCATCATAATATAATAATCAAATGCTAAATTATTAATGAATTCCAACAACTTATAAATATGGTTTATGTAATAAAAGGATCATTAGACTCATCTCTAGTATAGAATGAATGGAATATCATAATGATAAGTTGTTTTGGATTTTGTAAGGCTCTCATATAAATCTAACGATGATTTTTTAATATTTGGATTCTCACAAGTCATATGTTATATATAAACATCTAATTAAATTATTATGTAGGAAATGGGGATAACAAGTGTTTTAAATAATATTGAGGTTTGTATTGGAATGAAAATGTGACTGGTGGAATGTATTGATATAAAAATTTATAATATAAGTCAGGCAATTTTGAAGAAGACCACAAAATTTTATAATGTCATGATAATAATATGATATAAGATGATGTTTATAGAAGAATAATTTTTTATAAGAAAAATAATTTTATTCTATGTTCATCGGTGTGAGATCAATATATCCAAATTTATTTTTTGTCTAAAAAGGATGATCAGAACGTGAAGAGATGAAGATGGTCATTTTACTTCATAAGAAAAAGATTTCAGAAAAAAATAACTAGAGAAAGAAGATTCCAATTTTTTGTTGTGTGAATCGTAACTAGATAAGGAAATAAGTTACTAATATTGAGTTTATTGGAACCAGTTCATTAAAATAGGCATTCCACCAATCATCGCAGTGACACTGACACTCATAATCGGATACAGTATTGATTGAAAAGGTGATAGGTAGCATAATAGTTTTCATTGGGTATTTTTGGGACTGATGAAAAGAAAAGTTTTCTGGACTGAAGAAAAGTAAAAAATTTGAGATCAAACTAAAATATAGTAAACCATTATTATAATGAGATATTGGGGGTTTTTTTAATATGTTCAAGATGAAACTAGGTTTTCTCTCCTTTTTAATTGATTAAAGAAAAAGAAAAATATCTATTTTGTTTTGTATCAATTGGGGAAGGGTATTTGGATAGGGGATGACAATGATAATCAGAGTGAATCCGATACTGATCCATTATGTTCATTATGACACTAATAAAATTCATCATATATTGTTCTTATTTAGATGTAGGATATTTAGTATATGGAAAATTATTATAAAACAATTATTTCATGTAGCAATATAAGTTTTGTCATTGGGATATTGAAATAATTATTTTGATGATGTTTTGAAGTTCTTGTCAATGTTATGCCATGGAAATATATGAGTATTTTGATGTTTCCTCTATGTTTATGAGAACGAAAAAAAAACCAATTTATAAAGAACATGAAATAATGTGTAAGGAATAATATTTGCAATACATTTAACATGTTCGTACAGAGCATCAGAATGATTTTTTAATAGATGATACATATAAACAAAATTATAAGTTTGTTTTAATTTAATATCATGTATCGTAATAAAAAGGCATTTTTTTTGTTTTTCAATTAGTATTGATCTACTAAATAAATAATCAAATATTGAACATATGGTTCCATAATAATGGGAAAATCATAATTTGATTGTATATTTTAAATATTGTCTAAAGTTAGTTAATTTTGGAGAAGGTTTGAGAAGAAATGATAATAATAGAGAAGTGATGAAGAATGCAATTATGTAACAAAAATTTAAGGAAAATTGATTATTTGTGAAATTTCTGTATCATTAAAAGCTTCTACAATTATAAATAAACATTATTTTAATGAACATTGAATGGAAGTACTATATTTTAAAATCAATGGATGAAAGTAATATTAATGTTTGAATTGAGGAGGAGCACTAAATAAGATTTATAGAGATTTTGTTTCTTGATTGGGCATTCTTGAGGATGTTTTGTTGACATTAGAAGATGATATCACTTCATATTCAGTGTTTCTAGATATGACTGATCAGTTAGATGAGGATATCAGGACTAGGACAAAAGTAGTTCAGAATTGTTTTAGTTATACTATTCTAGTGTATTATTTATGGACTAAGAAATCCGATTAGACATTTCTGACAGGTAAATGATAACGATTATCATTATGATGTCTAGGTTGTTCATACCTAATGCTGGCTAGTAAATTGAAGAAATGTTTTTAAATTTATATTTGTGAATGTTGAAAATGGATTATAATAACATTGTTTTGAAAAAAAATTGTGAATTACTATTAACCTGGGAAAAATTAAATTAAATTATATTTTTTCTACTTTAATCACAATAATTTATTTTTTAAACATAGTCTGACATGAGTTCAAGGGAAAATTCTGCTTGTTGTATCTACACAAGAAGTTTGTTTTCTAGTGAATTGTGTGGTATTATATTTCTTCCAAACTATACCAATGACATAACTACACTGGTTTATTAGTGAAACTTATTGATTCTTATGTTCTTATAGATGTGTGAGTGGTTTTTTCATTAATGTAAAAACTCTTTAACATGAGGTGAAGGTTGTTTCAAAAGAGGGGAAACTTAAAATAAAAAGATATCACTGATTCACCCATCCAACTCTCCGTGATCCGTTAACCCTAATAGAATTCTTAATTATTATTCTATCCATGTTTCTCTTCATTTACACTTTGATATTTTTTTGAATGAGTTATTATGATAGATAATCATAATTGTGAGGAAAATAATATGATTTATTTCATTGATTTAAATAACTACGATATCTCAAAATATATATTTCTTCCTTATTTTATGTCTGTAGGGTATGATGTTCTCAAAGCTTTAATAGATTTATTTCATCATATTAATGAAAACATTCCTCTCACAACTATTGATAAGAATAATTTTGAGAATAATTTATGATAAAATAACAATTTACTATCATCACTATATTAATGTTTTGTTTAAGAGTAAAATGTAATTCCACTACTAAGTGTATCTGGGATAAGCTGAATAAAATTTATGATGGAAATAAAAACTTGAAGAATAAAATAATAAATATATAGAGACTGAAGTATGAAGATTTTAAAAGGGATGAGTATTAATCTATGGGTTACTTCTTTACAAGGGTGAATTATGTTGTTTCAACTATAAGATATCTTAGTGAAAATTGAAGATATTTTACTATTGTTGAAAAGATATTGTGGTTTATTCCTGAAAAGTTTGATTCTAAAATATCTCAACAGATGATAGGGATATAGAATAATGTTCTATGGATGATATTCATGGAACAGACATTTCATATGAAATGGTAAGTGATGAAGTTGTGAAGGAAACCACACAATTTAATTGAGAAAATTATTTCAGAGAAAACAAGAACGAAAATCTAGAAAATTAAATTAATGAATAAGAAGCTGGTGATTATAATTCCGAAAATGAGGTGTGTGAATTTCTTCATGAATTGTTATCATTTTATATAAAAATGTGAAAATAGTTATAGGTGAATATAATGGGAAGCATCCATTGAAATATCATGAATGTGTGTCCAATAAGCTTTGTTCATATAATTTTCCATAAATAAAAAAATGAAGAGGATAGTGATGATGATGATAGAAGTGAGATAAGAGCATTAAAAACAAGGTGATAAGGCTAAATATTTTTCTAAGGGTAAGGATAATAGGATAACCAAATCCAAATGTAGTATAAATGTTTCTAAAGATGATGTATAAGAATAATGTGAAGTTGATTCAGAAAAATATAATGAGACACTAGAGATAATATTTTCATTGCAATAGTTAATAATGAAGAGTATGGAAGAAACAGTTCTAAAAAAAGAAACTCAATTATAACATCATCTAATGTAAGAATTGATATAATTATTGATAAGACCGGGGGGATTGATAACTAATTCATTTAGTTGATATACAAAAATTATTCATACAATATAATTATTTTTTTGATGATAACGTTAAGCTGGTGGAAGAGATTTAATTCTTAAAGAAATATTTTGAGAATTAAAATAATAGAAATAAACCATTGGATGTTAATATGAATGTGAAAGAATATTATTTGTATCATTTCAAATAAAATATTTCTATATAAAAAATGAGGGTTACAAGTTTCAAGAATTATATTTCTAAAATTGGTGAAGGATCTGGTAAGGATGATACCGAGAAGGATAAAAAATGTTACAACCAATGGTTAAGAATAAATCAAAATAATTCTATGAAAAAAAATTCTCTAAAAGTTATCTAAGTGAAAAAGACCAAAAAAGAAGAGTATATATATCTTTATAAAAATATTGATATCAAAAATATTTCTATTACATTCGGTTCTGATATGGAAGAAATAAAAAACAAGCTTATGGATAATATTTTGGACTATAATAGAATTTTTTGTGTTCAAAAATTTTCTAATAAGAAAGATAATAACGTTGCTGAGAGGAGTGATCACAACTCCGGTCAATATGTAATTTATAGAAGAAAATATTCATTATATGGGTACTAGTGGTGTTGTGGTGGATTTCAAAATATGAAAAATATGGGTTGGTTCAATAAAAACCATTACTACTTTCTAACAAACAATAGAAGGAATTGTTTTAGGGGGAGTCAATACTCACAAAGGAACAATTATGAGTAGGATGTTTTGATAAAACCTGAGAAGGTTGGTATGAAAGAAGAAAATATGTTCCAACCACTTGAAATTATTTTTGAATGATTTGAATAACATGTATATTCTGAAAAAGTACTTCTTGTTTTTTACCAGCATAAAAAATTTATGTTAACAACTCTGAGAAGGTGAATGTTAAGAAATATATTGTTTAAAAAAATCTATTATTGATGAAACTTACCTAAAAGATACAAAATGGGAATAAACTTGTGTATTTTATAGTTTTAATGTTAATATTTTATAAATGGTGATTTTTAATTGTTTATGAAATTAAAATATACTAAATAAGGACTAGTGACATTTTTCAATGATGAATCTATTAGAATAAAAGGTTTTGGATCACCCATCCCTGGGAGTAAAATATTAAATATAAGAAATTTTAGTTTTTTCACGTGATGAAACAAAAATTTTTATGTGATTATCAATTTTGTGATGATTTAAAAAACCATATTTTTTAAAAAAATATGGGGTTATTTGGAAAAAATGTGGAATGTGGAAGAATATTTACAAGAGGCCAATGCACAAAAGGAAACCTGTTCCATGTTGGTGAGGCTCAAATATCATGTTACATATACATGGTATAAGGGAATATGTTTTGGAAAAAAATGTTGGTCCATTGGTGTCCATGAATCACGATCCAGTTATCAAAGAGAGAAAATTTTCATGGTACTAATGATATGTTAGGAAGAAGAGATAGGTGATTCAAGATCTTTTATAAGGGAATGATGAAAAATATAGGCATAAGGAAGTTGCAATTTGTTCAAAAAACACTACCACTTATTCATTATTTTATCAATGATCCAATGAGAAAAAATATAACTCATGGATATAAGTATTTCATTACATTAATTGATTAATTTACTCACATTACTTGGGTTATTTATATGAAACATAAGTCATATTATTTGATAATTTCTTGAATTTTCAAGTGGAAATATGATAAGTAATGTTAATATTCAGTGAAAAATATTAGAACTGTCAATGGTTGTAAATAAAAAAATGAATAATTTTAATGTTATATCGGGAAGAGTAGAATTCAGAATGAGTTCATTACACCATACACTCCTCAAAATAATGGTGTTACTGAAAGTAATAATAGAAGTTTGGTGGAAATGGGGAGAATTATGCTACATGAACATGTTCTATCTCATTACATTTAGAGGTAAGCCATGAAAACTACTTTTTATATTCAAAATAAATACTTATATATTCCATGTTTATATTTCAATATATATAAAATTAATTATCAAAAACTTCATTTTTGAAAAACATAAGATTTTTTTCGACTCCGTGCATTATAAAGAAGAAAGGTCGAATCCTTTGGATGCTTGAGTTGAGAGGTCAGGATTGATTTGTTATTGGACATAATGATAATGGAAGAGGATATATATGTTTCATCAATGAAAAAAATTATTAATTGGCTCTATAAGTGTAATTTCATTTTATAAATATTTAAAATATTATAATGAAACTCATGCTGATAAGGAAGATAAATTAGATGAAGGTATGTCTAGTGAAAAATCTAAAAATGATACAAACAATGGTAATACTACTCAAGAAGAAGTATTTCACATATTTATTTCATGTGATGAGGTATAATCTCAAAATTATTATCCAAGAATGAAGAAGTAGGTGGAATATGAAAACATTATCGGTGATCTTCATTAAAAGGTCAAAAAATGTGAACTTCAAAATCTCTTACACATAAATACATGTATTCAAAATCGTTACCAAAAGTTTTTAATGATGCTTTTGGGCATCTATAATGGGTTTAGACTATGAATGAAAATCTATATCATATAGAAAAGAATGATACATGGGAGCTCGTAAATAAAAAATACAAAAAAATGTTATTAGTCTAAAATGGGGTTTTCTAGTAAAGATGAATGAATAATGTGAATTGATAAGAAATTAAGCTATATTAGTGTGAAACGGTTACTCACATATTTATGGTATTGATTTTGATGAAACTTTTTTTGCAGTGGAATGTATAATTAATATAAGAAATGTTATTTCCATTAATTCACAATGATGTTAGAAATTTTTTTAAATGGGTGTGAAATCATCATATTCGAATAGTGATCTTGATGAGAATGTTGATATTAAGGAACATTATGTATTTCTGTTTGGGAAAGATGAAAGTTATTATTTAAAGTTAATTAAACCATTTTAAGGGATAAAACAAGCACCAAGTGTTTGGTGTTTGAAATTGGATACTTTCTTTGGGGATATGAGTTTTAAGAAAGCCATGGTTGAGAGTAATATTTACATCAATGATATTTTTGAATTTTCCCTCATTTCAATTGTTTATTTTGATGAAAATATATATTATTGAATGAAGAGAGACCTTTTTAAAGCCTTTTTAAGGATGAAGAAGTTTTCAGAAATGACTATGTTGAGTGAAATGAAATAATTTCTTATGTTACAAATTTTAGAAAAAGAACCACATATTTCATTATCAATATAATTAAACTATGTAACTTCTAAAGAAGAAAATCTTGGAAAATACATAAACAAATTCTATAATGATTTTATTTTAAACCTAGTTGAAAAAATATTTTGAGGGCATGGATGTTTAATCAAACTAATTTTAGAATATTATTTGAAGTATGATATAGTTGACTTCCTTAAGACCCAGCGTTTTTAATTTTGATACCTTATATGTAAGATTTAAGACTTCCTCAAAAGAATCGCATCTTTTGGGTGGTGAAATGATTCTCAAATATATTAATGACTCATCAAATTTTTGAATCATGTATGATAGATTAGAAATTATTGACTTTTTGGGTATTCATATGTTGATTGGGATAGAAATGTTGATGAAAAGTGATCCATGTCTAATAAAGATTTTTTCTAGGGAAGAGTTTTGTTATTTGGAATACAATGAAACTAAATTCAGAAAATATTATTCAAGATGAAGCAGATTATATTTCCACTAATAAATTTTTTACCCAACATATTTGGTTGAAGTCATAGTTTGAAGACTTACATGTTGATGTAAAGTTACACTTTCTCTTAGGTTGTGATAATAAATGTGTCATATAAAATACCAAATATATGGTAAAATTATTATTCAAAAAAAATTATTTCAAATTACTACATCATCAAAGTGCATGTGGAGATGTATGGCTTGAAACTATATTATGTTCCTAAATCAGAATAAGATTCTGATATTTTCAAAAAACATGTTCTGAAGGAACATTTTTATAAGTTAATGTTGAACATGGTAGTCTAACCACTTTCTATTTAAGGTTGAGTTGTCTCTTATTTCCCATTCACTCATCTGGATAGAGTTTGGATAGTATTTCAAGGGGGTAATTATTTCATAAATATATCATTTGATATATGATAATCATATTAAGAAAGAATTATTGTTGGTAGAGTAATGGGTAAGATGCTAATTTAGAAAGTTAATTTTTTTACTATTCTTCTAGTTTTATGGAGTGGTTGTAGGAAATATCCATTTTATTAAAAGTAGCAGAATTAAATAATGACGTGAAGAATGGTGTGAAGAAAAAATGATTAATTTTCACAAGACACTACTTTTGGACAAAATTTTATTGCTAAAAATAATTATTATTTACCTCATTGAGATAGATCACATTGGTTTAGAATTAATGATACGAGATCTATTTCGTGATATTTATATGTTCTGTGATTTGTAAACACTGTTGCAAAAAAAAATAATTGGGTGATTGTTGGGACAATGTTAGCAAGAAGGTGTTTTTGGATTCTGGAGGTTGTTTTTTATTATGTTGTCATTATTTTTCTAATAGAAAGAAATTTGTTATGATTTTAATAGAAGAAAATTAGAATCATCTTCATAATCAGAAAATTGGATGCAATATTCTTATTAAATTCCATTTTCTTGTAAAGAAACAATATAGAATAAAATGTTCATCAAACACACCTCAGGTTCGGAATAAAAGGAATATCATAATGAGAAGCTATATTAGAGTCTTCCTGGAAACAATTTAAATCTGATGATTCATTATTGATCTTTGATTCCTCATTAATCATATGTTACCTGAAAACATGTTATTCAAGCCTTATGATATAGACCGGGAGAAACATTCCATCAAATAGTATTATTTTTCATTTTAGAAATAATTTTTTTTGGAGGAATGAGAAGATACAATACATTCCATTATAAGTTATATGATGCATAAGCTAATCCTAAATGTTTTCAATGTCAAGAGGAAATCATGATACATGATGATGTTTGTATAATATGAATGTTTTTATGAAAAATCATTCTAGTATGAGTTCAAAAGTGTGAGATTTATAGACACATATTTTTTAGTTATCTTTTACGGTTTACCAAAAAAATGAAGTTATGATTATGTTGGTTTTCATTCAGACAAAAAATCCATGAGAAACAAATATTTGGAGAAATTTTTTTGAATGTTTGAAGTGTAAATTATAATTAGAGATGAAAAGAAGATGTTGAAGACAATTATAGAGATGTTATTTCCATGGACATAGTGTGCCATCGATCATCAAAGTAACCATGACATCAATCAATAGATACAATGTTAATTTACAAACAAATAAAAGATAGAATAGTTTTTAGTGGGTCTCTTGTGGACTATTTAATTTAATTTTTTGGGGACTAATGTAAAGAAGAAATATATTTATCAATAAATAATATAGTAAAACATTTTTATAAAGACAATTGATTGGTTGTTTTTAGTTGGTTTGAGAATAAGAAAAGTCAATTAATTTTTTCAATTTGTTAAAGACACAAAGAAATGTTTAATATTATTTTGTATTAATTGTGTCATGGGTCATCAGATAGAAAATTCTACAGATTTTCAATGTAATGTAGAGACTATTCCATTAGGCACTTTTTGGCAACATGAAAAGTCATTTTATGTTCAACATAATCAGATTCATGATTATCACACTGAATTAAAGAAGAATTGTTTCCAAAAGCCATAAAATATTGTCAAGGGGAAACTTGTATTAATTTATTTTGATGAGTTTTGAAGATGATGCATAAGTGATTTCAAATATGTGTTTAAATATGTGTATGTTTCCAATATTTATATGAAAAAAGAAAAATAAACAATTGTTTAATGAATTATGAGTACTATTCATAGAGGGATGTTTTCAATTCTTTCAACATGTTGTCAAGGAGAGTTAGAATGATATTTTTTAATAGTTGGTAAAGAGTAACATGATGAGGAAATGGTTCTCACTTTATTCTATGCAATATAATTATAAGTAGTATGTTTTTTCATTTGATTCAGAGAAACGAAATGAAAAATATGATTTTGAATATATTCTTCCATGATAATGGAAAAATAAGAATTGAAATATGAATCAGATCGATGGTTTCGATGAATGTATCAAGAGATTTTATGTTAGAAACGGTTCGAGTTGATATTAGAAGAGTTTATAAGAACTAAATAACTAAAAGGGCCATATGAATATTAAGGTAACTAGATTTTTTGGGAAATTTGGTTGAGTGATAAATGTTTTCAGAGTCCTACCATAACCATAGTTGGATCCCAAATAAATTGTACATGTACATTTTACATTTAACAAACTAATGTATAGTTCATGGGTGAATAGATAAGGTAGAGTGAAAAAGAAGTTTTAGAGAGAAGAAGTTTTCAAATTGGTTTTTCCTAAAGAAGTTTACCAAATATTATAATAAGAATGAAGAGAATATTCAGATTTTCTGGATTGATTTGAGTAATCAGACAACATTTTCCGGACTGAGGAAGAATAATTTTAGATGTTTTTTAGTGCTACTCTAATAAATTATTTTTTTGAGACTCAAAATTCAGTCTGGGAAGATCCAACTGTTCAATATTATTGGGTATCAATAAAAAATCTAGTGAGTTATTAACTACTTCTCTATGGGAATGTAAAGAATTGTATGAGAGGTTATATTTATAAATGATGAAAAGGAAGCACAATAACTTGTTTAGAAACAACTAGTGAATTTTTCTTAACATTATTCAAAACTATTATTACATCATTTCATGTTCAGAATGAAAATTAATTATTGCGTTGAACACTCTTGTACACCATTGTAATGGTATATTCTACTTGTTATATACACAAAAAATGATTTCTTTCTAGTGGACTGTGTGGTATTTGATAGTCTCCAAACCATACCAACGATGTAGCTACTATTGTTGAGTTATGAACCTCGTAAAATCTTGTGTTCATGTGGATGTGTTATTTGTTTTGTTTTTAGTAAGACAAGACATCATTAAAATGTTGTGAAGGTAGTTTAAAAGGAATAAAAACCTAAAATAAAAAGTTATCATAGATTCACCTTCTCCCTCTCTCAGCGATATATGGATTTTTCTAGGAATTCCCAGTTATCCTATATTAAAATCTATTTGCTGATAATATCGATGTCAATATTTTTAGATTTTTATTGTCATTTTTATCATTATCCACTATGTTAGGTGGAATATTGGGAAACATCATTAACGGGACGAAGTATTTTCTTTGAGATTGTGAAAAAAAAAACAGATTATCGAGAAGTAGAGAGCCACAACTCAAGGATGAAAAAATAATATAGAGACAATCATTTATGATTATAATATTTCAATGTGAGTGACCATGTCATCATGGAATTTTTAACCATAATTATTCATTGATTCCTAAAAATGAGGAGTGTTAGTACCACGATATGTAGGACCATTTGAGGTTGTTGGAAAAATTGGAACTATTTCATAATAGTAGGCCTTACATATCTGATTCCTTATTATCCATAATGTATACCATGTTATTCAAGAGATGAAGTATAACTTGGATCCTTTTTATGTTGTCTGTTGGGATCATGTTACACTTGATCCTGATTTGAATTTTAGCAATGTAATTGTATGAATTTTTTATAGAAAACAATATATATGATAAAGGAAATCTATTTCATTGGAATGAGTTTTAAGGGATCATGTTCAAGAGGAAGAGGAAAATGAGAATGAGAATTTTTTTTTTGGAGAAATGAACTATGTTTTCTGTAGAAATTGATTACATCCATACACATTAGGACCAAAGGACCAATTATGAGGATAATTTAGTACCCCATTTTTTATGTAAATTAAGGTTTTATGTGTTTTATTTTCTGTTAGAGATGATGGGCTAGTTTACTAGAAGTTATATGTTGTGTAAATAGGAGAAGAACCTATATGAAATACTTTCAATCATATTCATGTTGTGAACGGTGGATTCCTGATGTTAATCATCTTTTCGAATATGTACTGAGTTTCATAAATAGGTGGAACTGACCAATATCTTTCTTGATAGCATTAAGCTACATTACGAGGTAAAAGGATACATCAGTTTATGACATGAGTCTTTTTCACTTTTTTTAATTGATTTTTGTAATTTTCCGGACCATGCAAACTGTTTTTAGTGTATATTGAAACTCAAGGAATCTTCAACATGAATTCCTAATTAACTCCATGAATTAGTTTGGGTCTAGCTAGTTTTAGTCCATCATGAAGCATTAAATTAATATTATGATTCATGTTTCTCCCAAACCAATTTCTGGGATACTCTAGTTGAGTTGTAGTAATCATTCAAATCAAGTTGTTAATTCCAATGAAGTTTATTATGGTTTATTCTAAATGTTAATGGTATTTAACTCGTTCTTAATTCTAATATTGGATCTCCTCAGTTTTTCTGGAACCAAAGATCATTGGGTAATAAAAAATTCTATTAGAATGATTTTTTATTGATAAAATATTCTTCTGTTGGATTGAGTATAGAAATATAGATGTATGATTAGTTGAATATCCTAATATATATAATTAAAAACAAAATTGAGGTTGGTGGCTTCTCTCTCACTCTACTGTAGTGAAAATTGTTGGATTAAGTTTTCCTAAATAATTTGTTTTCATTTATTTTGAATCCCTTAAGGAAATAAATATATAAAATCCTTATATTATGTTAATTCCAAAGGGTTGGTTTTAATAAATTTAAAATTATGATTTTAAAATAATCCTAGAGGGAGTAATAATTTCAAGAAATGATTTAATGGGTATCCCAGAAAAATTATGTTGGGGTTAATTCATGTGAAAATGGGATAGAATAAGGTTTTTAATGTAATCATATCCAATTGGGATGGATTAAGAGAGTAAACATACCCCCATATAAATGGGGTCATCGAGTGATGGATTAGTTAAAGAATGAGTCACCACTCATGTGTATAGGGAGATCTGTGGTTTCATGCACTATTTGTGTCTCTGGGTGTGGAAACAGATTGATTATTCTAGGTAATAAGAAATGAAATTAATGTTATTTATTAATTTTTTCCACAAAAATATATTTTTATATTTAATGAACAATATATATACTTATAATATGTTTAATATGAAATGTGAAATAGTGTTTTGTCCATATGGTGTGTGTTGCGAAATATCTAGTGATTTCCTACTATGTGACATATTATCCAACTAAATGGGATCATTTTTGGGTTTGAAGAAGATTACTACTACGATACAGGGAAGGGTTAAGTTCCTTACTTCACTGATGATATTACTAGACATCATTGATTTGGTTCCATGAGGTAGATTTGGGGAGTGTATACATCTCTTCTTGGGGTGGTTCCAATTAGGTACTAGAGACTTTCTACATTGGATTCTCTACCTTTCACTATGATGTATTTTTTATGATGTTAATCTTATTCTATACTGGTATTGGTATTTTGTTGGTTTGGGTGGTTATTTTATTATACATCATATATTTGTGTTCGTTTTATAAAATTATTGAGAAATTTTTTACCAATAAGAAAATAATATACCCCAACATTCTTATGGAATTGTAATTTTTTTCCAACCATTGCTTCTTTAGATATGTCATATAAGGTTAGTACCACACCATCTCTTCTCAAGAAAATGTATTGGGGCGGGATGATATAGGTACTTTCATGGAGATTCAACATCTGTTTTCCACTATCTTAGGGAATAATTTTTCCCATAGATACATTTAGTTTTCATTTATGTAATGTGTTTTCTATATAAATTTTCAACCAAAGACCTCCATTTAATTTTTATTACACCTTTATGGTTAGTAAAATATGAAGAACATTTAGGTTTACTTGATGAAGATTTCCCCTAATTCTTGGGATGAGTTTTTCTAGTAGTTTCATATGACACATCCTCTACATATGAATCTTTGTTTCAATTATATTTCATTATATTCAATGTATTTATATACCTGGGTCATCATGATGAACACTTACATAGCTTTTCTTCATTATTAGTTTGTTTCTCAACATATTTCATTATTTTACCATATAAATCAACATTCACCTTGGATTATAAATTCCATCAGTTCATGTATCTTTTTTTTTGTGAAAATATCATTCCCTTCATTATTATTCTCACATTCCTTCTTCTGTAATCTACATTCATTATTTTTTTGGATATGTGACACAAGTTATGATCATTTTTTATATTAACAATAGTGTTTTTCAAATTATTCTTCTTCACTTTTTAAAGTATCATACTTTTATTCAACATGATCAATAATTGTTTTGAAAATTTATGTATTTTCTTCTTCTGATATACTATTTTGATCGGATTAATACTCTTCATTTTTATTGAAGATTCAACTTTTGATTCTTGTAGTGAACCTTTTCATTCCCCTAGGATGTTCAAATTCATTAGAATGTCCACCCAATTTTGTATTATTAGATATTTATTTATAATCATTATAATTTAATTCAAAATCATTCATTATTGTAATGTTCATTACAAAATTTTTAATTCCAACACACTGAAAAAATTTAATGGGGAGTAATAATTGTACTTTCCCCTCCCATTCCAATAGTTTTTAGAGATATGACACATAACTATATCATTCACTTTTTCACTATGTTCCCTATATTCTATGTAATTATGGTGACTTATCACTTATTCATGT
Organism: Viscum album; assembly: GCA_963277665.1. Lineage (NCBI taxonomy): Eukaryota > Viridiplantae > Streptophyta > Magnoliopsida > Santalales > Viscaceae > Viscum > Viscum album. The sequence continues at coordinate 1,788,526,635 of OY728142.1, forward strand.
TCATAAAAATTAAACACCCTCAGATCATCAAAGGATATCTATTCCTTACTCTTGTTTTTTAGTTTTTAATTTGTTTTCATTTCGTACAGAATACGAAATTTATATAATTCTTCAAGGGATAAATCAAATTTTTTATCTAAATCACATATTTTAGGATCTTATATGTCCCAAAATATACTGATAAATTGTTTTAAAAATAGTTGAATATTCCATGAAATCCATGAATCCTATGATGTTTCTGATTATTCTATTTAATATAGTGATGTAATCATAAATAGTTTATTCTTCTAACATACCAATATCATTGAAATTTATTCTCTATATTTGGATCTGTTCCTTTATTTGTTTTATATTTCCCTCAATGATGATTTCAAGTTATTCCCATGTTTCTTTTACTCTTTTTAAACCCCTCGCCTATATAAAAACATTTTCTATCAAGGAAAATGAATAAGATTTAAATATTTTCCATCATCCTTGATATTTATTTTGATAGAAAATATACATTTGAATATGTATTCATGAGGAAACCCTATAGTAGATACATTAATCACCTATTTTCTATGACATAAGAGATATGGTATCATTTTATTTTACCATCCATTTCCATGGAAGGTAGGAATACCTATACTATTAACTGAGTTGAGATTTTCCATGATATAGAATATGGGGATCTTAATGAGGGTACCTAGATGAATTGATATAATGTGATATTCATAAGTATGTTTACACCAATAAAAGGGGGTTGAATTAGCTGTATTATTTTACAGTTACCATTCAATAGGAGTTAACCTTTGATACTTGTTACCATTTTGTTCTCCATAAATTATAACACAACATCAATCATATGAAATAATAATAAAAATTAACAAGGGCCACAATCTACATCCAATGTTAGGTCCTAATGTGGGTACCAAGTCCTTGTTGTGTCAACACTCATCGATCTTTGGATATCCGCTATATAAATAAGTGAATACATGTGATAAAACTTCTGTCAATATCCTTCAATCTAGAGATATGTAATTATATTATATTCCACTAGTTATAATGTATTCTAATACTTTGTATCCAAATAAAAATAAAATATGATATATTTTAAGACAACATTTTCTAGAAATATTCTTTTTGATATGCTCACTCCATTTCACCTCTGTTCATTATACTTCAATTTCTATTAGGTATTCCTCTGTCAGATGCTTCAGAATCCAATGTACATCATTATGATGCACACTTCATGAGACTTAAATATTAAATATATCTACCTTGAATAACTTTTTTCACTGTATGATTTAATGGTTGGATACTCAAACTGTAAAAAAATAAACAATTACACCACGCCTGAATGACATCCATAATAGAAAATATGTCTTCACAAATTTGGTTAAGAATACATCCTCTGAAAATAATTTGTGAATTATGAGATACAATTTGAATTTCATGCTAAATTAATATATTATTTTATTACATTCAATGTCTCTGAAACAATAGATTCAACACTCTTTTTTGATCTTCTTCAAATTTTAGAATCAATGATTTCCAACTATTATTCCATTAATATGATGTATATTTATGAATGTTAAAAGATCATATCTAAATTTTCATAATGATTGATTATAAAAAGTTTATGTAATGTTATTCAATACAATATCTTAAGAATAAAATCTAATGATTCTCCACCGAGTGTCATCATAAAACCTTCATTCATCTAGGAATTATACAAATTATTCTTTGCCGGATCTTCATTATCTATTCTTCTAGGACTAGTTAACTTATACCTCCACCATCTGATACACTTGGCATGTTTCCTAAATTTGATGGACTCACATAATTTATTTCATCTCATTGAATCAGATGGTATGGAATGACTATATATGATCATCCTATTTCCGATTTAACAACACATATACTAAATATTATAAAATCAACACACTCTAAGTTCTAATTTTTATGCATAATATGTAGTCCATATGGTGATATTAAAATTCAAAACAACAAATCTAACTTTGAAACTCATCCATTTTACAATATTTCTCTTCATTGTTCAATAGATTGAACATCATTCAAATTGTCTATTTTTAGTATTCTTGTTCCCTTACATGTAGTCTGATAAGCATAAAATATAATTGTCCGATGATATTGTAAAACAAAATCAAAATATTTCTTGAATTTTTTAAAACCAGAAAAAAAAATTTCTATTTCATCATATGAAACAAATATGTTATATTAAATTACATCTTCAATATGTTTGGTACTATGATGATCATCGCAACATCTTCTGACATCTTTTGAGTAGGAATTCATATTATTTTTATTCTAAAAAGTAGCACATTTTCAACAAAAATAAAAAACATTCCAAATAAAGATATTGGAATTAAATAAAAAATTTATTACATAATCAACCAAAAGGATCCCTAGTGGTTTAGGTAACGTATGTATGGCTTTTTTTATCGTTAATTTCATGACCCTCCTTTTGCAAGATGACAGAATAGACGGAATGGTGCCCTACACATCTTGTTTTCAATGTTATGGAGAGATAATTACACCACGTCCCACCTTATGTAGGCCCCGGGGTGGCAACTAGATCCATGGGTATAGAATCTCACATAAATGGAAGGAATTACCCATTTTATAGAACAAGATCGGGAGATGAGATGGTAAGTACAAGAAATACCAGGAAATAAAGATAAAAATAAATCCAAAAATACATCCCCTCATGAAAGTTCAAAATAAACTGATTAAAAGTACAAGAAAACTATAATGGAATGTACCAAAATAATGAAAATAAACAACTAAAACTATCCCAGTACCTTAGATTGTATGGTCTGGCACGGTCCTCATAGTCCTCCTAGAAACTTGAAAGTAGTTTTATATATGTTGGTTGAGTATATAGGTATACTCATTAGGGAAACCAAAATCTCTCGTGCAAAAGTGAGGAGGCATTTCAATGCCTCGTGAAAAATTGAGGTAACTAAAACACCTAACAAGGAAAATTATCCACCTAAAATAACCAAGGCACACTCCCCAAATAAAGAAATTCATGTAAAATAAATTTAATAGAATATTGATATTTGGGTTCCACGCACCACTTTCCCATTTGTTATTTAGAAAATCCTACACATCACACCTCCCCCTCAAATCTCACTCCAGTCCCTCTGCCACCCCCAATAACAACCATATGGGCCATCCCAACCGCATGTTTATCCCTCCCACAATCACCTGGGCCACGAATACCACGCATCCTGGTTGTAGTCACCTGGGCCCTCACTACAAATCTTCTTACATATAGACACTTGGTCCTCATCCCAATGATACATGGGGAAAAAACTTCCCACACACACATAGGCTAAACCACCACAACACAACTTGTCCAAAGAGTCTAAAGATACAATAAACCTCAGGTCATTTCAACCTACCCAAAGAGTCTTGGGATACATGGAGGAGAGAGCAGAAAGGAACTAATAACCAGCCACTCATCTGAATGATGGAAAAACATCGTTCTCCATCATGTGGGGTTGTTCGACATTATGATCTCTACATGGGTGGGGTGCGTATAAGAAACACAACAACTAAATTTTATACATATAGGTACACAATAACTCATCTTACCCAAAGGGTTCTGAATGAAACAATCAGTGTACACACAACCACTCCTACTGCTACCTCTACATGCTCAAGTATACAATAGCCACAACCAGAGAACATCCCATTTTTGGAAAAGAGTTTCCCATTGTACCCTTTGTTGTTATCATGTTAAAGTGATTATTTTTAAAAATTTATTCCCTATATGGAAACTAACATGCATAACCACAGAGTAAAACAACATATAAAATAAAATATCCTAGTAGGCATGTAATCATCTAGTCATGGTTCTCTTGTAAATAACATCATCTAAATGAGATCCTATGAGATCCCTTGAAGTATTGGAACCAAAATAATCTCCAACATACTGGATCCAGAACATAAACTATCAAATCTATGCAACCTCATATTAAAAAACAAAAAAAATCTCAAAAATAGATTTAGTTTCCATCTACATAACCCCACAATTCATCAAACAGAACAACCATTCATATCACTAGATGAGATCAGGGATATTTTCAGATTCATCCAACACCATTCATTTTGTTCCTTATTTCTGTTTGGTTAACTTGGGTGATCACACAAGGGTTATTATTCTTGGGGCATCCATTTAACCATCCATGATTATGTGATTTATTAGTTTCCATGTTATAGTTATTCAATCAAACGATCGTCCAAAAATTGATATTCAGTAGTGTGCATGAATGTACCACTAACGACCATGATTTTCAGTGGACATGAGTCCAAACAATTCACAACGTAAAAATGAAGATATAACACAACAACAACATCATATATTCCACCACATAATTATTAGAATGTATGTTCATTACCTATATAAAAGTTGGTTAAATCTACATCCCTAGGGAACATCATCATACCCACCCCGCATGATACACAATAAAGATAGATGAAGGAATAACCCCTACTTAGATGATCAAGGATTGAAGTTTCGTCGTTTCACCAAGAACAGGGCATGACACAACTTGCAGGAAGAACACTAAGGCTGATCAAGAAAAACTCAATCTTGTGTGCATGATTCATCTAGGGAGGAATCCTAAAGTAACACTAAGCGAAACGAAAATGAACAATAATGATATGATATCGTCTTAAGAATATGCTAGGTCTCAAAATCACGGAGACAATTTTGAAGTACTTAAAAGTTATATCGTGGCTTGACCACGTGGCTCAGTAGTTTCACATGTTGGAAATAATTGAGATTTAATAATTACCCTATGAAATAGTGGAGATTGACCAACCAATGATTGTGTGTCGACAGATAGCCTTTAAATATAGAAAAACATGTAAGCTCGGTCTATCTAGAAAATATAGGAGACAACAAAATGATGTTAAGGTTTGAAACCAATAAAAAGGCCACACATTTTTGAAATTAATGGGACACCCAAATCATTGGAGATTTAAATAGTCTTTTATGGGCCATAAAACACGTTCAAAAGGGTTTTAAAAGAAATTTACATTAAAATATGAATTACATGAGTGAAACTGAAAAGTCCAAGAGAGGATAGAAATGACTCATCGATGGGTGAGTCACTAACAGCCTGGGACCAATGCCCTGGCTCCGGTCAGTGTGGCACCATTGCTGATCAGTGCCAACAGTGCTCATTAGTTCCACCGATGACCCTCGTGACACCGATCCCAATCGGTTCCACTTATGCTAATTAGTTCCACTGATGGCTGACCGGTGCCACTGATCCCAATCAATGCCACTGATGCAGACCTATGGCACTGATAGCTAATCGGTGAAACCAATTCCCATCGGTGCCACCGATGGCTGATCCGGGCCACAGAAGCCCATCGGTGCGACGGATGGCTGATTTGTGCAACCGATTTGCTAATCAGTTCTAGTGATGGCTAATTGGAGCGAGTGATGACTAATCGGTGGCACCGTTTGTTCACACTGAAATTTGGAAAACTCCTCAATGCGTCATCGATTGTCCCTAGGATACCTCAAACATCAAGATTTTGAAATGTAATGGACTAAAAGGGCCTAGTTCATTACATTAGATTCCACATAAACTAATCTTTCCCTTGAGAATTCAAGAGTAAACCAGATGAAATGAGAATGGTCCCAACAACTACCTTATAAGATACCTCTCAACGACAAACAACCCTAGAGTTGTTCAACGGATGGAATATAACCTTGACATTCAAAGACATATCTCTCACATCTATCCTGTAAAATACTTTAGAAACACTAATGATCCTCTTCCTAAAGTAACCACACAATCATAAAAAGGTCACATCGTCCAAACACATGGATTGGTGAGCTCCTTCCTCCATGTCAAGATATTATCCACTTTGGGTGACACTGACTCAACTATACAGGTTCAATCGCATCCACATTAATGTGTCTTGATTAGGGATCATGTCCTCCCCTCCCCATAGTCAGGACATTTCAAACAAAATGGAGAATATGGGAAAAAACTTATCATAAAAAAGTATGTTTTAACATTACATCATAACAATGGAACAAAATAAAAATATAAGGGAAATCACAAAATAGATCTCGGTACTTGTCACACATTTTTGCCTCCTTTTCAATGGTACTCTACTTGAGGCAACCATGCCTCCACAACACAAAAACCAAGGGATTGGTCCATCCATGAAGCATTGTATCCTTACGATCCTTGATTCTCATTGTTTTTTCCATGAATGTCACATCGTCCTCTATGTTAATCTATCCCCAGTCATGGATGTGGGAGATAGTGCGTAGATACCGATAGATTTGAGAGACAGGAATGATGTTGTGAATCCTCTCGAACCATGGTGGTAACTCCAGCTGATATTCCACCTCACCGAACTGTCCCAGTACATCAAAGGGTCTGATGAACCTTGGAGAAAGATTACTCCCCTTGCCAAACCACCATTGTCGACACAGAGGGGAGTCATTTAAGAACACATAGTCCCCATCCTCATACTCCAATGATCACATCCTATGACCAGTATATGACATCTACCTGTCCTGATCTACCTTAATCCTTTATTGCACTAGCTGAACCTTCTCCGTCGTGCTCTGCACCACCTCTAGGACACGGACACCTACCTCCCCAACTTCTCTCTAGAACATGGGTAAACAACATAAACTTCCATAAAAAGCTTCAAATAGTTCCATGACAATAGGGGATTGATAAAAATAATTGTAGGAAAATGCCACCAAGGGAATGTTTCGTACCCATGATCCTTTGAGGTCTATAACTCACTCTTGTAGCATATCCTCCAATGTCTGAATGGTTCCCTCTATCTTCCCATACTTATGATTTTGGAAAGTAGTGTTAAGGAAAAACTGAGTTCCAAAATCAACACAATAATCCATTACAGACTTTTGATGTAAATTGTGTATCCCATTAAAATTGATGGTTTGGGGAACTCCATGATGCCACACATCTTTACCCACATACTTCTATGCTAAAGAATTTACTTCGTTCGACTCGTTAAACGCTAAGAAGTGAGATGATTTCATCAAATAATCCACGACTACCATGATGGAATCATAACATCCCTCAACACTAGGTAGTAATATTAAAAATCCATCGAAATTTCTTCCCACATCCACTCGGGAACGCCTATGGGCTACAACAGACTATAAGGAACACAATGTTCAGCCATCACTAGCTGACACACGATTCACTTTTCCACAAACTCTTACACTACTCGCTTCACTCCGTGCCACCAAAACTAACCTTTAAATAACTTGTACATCATGGAAACTCTTGGTTGTACCACCATGGACGAGTTAGAAAGCTCATTGATAACTCCCTCAAGCATTGTCTCTGAGACAAAATACTTCTCATAAAAAATAATCTAATTATGGCTATCCTCCAACCATCATACTAGAGCATCACCCTTTCTAATGTGATAATGCATCCCGTCAACCTTTGAGTCTCCCAATGAAACGCCTCCACCTTTTATAACAAGGAAGACTGTATTGTCATAAAAATGATAACCTATGGAATCCTCCACTCTAATTCCCAGATGTAAAACAGCTAATTCCTCCATTTCCTTCGAAGCATCTGCTGAATCCTAAACCACATCTGTATGTGAATTTCTAATCAACGTTTCAGCCACCATTTCCCTTTTTTTAGGTGTAGGAGATATAAAATATTTAGTATTGAGGAAACACTATCAACCTTCGCTATTTAAACTTCATGTCTCAATGTGATAAAATGTAACTTTTTATATCCCATATTATTCCATGTATTGTTTTAATATTATAAGTAAATTAATTCGAGACTAGGCTCTAAGGCGGCATGCAGTTCCGAGGCCCGGTGAGCCCGAAACAAATGTTTGAATTTAAATTAATATTTTAATAAACGCACGCATGCAGTTTTCCTGAAAGAGTGGAATAACTAATGAACAGGTGCTCGGATAAGAAATCCATGGGAACCATTATGTTCAGAACAACATGTTTATGTTAGGAAAGACCTAACATCGGTCGGCGCAGGTCGGTAGTAAAATCTGGTTTTTGGACGCAATCGTAATAAAATATTTAATTAAAATATTTTATTTAAATTGTTGTCACAGAGAAATGCCTTATCTTTTTAAATGGAGATTTCACATGGGATCAGGGTTACAATTTCCATAACCCTGAAACAATTGGTAGCTCTGGAGGCTCTGGAGGAAACCTCCCAACGTGGCGACGACGATGCAACAACTAGATCATCGCCATCGAACGCCGTGAAATCCAGTTAGGATGTTTGTCATGATTTTTCCTTCCCCATTTTTTATTCCCACGACGAACGCAGACTAATCAACGAACAGATTATCCCGCGGGTCGATGGTTCTTGCGGGAAGAGTTCATGCGGGGATTTGAGGCTTTGATTATTGATATTTTTTTGGTTTTCAATCTAACGGCGGCAAACCCGGATCATCACGAACAACGATCGAGGTTCTCCCCTCTTGTTTATTCTTGTTTTCCCCCTCGCATTCTTTATTGTGTTCTATGCGTTCTTGGTGGAAATTGATCGTTTCGCATTCATTTGTTGACGCAATGATCCATGATCAAAGATCTAATGTCACGGTGACCTAATGGAGGTGTGACGGTGATGGTGGCGGATGAATCGATGCGGTTCAGAAGTTCCCATTCATCGAGTGTTTTCGTGCAGATTGATCAGGATGCATTTTTAGGGCCATTTGGAAGCCCAAAACCAAAAAAATGGTTTCGTAGGGGTGGGACGACCCCAAATCCGGAGTTTCATGATGATCAAGTGGTTGGATCAAGATCCAGGGGATTATCCAAGGCGTGCGGAGGAAGACAACTATTCTGGAATTTTCCCGACTACACGTCGTGTAATATGGGCTACATGGCGTGTGTTCGTCGGTGGGATTGCATGGCGTGCACTATGAGAGTACACAGACATGGGAAGGGTACACGGCCAAGGACACGCCATGTATACCCCTCCCCGTCCAGACGTGGCCTGATACACGGGATACCTCATGTACTGGTACACGGGAAGGCGACACGGACACGGACATAGGCTGTGTACGGGCACATGGCCAGCATACACGGAGAGAGCCCAGGTGCTCATAAACGGCGCGTGATTATTCTACATGCCATGTAGTTGCTTTCTATTCAAAATGCCGAATGACCCGATCCGGTTACACGGGCAGTACCCGGGGTCAAGGAACACGACGTGTACCTTTTCTACACGCCGTGTAGTTTTGTTTTACAAGGCTTCAAAGAATGACACATGTTGTTTGCATGGGCAGTACCTGAGATCAAGGAACACTGCATGTAACCATAATACACACCGTTTAACCTTTTTTGGTTGACTTGTTCAACTTTTCTTTTGTGACTTGGACTAGTTCTCTTAGGGTTCATACCCTGGGTCATTTCCCTGAAGGATTCAGTATCATTTCTTTTACACAAGAGTATGATCCCTTCAGAAGAACTGTTAGAATAGAGTTGTTGGAATCCCCTCTGTGAGACATAGAGCCGGATACACTAGTCGTTCATGGAACCCGAGGTGGAGTTCTTGGTATCGAAGAGACCATCTTTACACGGGCGCTGATCCTCTGCTTAGCGGATTAGCTCAGACTGAGTTGTCGGAATCACCCCATGACTTGGTTTTGATCTTCATCTGAGCATCATGTTGTCAAGGTACATGTGGAGTGTGTCCTCCTGGAAAGAGATCTTCGTACCTCTCGCTTTAGACCTAGGAGTGTGTTCTCCCGGTTGCATGCTTAGTGGAATCTTTGAACTGGATCATAGTGGTGGTATTTGCGATAGTTGATTGTGCATGAGTATATCTGGATATTCATGTGGTATGTTATTTAGACATATACTGTGTGGAGAAGACTGTATCTTTCCTTTGTGGTATTTTCCCTTGTTGTATTTCCTTTGTGGTTTCGCGGTGTCCTACTGGGTATTGTTATACTCACCACTTCACGGGCTTTTCCCGCACGCGTCGTGTCTTGTGCAGACGAGTGGGCCTTTGACAGGATTCTATCCGGACCATGACTGGATGGTACTCAGTGAGATCAGACAGGCCGAGGTGTGTTCCTACGGCTACAGACAACGGTCCCAACACCTTTCTTACAGGTTGGACTTTGTTACAGACTTTCTTTTTGGTGGGCTTGTAGTTTTGTCCCAGGGTTTTACACATATTGTACTTTACTTTCCAGTCGTACTCTGTTGGTTAGGTTTTAGTGTATTCATGCATCCTTTCCATTTTTAGTAGTTTTTACTTTTCGTATTTATGGGCTTGGATATGTGTGTTTGTGTGTACAGGTTTATAGGCAATGTCTCCCATGTTATTAGCATGCCTACTCAGTGCTAGTCACCAGCCCCTGGACTATTGGAGGCGAGCTTGGGGAGATTCGGCTCGGGCACCACTAGGACGGGTCGTGATAGAGTGGTATCAGAGGAGGTCGGTTCTACCATAGGATCGAGAGTCTGTGAGTTGGTTTGAGGCAACAGTGTTAAGTGTTTCGAGTTTGGATTTCCGGCCAGGGACTCCAGTGTTAGTGTGGGCAGCCGACGTATCCATACACCAGCACTCTAATAACGTGCTTTTCGGCTTGGAACATGAGAACACTAGTTGCAGGGAAAATAATGGTACATGCATAATATAGGAATGGTTTTTGGTTTCCATGTCCGTTTTGAGTCATCTCTCCAGATATACTCACTGACTGAGATACCTCTTGTTTCCTTACAGGATGCTTCCGCGACGCGCACCCTCTAGGATCAAGAAGCTCGATCGCGAGGATGACCCCCTCAGTGATGAAGCTTCGATACAGGGACTAGATCCACCAGTTTTACCACCAGGTGGTGTGCCAGTTATCCCTCCACCTGTGGAGCAGTGTTTAGTGCATGATGTACCAGTGGAGGAGGATCGCAGGCTGAGCGCACTCCACGAGTTTCAGAGACAGAGACCCCTCGGGTTTCGAGGATACCCTGACCCTCAGGCAGTAGAGGACATACTTGAGGTGGTGGCCATAGTCTTCTGTTTGGTCAGGACACCAGAAGACCAGATGGTGATCCTGACAGTGAGCCTTCTGTAGGGCTTGGGAGGATGATGGTGGAGTTTGGTTATCCAGAATCACGACGAGGCGACACTCGCATGGTTGGATTTTTAGCGTCTCTTCAGAGAATAGTTTTCACCGGTTACCTTTAGATCAGTACACATACAGGAGCTTCTTTATCTTCAGCAGGGAACCATGATGGTGGATGACTATTCATCGAGGTTTACCGACCTCTTGTGGTGCTCTATGGATATTTTCAGAGATCAGTACTTCAGAGCTAACACTTTTGATCGGGGCTTGCACAGAGATATCTGAGCTAGCATCATCCATATGATCATTCCTACTTATTCTATGGTGCTCGAGCGGGCTCTGGTGGTCGACGGCTTATTGGAAGAGCAGAGATAGCCGGAAGATGTCAGTAGTGGGTGAGCTGGAGCAGAGACCTCGGCAGCTGGGAGCAAACATCAGGGACCCAGGTGTGGGAGACATTTTCATAGGAGATCCCAGGATAGGGGGTCTGCCTTACAGGGTTCACAGGGTGCATCCATCCAGTCTCGAGAGAGGTGATTCTAATCATGTGACGGCATGGGACATATCGCTCGGTATTGTACGACCCACCGTACTACTGACACGGGAGTGGTAGATGGACAACCGAGGCAGAGGCAACGTGTGGAGCAGACCGATCCGTGGGGCGGTAGACGTGATAGAGGAGCTGGGAGAGCAGCTGGAGGTGGTCGGCGTTTTGACCCTTTTCCACCACCACCCCCAGGAGGTCCACCCTATGCCCAGGGAGCTGGTAGACAGAGGCAGGGACAGCTGCATGCGGAAGAGTCTTATAACCCAGGCACTCCTGGAATTATTAAAGGTACTATCTGTGTCTTTTCTACTTTGGATATCATATTGAAAGACATGGGTGATAGTCAATTCCTTTAGGATGTTTATCTTTTTCGAGACCTTGAGTTTCCATTTGAGTCCTTGACTCGACACTTACTCATAGAAACACCGACGGGAGAAGATTAAGAGATCACACACCTCTGTAGACAGTGTGACCTAACCCTTGGAGGCGAGAGTTTCGGTTGGAACCTCTTGGTGGTAGCGTCGAGGCCTTATGATGTCATTCTTGGTATGGATTGGCTATCTACAGTTCATGACCAGATCGACTATTTTAGGCGAAGGGTGCGGTGTGTCCGTAGTGATGGAACGAGGTTCTCTTTTGTCATCGAAAGTGAGACCCTTGAAGCACAGGATGGACTCGTGCCTAAGAGGGCACAACCAATTTCACAATAGTTGGCTAGCCTAGCCCTTGCTGCAGCAGGTGTTACAAGTTTCCAGTTTCCAGCAGCAGTGGCTGAGTACGAGGACATCTTCCTGGAGGATGTCCCTGGGCTACCTCCCCGTCGGGAGATAGATTTCTGCATTGAGTTGCAACACGGGACGACACCGATATCAGCATCATCATATCGGATGACTCTTGCAGAGCTTCGTGAGCTGAGGGTGCAGCTGGACGAGTTGCAGAAGAATGGCTTTGTGAGACCCAGTGTTTCACCATGGGCAGCCCTAGTGATGTTTTCCAAGAAGGAAAACGTGAGATTGAGGCTATGTGTGGATTACCGGTGTAACACCCCACGATTTTATGAAAAATATTCTTTTTAATTTAATTGATATATTCTGTTGTACGCTACACCAATATTATCTTGTGATATACGCAAAACCGTATTATCTTGCAGAATATGCAATCCTGATTTGTCTTGCATTACACGCAGTTGCGACCTTCCTCGATAGTGTGTGTTGTACGCAATACCGGGTTTCACTAAACAACGATATATGGTTATAATATTATTACGAACTAGCCATTATGAATATTATTAACTAAATTTTGAATTTTATAACATTATTATTCATCTAAAAAATTTTCTAGAACATGGTATAAGAACAATGAATTTTTTTGGGTATAAGAACTAATTTTAAAAAAATGCAGTTTTGCCGCCTTTTGATGACGCACCCACATTAAATCTAGTTTTTGACATGTTTATAAGTTAAATTTGACAAAATAAAATTCATCTTTGGAATCGGGAAAAAAAAATTTACTTTGGAAAAATTTTTCATATTATTCTGGTAACTTTCTTATTTTGATGAATAGTAAAAACACGCTATATTTTAATTAAAAACAACATTTTTGATCTCAATAATTTGTAAGGTTAAATTATAATATTTAATGGTTTTAAAGTATAAATATAATAAATTTTTACCATTTAATATAATTTATGTCATTCACATTAATTTTACATTGAATTAATAGGTAAAAACATTAATTTTTTTGCAATGTTTTAACTTTTAAAACATGTTTTCTTAACAACGTGATTAAATTTAAATTAATTTCTGCAACTTGTGAGTATTGAATTTTAAATAATTGATTCCATATTTGGAATCATTAGATCCAAATTATGTTAATAAGCTACTTTTTATTTTTGGGAATTATGAATAGTAACTACGGTAAATTTTATTTACCATAGTAAAAGGTAAATAGGGTAATTAAGGGAAAATATAATATTATAAAATTTCCCTAACACTTGTAATAATATAATTGGATGCTTCTATTTCGTCCTAAGGCATATTTGGGTCGAAATGTAATCCATTGGAACCCACATGGAGGTGATTAGGACCTTTAGTTTATTTTATTTAAATTAAAGTGAAATATGTCTGACTCAACTTTAATAATTAATCTATTTTTAATATAAGTTTATACAGAAAATAAATTCAGTTATAAATTATCATTTTAAAGATAATATGTTTTTATTTATCATGGTAATTTATTTGTAATTTTTAAGAGTTATTTAATTAACGTATTATCTTATACATTAATGATGCAGAAACTATTTATTTAGTAAAAAATCAATAATATAGTTTTTATTGAAATGGTAATACATATCAGAAGCCCCGAAAATCTGCACAAATCTTATCAGTAGTGTATATATAAACACTAATCATTCACTGGCCTAATTTTTGACCATTAGGTTCCTTAGTAATGCTATTATGACACTTATAATATTTTATTTTAAATGATTCCAAACTTTCCACCTTCATAATTTAATAAAGATATCAATTTACATGTTGTTATTTTATGATGATAAATTCTTGAAATATTATTATTATAAAATAATTGATATTTATCTTCATCAAAGGATTTTAATTTTAATTATTATGAAAAATAAGTATATTAATTAATTATACAAAAATGTTGTAATAATTATTTTATTAAGAGATATACCAAATAAATGGTTTTAAAAATATCAGAATAAATATTATATGAACTATTTTATGTTCTCCACGAATTTTATAGACAATTTTGACATGTTATTAATCTATTATATTTTTTAGATTTAATATATCCTCTGTGTAGATTTCATTTAAATTCAAATAAATGAATAGTGTTAAAATTGACACTTGTTATTTTATAGAAATAACATATTATTAAATTGTTTAAAAATCAAAAAAAATATTTAAAAATTATAAATTGAAATTTATATAGTAGAAAATGTCATAAAGTATCCAATTATGGAAAATTAACAACACATAAGTAATTATTTATAACCATTTAAAATTTATAATTTTATTACCACAATTAAACTTAAATGGATTAAATAAGGATAAATAAAAATGATAAGGTTTAAAATAAGATCCAAACATGTCTAAATTTGATTGGTTTATGATATTACAACCCTATATCATCTAATATTCCAATTGAGTCATTTTTTGGAGGTTTTTATGTGGGGTTTGAATTTATATTAAACTAATATTTTTGAGGATTCCAATGGTGCCCCTCTCCTCCATTATAAAAGGGAACCTCCTCCCTCTCCTCCTCACACCACTTTGAGCCTTCAATCTCGGCCAAACCCTGCCAATTTAACTTATCCACTTCCCTAAAAACATCCTAGTGGTCTTGGTCTACTTCAAAGACCAATCTTAGTGCCCTAAGAAGAGGTTTCAAAGAGGCACATCGAAGAAGAGATAATATCTGCTACCGATTCTTTCAAATTTATTTCTTATTCTACCGCCTCTTCTTTAGTTGTTTCATTATATTGTAATAACATAAGTATCAATAATATACTGATATTTTATTATAAATATGAAACAAACCCATTTCACCTTCTATTCATCCAATGGAAAACGAAATCATTGCGCTTGCGTACGTACGAATACCGTCTCCACGCCATGGTGTAATATGTTTTTCCACCACCACATTACTTGGATGGGTATAATGGTGTAAAGAAAAAATACATATGATTATTATAACATAATAATTATTCTGAGATATTATATCATTCACTCCATTTCGATTCAATAAATATGGGAATGATATCATCGCTCGTGCGTACGTACTGATTACCGTCTCCATGATGCGATGAGATTAATTTTCCATGTTAACAATTCAAGAATGATTATAAAGTATATATAATAAGTAATCATGAAATATATGAAATAATAATTCTACTAGATTTATGTACATATATATTTATGTCATATACATAATTCTATTCAATTCAATAAGGGAAGGAAAACAGCGTTCATGCGTACGTACGACCTACTGTCTCCATGAATGGTGTATTTCTTTCCATTTATCGATCTATTATATATAAGTATATTCTGAATATATTATATATATATATATCATGTTTTACATTATGGATGTAAGTAATCATGATCTAGGTAATCATATGAATAATTACTAGTTAAAACACGAACGACAAATGAAATGATTTATCCAAAACGCTACTTTAAGATGAATTTGCAAAAGAACGGGTAATATAAAGTCATAAGTGAACCATATATGATATCATAACAATAAATATGATTCTTTAATAAGTCAATGAAATTATTTAAATCATTATACAAGAGGTTCGGATACGTACGAAGCATATCAGACCTAAGGTAAGGGATAATTTATCAATCTCATTTTAATCCCAGATTGTTTATTCGTAGGTATTTACTGGGGTTATCGTTATCATTCAAGCACATGTTTTCTAAAAAAAAATTCATATGTGTCTAAAGTCGTTTTTACCCATTTTTTACTTTTACAACATGGTATGTAAGGAATCTTTTTTTGTTTACCATATGAGTTACTTTTTGACTTTTCTAACAAAAGTACGAGAAGATTGTTACTTTTAACTTATACGGCATGAACAGATTTTTACAGTTTCATAACGCTTAATTTTTATAAAGATTACTTTACAAGATTTCATGATTATTTTCATCAAATGTCTTTTTCTATTAAAATTACATGGAATTTATTGAAATAAAAATGATTTTGAAAAAAGGATATTTTCCTCAAGAATTCATTTCAAGTGTGTTATCAAAATTGTTTTCCGTATAAGATGACATTATTTAGTATGATTATGTTTCAAGTATAATGTCTCTATGATTTACATGGTTTCATTTTTCTTATGATGAAATGATATCCATTTGTTTTATATGGATTATGTTTGATGGGATGATGTTTGTGAAACCCATTTTATTCTTTGGGTTATGATGAATGATTTATGTTTATGTTGTAGAACAAGTATGCATGATTTCATTATGAGATGGGTGGGACCTATATCTCACTCCAATGCATTGGGTAAGGATTTATATCTCATGAGATAGACATGTCTGGAACAGCAAGTTAAACCAGTTCAGTAATACAGGACTGGAACAAGGACTGAACTCGATTCAGAAAGAGACATTGTCCACTAAGATGGTCTTGGAAGTAATGCCTTGGATACTATAGAAATCATTACATGTGGTTAACGGTTTTACATTATTACATGTTTTATTTCCATGCTATTTTATCATGATCAATGTTTCTTTATGATTTGTGCCTTACGTACTGCCATGATCTATGTCATTGCTCATGATTTTGATGTTTAAATATTATGTTCATGTTTTGAAGTTCCGATGTATATGATTTGTTTTATTTTATACATGCTTACCTTTACTGAGAATTTGAGCTCAACCTTTATATGTTTTATTTTACCCAATATTTAACGAAAGGATTTAGGTAAGGAAACCAAAAGGGGAAGATCTTTATGGGAGATGTTGAAGATCTATCACCACTATTAGAAGATTACGTTCTGAGTTTCCAAAGACACTAAACTATTACGGTCCTTGTGTGTCTATTTTCGTTATGTATCAAGTATTCCTCAAAAGTAATGTAATGTACGTGTACGTCATGCTTTGGGTCTCTACAGTTGGTATCAGAGGAAAGGATTAGTCAACCTTTGTAAACTAAGATGCGAAAACATTAGTGAGATCTCTAGAGATATTTCTAAGGTATATCTAGGGATTTCCCTAAGTTTTAGTATAACTATATGTTATAGTCCTAATGTTATGTTTAAAATCATGAATAAGCTAGGGTGAACCTAAGGTGTCATGGATTAAAGAATGTGTGATAAGTTAGACATCCCATAAGTGACTTTTAATGATTATGTGGTTCTTTTTTATTTTAACTATTTCTTTCACTATGATTTCTGGTTTTAGTCAATGGAGGGAATGAGAAGGAATTCCGTTAACGTTGATTCTGATAGACAAATTGGTGACTGTGATCAACAAAATTGTGTTATGCCTAGAGGGAAAGATATTGTGATTATGCCGAATCATTCATCACGATATATGATTAAAAAGGTGAACATTGGTGGTATTATTAAGTCATCAAGTATGATGAAGATGGAATTTTATGCACGTTCGCATGGTGAGGGGAATAGTGAAAGGAAAGATGAGATTTCTAAATAAGGGAAGAAGAACCTTGAGGAATACCTTAAATGGAGGGGAATATGTTTTCTGTGTGGTGAAAAGGGTCATAGGATGACAGACTGTTATGGAGTTCAATGTCTTATTTGTGGAGAACAAGGGTATTACCCAAATCAAGGCCCTGAACTAAGAGGTTACTTCTAAATCAAGGAAGGGATTTTCCATGAAAATAATTGAAGTGGATGGATTGAAGTTTTTATGTATTGTTATTCAATAATAATGATGTTGATGAACTTTTATGGTATATTGGAATATTTTTGTGTTTGACTATTGTGGTTTTCAATAATTTTATGGTACCGGTAACCATGAAAAGTGATTCAAATATTTTGGAAAGCAGATGACATGCACCTAATGAATGGATAAGGTGAAAATTATCAGTTTGATAGTATTCATGATCTCATGTTTGATATAAGGACTAAGTGATATCATGGTTTGAGTATATAGAATATTTGGGATTTTGGTATGTGGAAAGTGTTAACTTTTAACTACATTCATATTTTCACTATGGTTCAATGGGTATTCATTTTTCAAGAGAATACATGATTAATGCCTTTGAATGTTTGGAATGTGACCAATAAGACATATCTTATGATATATGGGGATAAAGGATGGTATTCAAAATCTTGTTATATGACCTCTCTGGTAATCTATTTCACTATAATATGAGATTAGACATCAGTATTCTGGATAAGCTTAAAGATTGTAATTGATTCTGTTGGAAATAATTTATTATTTCTTAAGGCTAGAATTTTTTCGATATTACTGATGGAATGTTATAATACTGCATATTTGAGAAAAAGGACAACCTACAGGACGTGCGACAACCCGTCACGTCGGACAAGGCTGTGCGAATCGAACCCACAAACGAAGTGCGATTGGCCACTATTTCCTACCACTGGCCTACAGGAAGGCCCTGGGTAGTATAAACTAGTTTTATTTTATTATGTTGTATGATAGATGAAGTATAAGTCCATTTTTGGAACGATATATGATAGATGGACTTTTGTATATAACTATTTCACCCTTTTGAATAAGACAGATGGAATGACCCATCATTCTATCACATGATCTACTAAAACTTCCCAAATGAAAAATTCAAATTCATTTTATTAAGAGATGATGTGGAAATTTTTAAAGGCATGAACAACGGTGATATTATATCGAAATATAGTGAGTATTTCATCTAATTCAAATTCTTCAATTTTTGGGAAATGATCATGAAAACGAAAAATGTCGTCCTAGTTCCCTTATATCTGATAAATCAGATGCTACCTTAGATCATCACAAATTTATGGCTTTGTGATTGTTGGCTTTTTTATAGCCATGTCCTCTACCACTCTTCATCAGAAGTGGATCGTTAAATTTCTCTTCCATCTCCATATTTTCACCTATGTGGAAACCCAGTGATTAGTTAATTTGGGTAATAGTTACATTTCATAATTTAGTTTTTAAATTCACATTTTGGTATTCCTTTTTACGATGTGGGTTTCTATTAACTAAACATTCAAGTAGTAAACCATTTATAACCCTGACGTATTTCGAGGGAGAAATTCATTTTAAGGGGGGTAGAATGTAACACCCTGAGATTTTATGAAAAATATTCTTTTTAATTTCATGGATGTATTCTGTTGTATGCTACACCAAGATTATCATACACTATACGCAACACCATATAATCTTGCAGTGTACTCAACCCTGATTTGGCTTGCATTACACGCTGTCGTGACCTTCCTCGATAACGTGTGTTGTACGCAATATCGGGTTTCACTAAACAACGATATATGGTTACAATATTGTTATGAACTAGCCGTTATGAATAGTATTAAGTAAATTTTGAATTTTATAACATTATTATTCATCTTACACATTTTCTAGAACATGGTATAAGAACAAAGTAATTTTTTTTTGGTAAAATAACTATTTTTCAAAAAATGCAATTTTGCCGCCTTTTGATGGATCACCCACTTGAAATATAGTTTTTGACATGTTTATAAGTTCAATCTGACAAAATAAAATTCTTGTTTGGAATCATGATATAAAAATTTACTTTTGAAAAAATTTTCTTATTATTCTGGTAACTTTCATATTTCGATGAATAGTAAAAACACGATATATTTTAATTAATAACAACTTTATTCATCGAAATAATTTATATGGTTAATTATAATATTTAATGGTTTTAAAGTAAAAATATATATATATTTTACCATTTATTATATTGTATGTCATTGACATTAAATTTACATTGAATTCATAGGTAAAAACATTTCAATCTTTTGCAAGGTTTTACCTTTTAAAACATGTTTTCTTAACAACAAGATTAATTTTAAATTAATATCTGAAAATGTACTGTATTAAATTTAAAAAAATTATTCAATATTTGTGATTAGTCGGTCGAAATTATGTTAATAAGATACTTTTTATTTTTGGGCATTATGAATAGTAACAACGGTAAATTTTATTTACCGTAGTAAATGGTATATTGGGTAATTAAGGGTAATTATAATATTATATGAATAGCCCTAACACTTGTCTTAATATAATTTCATGCTTATATTTCTTCCTAAGGCATATTTGGGTCGAAATGGAATCCATTGGAACCCACATGGAGGTGATTAAGACCTTTAGTTTATTTTATTTAAAGGAAAGTGAAATATGTCTCACTAAACATTAATAATTAATGTATTTTTAATATAAGTTTATACATAATATAAATTCAGTTATAAATACTAATTTTAAAGATAAAATCTTTTTATTTATCATGGTAATTTATTTTTAATATTTGAGAGTTATTTTATTACCTAATTATCTTATACATTAATGATGCAGAAATTATTTATTTAGTGAAAAATCAATATTATAGTTTTTTTTAAATTATAATACATATAAAAAGGCCCAAAAATCTTCATAAAACTTATTAGTAGTGTATATATACACCATAATCATCCTATGGCCGAATTGGTGACCATTTGGATCCTTATTAAGTCGATTATGACACTTATAAAATTTTATTTTAAATGATTCCAATGTTGTCACCTTCATAATTTAATAAAGATTACAATTTACATGTCGTTATATTAAGATGATAAATTCGAGAAAAATTATTATTATAAAATCCTTGATATTTATCTTCATTAAAGGATATTATTTTTAATTTTGATGCAAATAATAGTATATTAAATAACTATATAAATAGTTTATACTAATTATTTTATTAAGAGATATACCAAATAAATGGTTTTAAAGATATTAAAATAAATATTATATGAACTATTTAATGTGTTCCACGAATTTTCTACACAAATTTGACATGTTAGAAATCTACTAAATATTTTATTTCGAATATATCATCTGTTTATATTTTATTAAAATTTAAATAAATGAATAGTGTCAAAATTGACAGTATTGTAATTTTATAGAAATAACATATTATTAAATTGTTTAAAAATCACAAAAATATTTAAAAAATATAAATTGGAATTTATATAGTCTTAAATGTCATAAAGTATCCAATTATAGATAATTAACAACACGTAAGTTATTATATATAACCATTTAAAATTTAGAATTTTATTACCACAAATAAACTGAAATGGATTAAATAAGGATAAAACAAAATGATAAAGTTTAAAATAAGATCAAAACTTGTCTAAATTTGATTGGATGATGATATTACAACTCTATCTCATCTAATATTCTAATTGAGTAATTTTTGGTGGTTTTTATGTGGGGTTTGAATTTGTATTAAACTAATCTTTTTGAGGATTCCAATGGTGCCCCTCTCCTCCCTTATAAAAGGGAACCTCTTCCCTCTCCTCCTCAGAATACTTTGAGCCTTCAAGCTCGGACAACCCCAGAACTGTTATCTTCTCAATTACTTAGAAAAATCATAGAGGTCCTGGTCTACTTCAAAGTCCAATCTTAGTTCCCTAAGAAGAGGTTTCAAAGAGGCGTATCGAAGAAGAGGTAATATTGGTTACCGATTCATTCAAATTTATGTATTCTTCTACCTCCGCTTATTTAGTTTTTTCATTATATTTTAATAACATAAGTATCTATAATATAATAATATGTTATTATAAATATGAAACAACCCCATTTCACCTTCTATCCATCCTAAGGAAGACGAAATCACCGCGCGTGCATACATACGGAATACCGTCTCCATGCCGTGGTGTAAAATGTTTTTCCACCACCACCATACTTGGATGGGTATAATGGTGTAAAGAATAAATAAATATGATTATTATAACATCATACTGACTCTAATATATTATATCATTCACTCCAATTTGATTCAATAAACATGGGATCGATATCATCGCTCGTGTGTACATACAGATTATCGTCTCCACGACGCGATGAGATTCATTTTCCATGTTAACAATTCAAGAATGACTATAAAGTATATATAATAAGTAATCAAGAAATATATGACCTAATAATTCTATTGGATTTATTTACATATATATGTATGTCATATACTTAATTCAATTCAATTCAATAAGGAAACAAAACCAACGTTCATGCGTACGTACAACCTACTGTCTCCATTAATGGTGTATTTCTTTCCATTTATTGATCTATTATATACATGTATATTCTTAATATATATTATATATAAATCATGTTTTACATTCTGGATTTAAGTTATCATGATCTACGTAATCATATGAATAATTACAAGTTAAAACACGAACGACAAATGAAACGATTTTACCCAAAACGCTACATTAACATGAATTTACAAAAGAACAGGTAATATAAAGTCATAAGTGAACCATATATGAAATCATAACAATGAATATGATTCTGTAATTAGTCAATGAAATTATTTAAATCATTATACAGGAGGTTTGGATACGTACGAAACATATCGGACCTAAGGTAAGGGATAATTTATCAATCTCATTTTTATCAGAGATTGTTTATTCATAAGTATTTACTGGAGTTATCTTTATCATCAAATCCCATTTTTTCTAAAAATGTTTTTATGTTTTTTTAAAGTCCTTTTTAACCATTTTTTACTTTTACTACATCGTATGTATGGATTCTTTTTTTACCATACGAGGTACTTTTTGACTTTTCCGACAAAAGTACGTGAAGATTGTTATTTTTAACTTATACGACATGAACAAATTTTTACAGTTTCATAACGCCTAATTTTCATGAAGCTTACTTTAAAATATTTCATGATTATTTTCATCAAAAGTCATTTTCTTTTAAAATTACATGGAATTTTGTGAAATGAAAATTATTTTGAAAAGAAATGATATTTTCCTCAAGAATTCATTTCATGTGTTTTGTCAAAACTATTTTCCATCTAAGATGACATTATTTATTATGATTATGTTTCAGGTATAATGTCTCTATGATTTACATGGATTCATTTTTCTTATGATGAAATGATCTCCATTTGTTTTATATGGATTCTGTTTGATGGGATGATGTTTATGAAACCCATTTTATTCTTTGGGTTATGATGAATGATTTATGTTTATGTTGTGGCACAAGTAAGAATGATTTAATTATGAGATGGGTGGGGCCTATATCTCCCTCCAATACATTTGGTAAAGATTTATATCTCCTGAGATAGAAATGGCAGTAATGGTAAGTTAAACTGGTTCAGTAATATAGGACTGTAACGAGGAGTGAACTCGATTCAGAAAGGGACTTTGTCCACTAAGATGGTCTTGGCTGCAATGCCTTAGCTACTATGGAATCATAACATGTGCTTAATGGTTTTCCACAATTACATGATTTATTCCCATGCTATTTTATCATGATTAATGTTTCTTTATGATCTATGCCTTACGTACTCCCATGATTTATGTCATTGCTCAATATTTTGATGTTTAAATATTATGTTTATGTTTTGAAGTTCAAATGTATATGATTTGATTTATTTTATCCATGAATACCCTTACTGAGAATTTGAGCTCACCCATTATATGTTTTCCTTTCCCCAGGATTTAAAGAAAGGTTTTAGGTTAGAAAACCAAAAGCGAAAGATCTGTATGAGAGAAGTTGAAGATCTTTCAACACGATTAAAAGATTACGTTCCGAGTTTCCAAAGACACTAAACTATTACAGTCCTTGTGTGTCTATTTTCATTATGTATTAAGTATTCCGCAAAAGTAATGTAATGTACATGTACGTGAAGCTTTGGGTCTCTACAACTTTCACTTGATTCAGGTGACCACAAAGAACTCGTATCCCCTACCGACGATCGATGACCTCTTCGACCAGTTGAGAGGGGAACTACGGTTCTCGAAGGTTTATCTATGATCAGGCTATCACCAGTTGCGAGTACGAGAGGAGGATATAAAGATGATGGCTTTCAGATTTCGCTATAGTCACTATGAGTACTGGTGATTCCCTTCGGCATGACGAATGCCCCGACGGTGTTCTTGGGGATCATAAACCAGATCTTTTAGCCCAATCTAGACCGGTTTGTAGTGGTCTTCATTGAAGATATCCTTGTGTACTCTGCATTTGAGGAGGAGTACATGAGACACCTAAGGATGGTTCTGGACACACTCTGAGAGCACCATTTGTATGAGAAACTCTAGAAGTGTCAGTTCTGGTTAAAAGAGTTCCACATTCTAGGACACATTATCTCAGCAGATGGTGTAGTAGTGAACCCAGCCAAGGTGGATGTAGTGCTAGCATGGGAGCCACCCCGGAGCGTGATGGAGGTGCGGAGTTTCCTTGGGATGGCAGGCTACTATCAGTGATTTATTCTTGATTTCTCTAGGATTGCAGCACCCCTTACATCTTTGACCCGAATGTGGAAGCCCTTTGAGTGGACCTAGAGATGTAAGCATTCTTTCCAGCAGTTGAGACAGAGTTTGATGAGCGCCCCCATCATGAGATTACCGGAGGAGGGTGTCATGTACGTAGTGTTATGCAACACATCAGGAACCAGGCTTGTTTGTGTCCTGATGTAGAGGAAAGTTGTGATTGCCTATGTCTCACGACAGTTGAGGCCACACGAGCAGAACTACGTGACCCATGATCATGATTTGGCAGCGGTATTCATCGCATTGAAGATGTGGCGAAACTACCTGATAGGCGAGAGGTTTACCGTCTACTCTGATCACAACAGTATCAGATATATATTTTCTCAGAAGGATATGAATTTGAGATAGAGGTGATGGCTTGAGTTCCTCCAGGATTACAACTTTGAGATCTTTTATACTCCTGGGAAGGGGAAAGTGCTGGCAGATGCTCTCAGTAGGAAATCTAGTCCGCTGTTGCTGGATGAGGCGATGAGGCGGTTGGCCTCCTTGCTGTTATCCTATGTGGATGGAGATGAGGGAGAACATTGTTCTTTTAAGAGGGTGCATAGTATTACCAGTGACATTGTGGGAGGAGGTTCTAAGGGAGTTCCATACAAGTCCTTTAGAAGTGAAACCAGGCGTGGAAAAGATGTATCAGGACCTCCGACGTCAGTTCTGGTGTCCCGGAATGAAGAAGAGTGTGGCCGAGTTTGTTTCTCGGTTCCTTACTTGTCAGCAAGTAAAGGTTGAGCAACAGGTTCCAGCGGGTTTGACTCATCCCCTTGATGTGCCAGAGTGGAAGTGGGATGGGGTATCTATGGACATTGTGATGGGTTTACCACGTACCTCTAGGGGACACGATTCCATCTTGGTGATCGTTGATCGACTCACCAAGTCGGCCCTATTCCTATCTATATGGGAGCAGAGTTCAGTGGAGATCTTGGGACTCCTCTATGTACAAGATATATTATAAATTCATAGAGTAACATCCACGATCATCTCATATCGTGATGCTCATTTCACATCGCGGTTGTGGAAGGGATTGCAGGAAGCTTTTGGGACTCAGTAACGCTTGAGCACAGTGTTTCATCCCCATAATGATGGTCAGACAGAGCGGACCATCCAGGTCTTAGAGGATATGCTTCGAGGTTTCATACTTGACTTCGGTCGTACCTGGGAGGATCACCTACCACTGCTAGAATTTTCATATAACAACAGTTATCATTCCACTATTGTTATGGAACTATTCGAGGCTCTGTACGGGCGACCCTGCAGGTCACCACTTTGCTGGACTGACCCGTGAGAGTCAGCACTCATGGGCCCAGAGATGGTGAGATATACTAGTGAGAAGGTACAAGTCATCCCGGAGCGGATAAAGACTGCACAGATTCGAAAGAAGTCCTTTGCTGACAGGAGGTGGAGGCCCTTGGAGTTCGAGGAGGGAGACCATGTGTTCCTTGGGGTCTCATCTCGACGAGGATTGTGGAGATTTGGCCGATGAGGCAATCTATCTTTGAGGTATGTTGGCCCTTTTCAGATTCTAAGTAGAGTTGGCTAGGTGGTGTATCACTTGGATCTACCTCCTCAGATGGACGGAGTACACAATTTCTTCCATGTGGTGCAACTATGGAGGTACGTGCATAATACATCACGCTTTATCGACTGGGGTGAGCTGGACATCGATGATGGTGTGACATTTCCTGAGAACCCAATGGAGATCAAGGATCGATAGGAGAAGATCCTTCGGGGGCGAGCTATTCCCTTGGGGCGTGTACAGTGGTAGCACAAGAATCTATAGGAGGGCACATGGGAGCGGGTGGATCAGGTTCGTGTGGGGTACCCGCATCTTTTTGAGTAGCCTTTGTATTGGATTTTTGGGGATGTAAAAGCCCTAAGGTGGGTGTGATGTAATGTCCCAGATTTTTTCATGTATTATATTAATAATATATGGGAATTAATTCGAGACTAGGATCTGAGGCGGCGTGTAGTTCTAAGGCTCAGTGAGCCCGAAACAAATGTTTGAATTTAATTTAATAATTAAATAAACACATGCGTACGGTTTTCCTAAAAAGGTGGAATAACTCATGAAATGGTGATCAGATCAAAAATCGGAGGCCACTATTGTGTTAAGAACTACGTTTTTACCTTAGGAAAGACATAACATCGGCTGATGCAGATCGGTAGTAAAATATGGTTTTTGGATGAACCCGTAATAAAATATTTAATTAAAATATTTATTTAAATCTTTGTTACAGGGAAATCCATTATCTTTTTAAATATAGATTTCACAGGGGATCAGGGTTACAATTTCCATAAGCCTGAAACCCTTGGAGGCTATGGAGGCTCTGGAGGAAACCTCCCAATGCGGCGATGACGACGCAGCGACCCGATCATCGTCGACGAACGCCGAAAAATCCAGGTAGGATGTTTTTCTTGAATTTTCCTTTCCCGTTTTTGATTTCCATGACGAACGCGGACTAATCCACGAAAAGATTAGCCCGTGGGTCGATCGTTCTTGTGATATGGGTTCATGCGGGGATTTGAGTCTTTGATTCTTGATATTGTTTTGGTTTTCAATCTAATGGTGGCAAACCCAGATCGTCACGAACAATGAACGAGGTTCTCCCCTCTTGTTGATTCTTTTTTCCCCCTCACGTTATTCGTTGTGTTCTACGCGTTCTTGGAAGAAATAGATTGCAGTGCATCTTTTGTTGACGCAATGATCTGGGATCAAAGATCCAACATCATGGAAACCTAACGGAGTTGCGACGACAACGGCGGTGGATGAATCGATGCTGCTTGGATGTTCCCGTTCTTCGAATGTTTTCGTGCAGATTGATCGGGATGTGTTTTCCGGGCCGATAAGAATCCTGAAACCAATGGAATTGGTTTCTTATGGGTGGTACAACACCAAATCTGGAGTTTCGTGATGATCGGGCGGTTGGATCAAGATCTGAAGTATTAGCCGAGGTACGCAGAGGAAGACGACGATTCTGGAATTTTCCCGACTACAATCTGTGTAGTATGGGATACACGGCGTGTGTTCATCAGTGGGATTGCATGGAGTTCACTCCGAGAGTACATGGTCACGGGAAGGGTACACGGCTAAGGACACGCCGTGTATACCCCTCCCCAGCCACACCCGGCCAGATACACGGGATACCCCGTGTACTGGTACACGGGCAGGCGACACAGACACAGACAGAGGCCGTGTATAGGAACATAGCTAGCATACACAGAGCGATCTCAGGTGCTCGGACACGACGTTTGATTCTTCTACATTCCATGTAGTTTCTTTCTATCCGACAAGGCGAATAACATAGGCCGGTTACACGGGCAGTACCCCGGGGTCAAGGAACACGGCTTGTACCTTTTCTACACGCCATGTAGTTTGGTTTTACACGGCTTGCACGAATGACATGGGCTATTTTCACGTGCAGTACTCGGGGTCATGGAACATGGCATCTAACCATTCTAAATGTCATGTAACCTTTTATGGTTGACTTGAGCCACTTGTCTTCTGTGACATGGACTAGTTCTCTTAGGGTTTGTACTATTGGTCATTTCCCTGATGGTTCCAGTATCATTTCCTTTACACAGTAGAATGATCCCTTCAACAGAACTCCCTGAATAGAGTTGTTGTAATCCCCTCTGTCAGACTTAGAGCTGGATCCTCTATTCATTTCTAAAACCCTAGGTAGAGTTCTTGGTATCTACGTGACCAACTTTACCCGAGCACCAATCCTCTGCTTAGCGGATTAGCTCAGACTGAGTTGTCAGAATCACCCCATGACTTGGTTGTGATCCTCATCTGAGCATCATGTTATCAAGGTACATGTGTAGTGTGTCCACTGCGAACGAGTGCTTCGTACCTCTCTCTTCATACCTAAGAGTGTGTTCTCCCGGTTTCAATCTTAGTGGAATCATTGAGGTGGATCCTAGTGGTGGTATTCACGATATTCGATTGTGCATGAGTATATCTGGATATTCTTGTTGTATGTTCTTTAGAAATATACTTTGTGGAGCTGACTGTATCATTCCTTTGAGGTATTTTCCCTTGCTGTATTTCTTTTGTGGTTTCGGGGTGTCCTACTGGGTATTGTTATACTCACCCCTGCACGGGCTTTGCCCGCACGTGTCGTGTCTTGTGCAGATGAGCGAGCCTTTGAGAGGATTCTAGGCAGACCAGGACTGGACAATACTCAGTGAGATCAGACAGGCCGAGGTGTGTTCCTATGGCTACATAGTACAGTCCCATCACCTTTCTTACAGGTTGGAATTTGTTACAGACTTTCTTTTTGGTGGGATTGTACTTTTGGAACAGGGTTTTACACTTGTTGTACATTAATTTCAAGTCGTACTCTATTGGTAGGGTTTTAGTGTATGCATGCATCCTTTCCATTTTTAGTAGTTTTTATATTTCAGCTTTGTGGGCTTGGAGATGTGTGTGTGTGTGTACATGTTTATATGAAATTACTCCCATGGTAGTAGCATGCCTACTCGGTGCTAGTCACCAGAACCTAGCCTATTGGAGGCGGGCATGGGGAGTTGTGGCTTGGGCCCCACTGGGATGGGTCGTGACATAACTAATGATTTTGTGATCTGTGAAGAACGATATGCATTTGTTGATGAGGTAATGCGACAACAAATTTAGTGCGAACACATCAATTGAAATTTCCATGTTGTAGGTGGAATTGTTACATTCATGATGGTGTAATTTCTTATACCCATAAGAGATCTCTTCTCATTACTACATCGAAACACACCCCAAGCATAGACCAGAAGTATCAATGATCACTTAAAGTATTACCACTTCTTCTAGAAACCTCAACCCTGGGGAACTGACCAACTTCACTTTCAGGTTATTGAAATTTTCCTGGAACTTCTCACTCTATATGAAATCCTGGTATTTTCTAGTCCAAGCTATCAAAGGTGATTCCACTAGAGAGATGTTGGTCACAAACATATGGTAGTATCCTTCCCGATCAAGGAAACTACAAGCCTCAGCCACATTGTAGGTTGATACCAAAAAAACACTTTGAACAACAATGGGTCCACTACTATTCCCTACTAGGACACCGCGTCCTTATGTATGTGTACCTCCCGTTTCTAGAACATTCACTTATAAAACTTCCCATAAAGCTGGTGTAGTTCTAGGACCTCCAAAACTATCCTTAGAATCTCATTGTGATCCTCCTCTAATCTTGACTAGATCAGAATGTCGTCAAAGAGCACGACCATGAACCTGTCTAAATAATTGAATAATATAATGTACATGAGCACCATTAACAAAACTAGTACATTCATAACATCGAATGGCATGGCCAAAAACTCAAAGATCACATATCTTCTCGTGAATGAAGTCTTCTGGATTTCATCCTCCTTCACCCAAAACTTGTGATGTCTAGACCATAGGTCGACCTTAAGGAACTAAACTTCTCCCTTCGACTGGTAAATAAGGTCATCAATCATCGGGAGATGGTAAAAGTTCTTGACCATAACCATATTTAGTCTTCAGTAGTCTATGTAAAGCCAGAGACCACCATATGCCTTCTTTTAGAACAAGACTGGAGCACCAAATGGAAATTAGATTGGTTGGATAACACCCTTCTTCATCAGGTCATCAAACATAATCCACCACTCTCGCAACTTATAAGACTTCGTTCGATAGAGAGCCATCAAAAATGGATGGACACCAGGTTGCATGTCTATCACAAAATCAACATCACGACGAGGGGGTACAGTTACGACCTCTCTAGGGAAGAGGTCCAAAAACTCATAGAAAATATATGGAACTTATACCATCTCAGAGTTTGTTGATTACCCTAAAAACTCGACCGAAAAGGAATGAATGTGATCTATAGGCCTTCATACCTCCGAGAAAACCTTCATACAAATGAAAACTACACTCTAGATACTCTTATCTGAGAACAAAAAATTTCTTCAGAATCAGTTGTTAACAGCGTGCACAGAACACCACCAGTTGATGCCCATGATGACATCGTATGAATGCATTTGTAGAAGAGAAATATCCCCACTACACTACTGCGCACCCAATATGTGTCTGTATCCTCTAAAAACATAAAAAATTATATCATGACTTCTAACTGGCTTACAAAACAATAGTTTCATAAATATTTTATCTATTTCTTGACCCAATGTTTGGGATATACTGGGTTCCACAAAAAAGTGTGAAGCACTTGAATCATACGGGGAACATTTAAGATAACTATGTAGACTGATCATTCCATGAATGTATTCTAACCCGGTAGGAACTGATATATCTAAGGCATGAAACATCCCACACCCAACTACTTTTCCCCTCGGCTCTCGGTCACCTCCCTTACAATGACCTGGTCATGCTCTCTGAGCTCCTTGTGGTCATCCTCCTCTGGCTCCATCAACCTTCAGTGGAGTGGGAGACCGTTGCCCCTACTGTTGGAATGGCCTAGCTGGAAACTGATGATCCTGAGGTGGGGGATGAGCCTACCCAACCCCACTGTAATACACTCATATAGAGAACTAATTAAAAATATTCCCACAGATTCCACATATAAAGAACCTAGGTACTAGGACTGTAGAGAAAGGGCGAGGACCTGATGATTGAAACTAGAACTACTGAGGCCTACTCTCTACCAGCCGAATCCTATAAGTCTATGATGATGGAGGCATACAATTGATAGCCATACCATTTGAAGAAATAAAATGGCTCCACTCTCATGGAACGCATCCCATCATGTGCATCATTTCCTCTACTTTATATTTCTTATGAACATCCATGTATGTTAGTATAGTGAAAGGAGTATCAATGTACTGAAGATAAGGTCTGAGTGCCTCCTATATGCATCTTTCCTATGACTCCTCATCCAGAAAGAGGTCTGATGAAAAATGTAGGAGATCCTTTAACACGATACCTAGTTCTCTCACCATCATACTCCCTTTTTGGAGGGAGATAAGATCTTGCCTCTTTTCATCCATTATCACGGAAGAATGAAATTACACCTGTAACTCCTTTTAAAAGTCAGTCCACAAAACCTCAGTTTCCTTATACTCCTTGAGATAAAGAGTCAACCACTAATTAATAGATCCACATATTTGGATCACATCTAGAGGAATCCAATACTCAGTTGGAGCTGGGATCAAGCTAAAAGCGATCACTGGCTATTTTATCTATCTCTCCATCTCCATGTCTGATACGCTTCCCTCATACTTTCTGAGAGTCTACTTTAGGAAGTCATGAAGTTTTTTATGCCACTGGTCATCATCTTCCTCTCAATCAACCCTATACTGATCAACAAAATTAACTTTTTATGCCTTGACTACCCGCACTACTTGTGGATGTCATCGAGGTGCCATAACTAAAAATATAAACAATGAATTATTATGCTTGAGTGATATGAAAATTTTCATTCAATGTTTCATTGAACTTTTTTTTAATTTCCAAAACACCTAAGACACACAATAACACAAGAAATTATTATTCATGTACCTTTTCCTAGGTTCTCTACCTTGTAATTATTGTAGCCTCACCGGGTCAATCAGTAGGTCCAGAGTCCTAGCATCAGAGCATGGGGTCCCTAAAATACAACATCTTAGCCAATCTTCCCTGGCCTATTCCAAACACCAATATTTCCAAACACTGTACCCTACCATCCCATTAAATCCTTATGGTTTAAAACCCAAATATACATCATATCTCTCAACCATCACAATTGATACGATTCTATCATGACATACCTTCCAAAAGATGAGGGAATGTACGAAAAGGTTCCCTTCCCTTCCTTCTTCATGGTGAGTGAGAGATAATGACCTCTGAGTACCTCATTAAGTATCCCCTGGAGCAGAGACTACAACCAAG
This sequence comes from Viscum album, assembly GCA_963277665.1. Taxonomy (NCBI): domain Eukaryota; kingdom Viridiplantae; phylum Streptophyta; class Magnoliopsida; order Santalales; family Viscaceae; genus Viscum; species Viscum album. The sequence goes on from OY728142.1 coordinate 1,788,559,116, forward strand.
GCTATATAATATCCAATAAATTAAAGGATTTACACTTTTTATAGAAAAATATCAAGAGATAAGATGGTATGTACCCACAACAAGAAAAACAGTAGATAAATGTAAATCCCAAAATCCATCCCCACATTCATGTTCAAAATAAACTAATACAAAGTAAAAGAAAACTCTAAGGGAATGTATCAAAAGATCAAAAAGAAGCAACAACAACTATCCTGATGCTTGAGCTAGTAAGGTATGTAATAGTCCTCAATGTCCTCTAAGAAACCTAAGAGCGGTTTTATATATGTAGGTTGAGTATACATGTATACTCAGTAGGGAATCCAAAATATCTAGTGCACAAATGGGGAGGAATTCTAATTCCCTGTGAGAAACAGAGGTAACCAAAACACCACACAAGGAAAACTATCAAACCAACCTCACCAAGGCACACTAACTAAATAATTCGTGTAATTTAAAATAATAGTAATAACACATCGATATTTGGGTATCCCACACTGATTTCCCATTATTTATTTAGAATATCATATGCATCAGACCTCCCCACAATTCCCACTACAGTCTCACTCCACCCCCAAATAGTATCCACATGGGCCATCCCACCTTCAATTTTATCTTACCCACAATCTCTTGCGCCACCACAACCACACATCCTACCCAAAAACACTAGGGCCATCAAACCCACACTTCATGCCCTCATATATATGGTCCTCATCCCAAAGATACTTGGGAAAAACTTGCCCGCATAAACTTAAGACAACCCACCACAACACACCCTGCCCGAAGAGTCTTGGGGTATAATAAACCTTAGGCCATCACATCCTACCTAAAGAGTGTTGGGCTACCTAGGAGAGAGAGTTTACAGGAGCTAATAACTATCCACCAATCGGAATGTAGGGTAAACACCCCCATGAAATGGGGGTGTTCGACACAATGTTCTCAACATGGGTTGTGTGCGTATAAGAAACACAAGAAATAAATTTTTGACATATAGGTAATCAAGCACTCATCCCAACCAAAAGTTTCTCAAAACCAACATACATCCCACACACAACTACTGTTGATGCTACCCCTACAAGTACAAGTACACAACAACCACAAATAGAGCTCAACCCATTCCTAGAAAATAGTTTTCTATTAAACACTTTCTTGTTATACTGTTCAAGTGATTCCATTAAAAAATTAAATCACTACGGGGAAACTAGCTGACATAACCCCAAGTCAAAATAACAACTATAAGAAAACATCCAAGCAGACATTTAATCATTCACACTACTTTCTCTTGTGAATAACAACATCAAAATGGGATCCCGTTAGATCTCTCAAAGTATTGGAAGTAATATAATCCCCAACATACTAGGTCCAGAACATTTATTGCTAAATGCACACGACCATAGATTCACAAACCAAAAACCTCTCAACCAGAGATTCCATTCCCATCTACATCACCCCAAAAATCATCAAATAGATCAAACATTCATATCACCAGAGCAGATCAAGACTATTTCATATTCAAAAAACATCATTCATTAATTTCATTCCTTTGATTTTGTTAATAAAGATTCTATGAAAGGGTTCTTATTCATCAAAAATCCATCTAATCATCCACATTTATGAGATTAATCAGTTTACATGTTATGGTTATTCAATAACAAGATCATATTGAAAACAGAGCTATATTAATGAGCAAAAAATATCCTTTAATCACCCTATTTTCAATGGACATGAGCTCGTACAATTCACAACATAAAAAATAACATATAATAGAACAATATCATCATCTTTCCCACCCATAATTTTTTTTGAAATTATATTTATTATCTTCTTTAATGTTGTTTTTATCAACATCCATATGGAATTTCATCATATCAACACTAAATGATGCATGGAAAATAGATACAAAGGAATGACCCCTACCTGGATGATCAAGGATCAAATTTTCTTCGTTTCGTCAAGAACATAGGATGATGTGACTTATAGGAAGAAATCCATGGCTGAGCGGGATAGAATCTAGCATGGGCACATTTTTTTGTCTTGGGAGGCTATCTAGAGGAGTACATAGATAAATTAAAAGGATTAATAAGGATAGGATGTCTCCTTATGAAGAGGCCAGATCCAATAATCAGAGATACCATTTCAAAGTAATGAAAATTTAGATCGTGGATTAACCATGGGTTTTGGTGGTTTCACATGATACAATTAATTTAGATTTAATGATTCCCTTATGAAAAGATGGAAATATACCAACATATGACTGTGAGTTGATAGATTTCCTTCAAATTGTGAAAAATAGGTAACATGGGCCTAATTGGAAATCATGGAAAACTGAAAACATGTTAAAGGGTGAGACACCGAAAAAAAGGCCACACATTTTGGTAATTCAAGGGTTTCACAAATCATTGGTGAGTTAAAATATCTTTTATGCTACTGAAATCACTTTCAAAGAGATTTCAATTGACTTTTATGTTAACAGAAGTGTAACTAGAGTGAAACCGAAAAGTTAGGTAGTGGCTAGAAATGACTCACCGACGGGTGAGTCACAGACACCATGGCACTGATGCCTTGGCATCGGACGGTGTGGAACCATTGCCGATTGTTTCCACTTTTTCTCATATATTCCACTGATGGATGATTGAGGTCATAGATGGATGATCAGTGACACCGATGTCGTAAGGTGCCACTATTCGTTCACCCTAAAATTTGGAAAACTCTTTAATGAATCACCGATGGTCACTGGGATACCTCAAAAATCTGTATATGGATATGTGAGGACCAATGGGTTGTCGTCTATTATAGTTAACAAAAGGGGATATTTTTGTGATCTGATGTTTGTATACTACCCCTTGTTATTGATACTTTACTTATAAGTTAAATATGATATTGTGAATGGGGATGGTTTTTTAATTCATGGATTTTATTTATTAATATTATAATTTAATATAACGTAATAATTTGTGTATATATTTTATTGGGGTTTCATTTTATTATATTAGGGGCACTTTCTTGCAGAAATTTTGGTAGAGGACTTGGTTTGAGTGGAGTAATGATATTACAATGTCATAATTCTATCTTACTTATTATATCAAATTGGTAGTACCTAGTTTGGGGATAAAAATATAATTTTGATATTATAAGATAAACATTATTGGTGTTTTGGTTTGATTTTTTCAATTATTAGGATACTTTTTATGGTAATATTTTTGGGTTTTTAGGTCTTCTTAAAATTTTTAGTTTTAACAATGGGTTTTTATAGAATTCAGTTAATCATTTTTTTTATAGATGTTATGGTTGGTTTGGGGAATTGTGTGGATACTAGTATATGGGATAATATACATGTTTATGGTTTTTCGATTTTTGTGAATGGAATGCTATATTATAAATAATAATTGGTTTAGAGTAAGATGGAAACCATATGAAATAATAATCAATGAAATTAATAATTGATTTGGATGAAAAAATTGATATGAATTAAAGTTAAGGTTGATGTGTAATGAATTTCATGGATAAAAAAGTGAAATTTCATTAATGAATTGTTGGATCACAAGTTAGTTTAATGAATGATTTATACTTAATATTGATAAAAATTGAATTATGTTTGTAATGTGGCTGTTAAATAGAAATTTTTATTGAATGTGACAAATAACTAATTAAATATAATATTTTTATTTTGTTTCCTCTACTACATATTATTTTATTTATCATATTTATAATGAGATTTTAATGGAGATTTGTTTTTCAGTGTGTTTTCTATGTTGTTACTTGAATGATTATGTGGGGATATGTTATGCTAAAAGTGGATGAGATACTGTAATTTCAAGGTATATAATTGTTCACTATAGGTATATATATATATATATGGATTGTAATGGGTTTTAGTTATAGTGTATATATATTTTGGTTAACATTGTTGAGTTTCAATGTTTCATTGTAGGTATATATATACATGCAATAATGGATTTTGATTTTGGTTTTTATATATATTCTGGATCACCTGGTTATGATATTTTCATGTGGATTTATAGTGTGTATCAACAAAAACATAAGTAACCCAATGTCGGTGTCTACATTATTATACCGGTACAATATATGATAGATTAAACTAAAAAGGATTGATCAGTTTACTGAACATAAAAAACTATAAACATATATGATTACAATATTACATTGGAAAAAATAAATCATCACATGAAACACAATATTTCATCATGGAAAATCATTTAATGATCCCATCTCTACATCATGAGGAATAGAAAAAAAATGGTTGAGCTCAGATGCTTAGTAACGGTTGAATACAAAGAAAACTATCATTATTAGATAAAGCATAAATAGTATTCCCCAATGGATATTCAATATAAATGAAACATAATAAAAAAAATCAATATTAAATAAAAATCCATTGAAAAATTAATCATATCATTCAAAATTGAAATAAATGATATTTATAATTTTCTCCCTAATATTACCATCATGGCCTCATTCTAGGATGATATTAACCTTACAGTCAAGGCCTTGTGATAAGAAAAATCAGTGAATGTGTACGTATACACAACATTCCCATCTAATTTGGATAACCATTTTTCTGAGGAGAGTTATCAACACACCACAGTAATATCTACAATAGGCCCCACCCATAACTTACAAATTTCTTATTCATTCATCGTATATTGAATAAGTAATATATCAAAATAAATTTACCTAATAAATAAATAAAAATATATATTAAATATAAAATATTTAATGTCTACATTTTCCTAATAAATAAAATAAATTTCAATATAAGATTCTTTCAACTAAAACCGTATATTGAACAAGTATATAGTTAAGAAAAAAGAATGTTTTAGAACGGATACTAAATATATTCATGATATTTAAAATACGGACATGAAGGAGAAAAATAATTTCTAATGAATAATGGAGAGTGATAGCGACCACAATCATAAGATAATTAATGTTTATAAAATAATTTATAATTAATAAATGATCAAGGGATAATAGAAGACCATAAATTAATTATAAATAATTTTTTTGAGTAAATTATTGCCTTTTGGGGAATAGAGATTATAACATAATAAAAAATTTGAAAATAAATTTTATTATAACCATTACAGATTTTATAAAATAAGAATATATATTTCAAATTAAATAGTTCTTTTTAACATTTACTGAAAATAATTTCTTATTTTTTTAATATAATAACTAATCATATCATAAAAATATATAGGTGATTAATTGAATAAACTAGAAAAATGTGGAGGAAGATAGATAGTGAATTATAGTAAAGGAGTTAGGAATGTTTTTTTAATGTTTATATGATATAAATAAAATTCCTATTATAGTTTCATAAAATGTAAAAACATATTATTTATAGAAAATTAAAAGTATTCATTTTAATCATCCTTAAATAAAGGTAAATTTACATGAAAATTACAATTTTAAATCATTTAAAAATATATAAAATTTTACATAAAATAATTTAAATAATATTGATATAGATGATAAATTTTCTTGGATGAATAATAGAATTAAGGTTGATTTTTATTATATACAAAAAAATTGGTTTTATGTAGTTTTAATAAGATGATAACCTTGAAAAAACATGGGAAGACCAGATATAAAAATATGAGAAGAAAATATAAATATTATAAGTGAGAAATAACATTAATTATTAAAAAATAAATTTGAACATGATCAATCAAAAATAAGAGTGATATTGTAAAATAAACCATAATAGATTTAATAAATTTCAAATCAAAATCCCTTAAAAGAGAAAACATAAATTGAAATAGTAAATACCAGGAATAAATTTAATTTCATTATATAACATGTTAATGGGAGAAAATATTAACCATATGAATGAAATTAGTTGAATTATATAAAATATGTCTCAATAGAGTTTAATTAAAATGAAAAACTCTTACCATGGAGTCATTCATTTTTTGACACATTACGTCAACTTGAATAATAAGATTACTCTTAATAAACGAATTATTAATATAATTAGTAATCTATATTTTGATAACTTACTTTTATAATAACATGGAATTAATTAATTTTATAGTTATTTCATACATTGACCACTTACATTTGTTTGTTAAATTTCCCCAAAACAATTTTGGTATATTGACCATGGTAAAACACGTTATAAAATATGAACATTATATTCTACAGTAAGTATGATAAGAAAAAATAAGAACATAAAGTAATATAAGAAACCAAGAAATTAAATTAAAATTACAATTATAAATAAATTAAATATATATATTTCAATGCCAGCAATACTAAGTTATCATGTCTCACACGTAATATTTACTTTTTCAATAGCTTGTGTTACACGCATGACAGAGGTTTACTGAAAACAATTTATTAAATACTGATTATTATTTATTATAATAATATATAAATTATTATTTAAACTTGATTTTATGAATATTATTATGTATATTATGAACATAAATGGTCTATAAAAATATAATATGAATTCATTTGTTACAAATTAATTAGAAATCAAAATATATACCGATTGAATATACTGGAAATATTTTTATGCTCCCAAAGGTGTGTTTTTATAATAAATTAAATTATTTATATTTACTTGAATATAATAATGAAATATATATGTTTTATATTTATTCAACAATTTTTTTCATTCCTCCAATAGATTTTATATGCATAAGATAAGAAGAAACCCTATTTCACGCATAAAAACTAATATTTTTGAAATGATTGTTTTACCTCATTTTTTTGGTAAACCTATTTACATTCCGAATTTTTTAAATTTTATATTTTTTATATGTCGAAAATAAAATTAATTATTTAAATAGAAACACAAAATTTGGTTAGCGTTTATTTTGTGTAATTGTCAGGGTAGTTTCATTTTTTGATGAATAGTGAAAAATAATTAATTTTAATTCATAACTGCTTTATCATCTGATTTATTTATAAGGATAAATATTTTATTTTATTTCATAGAACATAAAATAGATAAATTTTATATATATTAATCAAATTTATTTATTTAGAATAAATTTCTTTCAAAATTAGATATAAATACATAACAATATTTTGAACACTTTACATTAAAAACATTCTTTATTATCCCGTCTATGAGATTAATTTTAATATAATTTATACAAATTATGTTATTGTAAATGGAAAAAATGTATTCAATATTTGGAATACTAATAATATACAATGTATAATAAGGTAAACTCAGTCTTTTACACAAATTATCTGTGAAAGTGCTTAAAGTGAATTAGAATGACTAAGAGAAAAATAAGCTTAATATGGGACTAAATAATTATGATAAGGAACAAAAATAACCTATTAAATTATACAATATCCTTTTTCTCAACATATTTTTTCCCTATACTACTTTTCATCTAATTTTTTCCATTATTGGAACAACATTTTATAGTAAAAACAGGGATTCTATTTTTTTCAAAAAGATACTAGAATTCCACTCCTCCATTGTAAAATGTCACTCACACCTCCAATTTATTAACACATATAAATACACTTTATATAGACACAAATAAATAAAAATATCACATATAAATCAGTCCACAATTTCTTTAAGAGTCACTTTTGTCATAAATCCATCCATGGTATCCCTCTGGTGCAAACCCAAATCATTTTCCCGAATAAGTGGTAACATCTTTCCTTAAGATATTTTATTTTTATTCATTATTCACCCCTAAAATATTATTATAACATGATTATATAATTAAAATAATATCATAAATATACTGAGGGTTTGTTATGATAAGGTTTCAACCTATAATAACTCTAACATCCAAAAAATGGGTAACAAACTTATTGTCTAGGTGAATGGAGAACTACCGCCTCTTAAAATGATGTCATTTGTTTTTCCTTTTCCACCTATCATGGTTTGGAAATATGATATAAAAAAATTTATATACGATATATATGATATTTATAATTTCTCTATTCTTCATGAATTCTTATATTACACCAACACTTATTATTGCCATATTTTGTAAATATGATAACATCTTTTTTGGAAGCACAGACTACTGCCTACACAAAGTGATACGATTGGATCAGACGATATAAGAGATTTATAAATGATGTTTTAAATAAAACCATATGATATAATTGAAATAGATCTTATAATTATATAATAATTTACCTGTAAATATATTTCATTTACATTCCATTCTTTTAATTATTATAAGGAAATGTAAGTAGTGGCCATGCATACGTTTGATCTACATTTTCCTTGAAAGGTGCATTTCATTATTACCTCAATGTATTATATTTTTTTATAAATACAAATATAAAGATTATATATGATATTTAAATTATGTATTACATTCTTGATATGATTAAATCATCATCTAATTAATAATAACAATTAGTAATATGTTAAAACATACTCAATAATCTAGACAATTACCACCCCATAGAGTTAAAATAATGAAATATTATTAACAAAAGGGTAATAAGATATTACAAGAATACAATCTATGATATTATAAATATTAATATGGTTATATAATATGTTTTTAAAAAGATTAAAAACATTATACATGAATTTAAAGGATACTCACATGAAAGGAAACACAAAGTAAGGATTTTCATCCACTTTTACATCTATGAGATATATTTCATATTCACGGCTTATTTATTGTGTGTGTTGTATATAATGAAAAATTTGATATATTATATCATGAATTAATTTATCATCACTGTAGTTTTAGTTTCAATATGAATTATTTCTTCTAAGGGGATTTGAATTAACAATTACCGAGTGGAAAAGAAATTCATAACACGATTCTTTTTTAGTTGGTTATATTACTTCCCATTTTTTTAATATTCCATGAATTTTTTTGTGATAAATTTTTAATATAAATTTATTTAATTTTCATATTATTTATTTGTATTTACATTTTAACCACATAATCTATTCATTTATTGATTCTCACATCAAATTTATGGTATTTTCAAGAGATTACATCACAATATCAATTTTTTTTGGATTGTTTACAGTTGAATTTTTATTAGAGTTAATTATTTGATCATTGTATAATAAAACCATTAAATTTATTCCCATATGGTTATTCCTGAACTTTTACAAGCAATAGTTCCATTTTCCACTCATTGGTACTGAAAATGTTTTATATTTTATTTTTATGAAAACACAACATCATTTATCACTTTATTCGAATAACCTATTTTTTCTAATAACCCTATATTTAAAAAATGATTCCTAAAATTATATTTTCATTTCCAAAATGATTTATTAAATAAAATTTTACCCTATTTTTCTATTATAAATGCTTTCATATGAACGTTCATGTCGCTTTCCAAACAAGGAATTTGTCTATCCTTTTTACTATGCTAAAATGAATTTTATTTTTATAATTTATGGAATGTATGGATTTTCCTTCCATCATTTAGTTAAAGCATAAATTTCTTGTTTAAAATTTCACTTTATAATGATTTTTTTTATATGTTATATTAAAAGAAATTTATTTTCAAAATTATTTTCAAAAAAGTATATTTTCATAAATATTATTTTAAAAATATATTTTATAGTATTTTCATTAACGAATGACAAAAACCCCATTATTTTTACTCCAATTGGAATATGTTATCTGGATAACATCATTATGTTTCCTCTATGGTATTAATATTAATTTGACTCAGGATTGTGTTGATAATCACTTTAGTGATTACTTCGTTAGTCTCCTTTAAAATATTCAGTTTCTTATGATCATTAGAAATTCAATTTCCGAAAATAATACATATCATTTATCATGGATATGTTTATTGCCTAATCCATATACCATATTTATATATGGAATTTTCTTTGTTTGTTATTTCATTAAATGGGGGAATATTGAAAATTTTATATTCTTTATTAAATATATATTTTTGTTAAAGAATATTATTTATTCAACATGATGAATGATTTGGATTATAAATAATGGGAGTGACTCGATCATTAAATAGCCCCTAGATACATCGACATGTTCTCAAGAGTCAAATAATTTTTTAAAATTAAAGTAGTTGTGACCTATAGTTTAAATAGTCGCATGAATGGTCTAGAATTTTATTCCACCTCAGAGGTGGCGTGTTTCTGGGGATCTGGAAGAAATCGTTTGATGAGAATCATCAACCGTCTATTTTTTTGAGACAGTTTCCTATAAAATTCTGTATTTCTACTCTTTTGACCCATTCTTCATCATTATCTATTAAATAAATATTGGATTAACCCCATAAGGGATGGGTAATTACCCCCTTTCTTATTGAAAAAAAGATTTCCCAACCAGATGGTCCCAGTGTTTGTTTCCGTAGGGTTATGTGATGGTGAAATCAGTCCTCCTCGAATTTAATTCCATGGATGGTCTCCAAGATGACTGTTCATAGAGCCAGAAACACCCAATAACCCTGGTATCCATGATTCATAGACATAATTTCTAAAGGCAGGTTCTCATTGTGTGATGATTTGGACAACGACTATTAAGGACTCTATTGGTTGAGATGATGGGATGTCGTGATCACTGCACCCCTTCTAGGATGAGTTATTTCCTATTCCAGGACTCTCTTATAGATTTAAGCCATGTTCATATGTTCTATAATCCATTGTTAATTCTTGAATATTGTGCCTCTAGGCTACCCCTAGTTCGCAGGATCGTCGTAAGCATACATATATTTGATGCAATAGAGTATATGCTATCTAGAGCGATATAATAAGGTGCTATTGAGTTTATCATAATATAGGGTGTAAAAAAGGTGACATGATGTTTGGATCAGACCATTAATATTGTCTTCCTACATATCCTAAATAGGGGAATCAAAACCAATGTAGTTTGGAATTTCTAGGGATTACACATAGAAGCTGCCCATTTAAGGGGGAATGGTCGGGTGAACCCTTTTAGAAGGGAATCCTTTTGAGCTCAGGACATCTAGATGGAATCATATATATCCTGATTTGATATGGAATTATATTTTTAATAGTTCAAATTATGTGGATGTTTTAATCATAAAAAAACTTTAATCCTACGTGAGTCATGATCGGTGTAAAAAACAAGAGGATGTGGGGGATCTAACCAAACACGTTTTTTCTATCCTATTGGTGGGAGACAGAGAGCATGTGGTGGAAGAGGCTCAAGAAACACTAGGAAAGGGTGAAGGGTAATGAACCTGTTAATGTGAGAGGAAATTCAAATTACATGTGGCCCGGCCACAAAAGATTGGGGACTTACCTCAGTGGGAGGGCCCTAGGACGCATTCTAGGAAGGGGAGGAGTTTCATCCAGGTCAAATTAGAGGTGAACATAAATCCATATACTAATAACTATTAATTATTGTACGTTAAATATAGTGATCACCATTAATCCTTATAATGAGGAGTTTCACATTGGAGTCCCAATGATGAACTCTGGTTTACCATGAGAATATAAAATCACAAAAATTCATGATGATCAAATAGTTGTGGGAAGAGCCTTTATGACTCTTCTTACCATGGGTATGTATACTCAAGGGGGTGAACTTATGAACCCAATGGTCTGATCATAGAAGTCTAGTGGATTTGGAGGAGACATTGGCCTGATGCTGAGGGAATGGTTCACAAAGGGATTATGTAGGACAAGACAATATCGAAGCGGTGAGGTTGGAATCAGAGCAAAAATACCCGAAAACACCCCATTCTGCATACTATATTCTTTGGTGGGATGGTGGAATCTTTGCATACCATAGTGTTATGTAGGCAGAGGGCCCACTCTCATACTGATTCAGTAGGTGGGAATGGGTATAGGCCATCATGCACCATAGTGTCATGCATTCCATCACACAACTTTGGGTTCCATCCGCGTAATGATGCAGTATGTGGTGCCTTGTAAAATCTGTGTAGCGATACACTATGAAAAACACCATTTTGAAGGGGGTATAAAGTATTATCATTATAGGTGATTTCATTAGTGAGAATTGTGTGGTTTGTGATCCACCAATTTGGTCTTCAGTTCTATTATTAGTATTCAGTTCCCCCTATTTCATGGTTTGTGGCTAGCTGTACCTACAGTGAGTGTGGTTCGCAATTCAGGAATCACCGATGATTCAATACTTAAGTCAGAATCTTCTCTGAGTTCTTCCAAACTATGGGTTCCCAACAATTTTTCTTCATCCATCAAATCCCAATTCCTTATGTGCTCTATTTTTTGAGCATCAGGATAATTTTTTCTATTAGGCATGAACCACCATTTGTGGATGGACATGAAGAGATATCCTGACCCATAGAAGACTCAGACAATAGGGGATTGTGAAGGCTATGGTTTTAAATCTTGGTTCACTGAACCGTGTCGATGTGATTTGTTCATTAACCATTAAGTTTGAGAGATGGTACACTGATCTCCTTCGCACACATGATTCCTTCGGCAATGCAGTTCGTGGTCCACCGTGTTTTCTGTCCATCGCTCCATGGGCCAATGCTTCACTAACCATTTTGTATACCAGTGCTACATGATCCTAGTGGTTCACAAACCCTTCCCAGTGATGGTACGTTTTCCACATAAAATGTTCTGAAAAAATTTGTTCGTTCAAGTTTCTACTTAAATATTCTAATTAATTTGAGTATATTCACATTTATAGATTTTTCAGTGTACTTTATTCATTATAAATTGTTATTGTGGGAGAATATTCTTCCTTGGTGTAATTTTTAGGGCCCTAAAATTTTTCCCCCTCGGAGTTGGGTCCGTTCGGAATGAAAAGGGGAATATTCTGATGTATAAGTGATCATGAAATGAAATGGTTCATGGTTGAACCAATAGGATCGGAAGAAGGGGAACAAACCTATATATAGGGGCCCATTTCATTTTTCATTTACTGTTTCTCACGGAAAAAAGTTATCTTGACTCCCCCAACTGTCTATATTTTTGTGTGTTGTGATTCTTGTGAAAATCATGTTCGTGAACAACTTCTTACATGATGTTAACTAATCTCTTCACCATTTCATTGTTTGCATTCGGAATTTTGGATTTCTCAAATAAAATTGTGGACTTTTATAACTAAAATATGGATTTTGCAAAAGAAAATGTTACACTTATTGTTTGTTTTCATACCGAGACTAAACCACTAAAATAAACTATATGACTTAATTATCCAAATTTAAACTTTTTATCCATGATCAATGAAAATGAGCTTAACTCGGCCTAGTTTCATAGTATCATCCTTCTGTGAACCCTTCTATTTGTTGACCAATGCTCTATGGTCTAGTGCCTCGTGGTTGGTTCGCGTAACATGTCTATACATGGTGGAATGATTTCATGATCCATAGCCATATGTGGTAGTTACTTCTTCTCATCATATAGTACGCAGAATGTTCCTACCACATAATGTTTTTGAGAGTTGTATGTGGTGCTCTATGTGGACATATTTTAAGTCCTTTAGCCATTATTTATGTAGCCTTTTTAACCAAAAACATTTTTTGGACTAAATTTTTATCATCATATGGATCTTCTTGGGTAGGATACAATGGATACTACATGGGATGTGATAAAATAGACGAAGACAAGGGTGACTATTGTGGAGAATAGGAAGGATCTTCTTCGAGCCTAGATTTTTCGTCGTGATAGCTTCTTAAAGGATTTCTTAATTTAGGATCTCTTATACTATCTACTATCTTTACAGCTTCCACTTTACGGCTTGGGTCTCCATGATAATGTTTGTTTGCCATTCCCTGACCCTCATACCCTTTTCATACTCTTAGAAGCACCGCAAGGACATGATTGTGCCACCATTTCTATAGAAGGGGAAGTCGTCACCACTGCAGTTTAGAAGAACATATTTATATTAAGAGGTTCGTCATGGACTCAGGGAAATTCAATTTGTCATAATGGTGTCCCGAGACTAAGTTCCCGAGAGTACCCATCCATTATTAACATCTCCTAAGAATATATTAATGGAGGGTGGAGCACTATATGGGATCTGTGGGTTACAGGATGTTTCTCCGATGAGTGGCCCTAAAAATTCGATTTATATCAGCCCTATTTGGAGTCCACTGACAAGTTAGAGGTGGTGGTCTTGTATCAGGAAGCCTGGGTATCTCAGATTACAACCTTCTCTATAGGCCAAATCCTTCCGGAGATGCTGAGCTGCTTGTGCTCAACCACCAACACCACCATCCACTTATTTCACAGGGAGGTGGGAATCAACTTATGTGATATCTTCCATCTTGGAGGAATCCCCATCCTCATAGTGATATACGATGAGTTTCTCCCAGTGGCCTCTACATGGAATGACACTGACCACATGTCCCCTTTGACAAGGAGTTTACGGATTATAGAAGATGGATTACAAGATCATCCCCTCCAGGATTTCTCCCTTATCTTATTAAAGATGTGCATAAAATTATTATTCCATGAAAATAGACCTATGATGAAGTCTTCCCGCAATATAACTCAACCTACCTGTATGTCTCAACAGACTTTAGGGTCATATTGTTCTTCCCTTGAAGTGGGATGATATTCCACATTGGGATATGAGATTCATCCAGACGTATCACCTATACTTAGATTAGCAGGATTCATTTCCATGTTTTTGAGTGGATGGATTCTCCAATCCTATGATATATATACCGGGGTTCAAGACTATACATTGATTATGGAGGCCACTCTATAAGATGTTTGACCCATTAATTTATCCCTTCCCACCCTCTCCCAACTTTATGAGTTGTTAGGGAAAATACAGAAAGGTGGGCCCCACATCATCTTAGCATACCATTCCAATTCCTGTACAAGTGGATGGGAGAAAAATTCCCCTATTATGAATATTGGCATACTACAATGTTTCCTCACACTGACATTCCACCCACTCTTCTCAACATTTCTTCTATTCATCCCAGGACTCTATTTTTTTTGTTAAAATTTGGTTTCTTAATGATTATTCTCACATATTGTTTTCACCACATCTTTTCGCCCATGGGTCATTAAGAGGGGACATGGGTGGTTAGATGGAGGAATTCTCATACCTTATTGTGCTTCGAGACCGGATGATCACTTCTCATATATATCAAGAAGTTATTTGTGATTCATACCTCCCCTATCGGGTTTCCATGAAATTTGGACTCCTGCAACAGACTGTGCTTCTTTTGGATGTTCAATTAATGGTAGATTATCATCCTGTAACTCTTCACCAGTTGTGTCTTATGATGATGCATGAAGGTGATTCTATTATGGTTATCATCCCTAATACATTGGGATCTAACTTTATGTTGTTGGAGTACTCCCATCTATGGGAGAACTGTTACCCCAACGGGGTGCGGAGGGAACCAGTTTGGTGGGTAAAAAAATCATTAACCATTCCCCTAAACATCCTTACCCCAAAAATAATGTTATACATTACTCCAACTATGAATACTGTGACAAATAATCCTTCTACTCTTGTCCATGCCGCATCAACAATGGATACACCACATGTTCCTACCCTTGTTTTAAGAAGAAACTCAGTTCGCCTTAAGAAGCATCCTGGATGGGATTCTTTGGTACAAACAATCTCAGTGGACTGTGATTCAAATAGCTCCTCTCCTACAAATAATTTCCATGACCTTAATGAGGTTGTTACAAGTAGAGTATCACAGTACACCTCAGAAGTCGTGGCTAGTCCTCCGCACCTGGATCTATCGGTTGAACCATCTGACCTTAAGGATATCCCCCCATCTTGGGTGTCCTATATATGGTCCCATCCCACTATTGTGATTAATCTTCTTACTTAATGACATGTTAATGTGGGGGAGGATCAAGGTACAAGTGTCTCGGTGAGGAACCAGGTAGTGCTAAATGATTTCGGGCACCTGTTATGTGCTCTTGCTTCAGATACACCTATGACCAATTTTGATGATGAGATTGACAATTTTCTAAGATTATCCACTGAGCTGGGTTCCAGCGGCTCTAATATTCAACCCATACACCTC
This sequence comes from Viscum album, assembly GCA_963277665.1. Lineage (NCBI taxonomy): Eukaryota > Viridiplantae > Streptophyta > Magnoliopsida > Santalales > Viscaceae > Viscum > Viscum album. The sequence continues at coordinate 1,788,575,043 of OY728142.1, forward strand.
ATAATTACCAAATTTGCATTTGCTGGATAAAATTTTTCTTCTTCAGAGAACAATCATTCTATGTTCAATTATTCTTGTCACCAGGTGGCGACCTTTTTAGATGTTTAGGAGGAATTAGATCACATAAATGATGAGGAGGCAAAGGCTAGTGAATTGGTGGACACAAAAATGGAAGAGTTGCAGGAGTGAGAGGCCCACACAGTAAGGCTGAGTAATCAACTGGCCTATTCATGTGATAATTACGAAGCCATCCATAAGAAAGGGAGGAACCTTAAAGTCCTTATGGAGTGGATGGGTCCGATGGTCAATGAAGAAATAGAGGAGAACGCTTCATTGGATAAAAATATTTATGGCCCATGATAATCACTTTCCATTCTTCTTGAAATAGAGAACCAATCCTCATTGTAGCTCTGTCCCACATCATGATATGTACTCTTCCCTTTTTCTTTACGTTGGAGAGACTACAAACTGGAGATATACCTCTATTTTTTGTTGAATTCAATGAAACCGATTTTCATTTAAATCCTTATTATTTTCCTTGTCCTAACATACCAATCAATCTTAATCAATCATATAAACATAATATAAATTAGGCATTAATTTTAAACCATGACCAGTAATCTAGAACAATCGTCTCTAGCTCTAATGTTTTCCTTATCCCCGAGGCTCAGTGAGGGTAGTTCGACTATTGATGATGTTTTATTGAAAACCTCATGAAGTTTTATGTTTTTTCATTATTACCCTAATATTGGCCAAAGATTGATTAAAAAGGTCTTAACGGGAATAACTTGACTTTTTCTTAGGTCGCCCTTTGCGAGTTTTTTACCAAAAAATCTTTATGTCTTTTTGATGGCTCAATGTTTTTAACAAACTGATACTCAACTTTTACCCAGAGGTGCCTTCTGCAGATTTTACCTCTTGAATGTATAGATTATTATCTTTCAATTTATGTTCATAGTCCTACCAACTGAACTTATTACTAATTCTATAAGTCAAATAGATTTGACCAACGTTAATGTGAAAGGGGATCTAATTTAGGATTCGTCAGTCGGGAATGTTCTAATATATATCAGACATGGATTAAGGATTTTCTTGAACCTTAATTTTTGAATTCCATTCCTACATGAGGAACAAAATCCAATTTAGGAATACTGAGGTAGGAAATTACTCTCATAGAGGCAATCATTCCTTTTTATAATGATTGTATTGTAAGTGAAAATTGTAGAGCAACCTGGAATGATGTACATATTCAAAAAAGGAGTTCTCAGAACATTGTCCTTCTATCTCTAGTTCCCTGGTAGGGTTTTCAACATTTGGAATTTTTTTGGAGCTGTAGAAGGTGGTTGACATGTGTAATGGTGTCTGAAAACATTAGAGACATTCATATCGGCTTTGAGTGGGTAATCGTTCCCATTCTGTTCTTACTTGCATAAGGGGGATCTAGTGAATTGTCAGTTAAATTAGAAACCCCCTTCTTTATTTCAGGAAAATTTGGAAAGAGGAAGGTATGTAATCTATTATCCATGGGTTTTCCAAATCCAATGTTGTGACTGGACATGAATTTCCTTTGAACAGACAAAAAACGGATATGAAACACATGAGAATGAATTTTATTATGATTGATAGTAATTTTGAAGGAGGTATATGCAGAGCCTCTAGGTCATGGTGTGCATAGACAGAAAATAGTGTTGCAGGGCGGTAGACTTATATCTTCGATCACTATAATGGACTATGGATATTGAGAACTTTCTGAATACATTATCTGACCTTCAACAAGGGGTGCACCAGAACACAAAAATGGGGTTTAAAGTGAACTTATCCTAGAAATGTGAGGCGACACTCTTCTGTTGTATGCATATCAACATCACGTAATTGGATGTGGTATTTTTAGAATCCCTAAAACGGAAAATAGATGAATCAAGACCATATGTTATGATATATTTATAATATGTGTTGGGAGGAAAGTGTAAACCATGAATTTGAGGGCGCTTGAATCCGGAATGATGGAACAGGGCTGAGAATCCATTTGGCGTTCTAATATTGGAGGGGACTCTCATGGGGATGAATTTTCTTTTGATTGATGTCCCTTTTTGTGGGAAACATATGCAGAGCCACCAGGGTATGATGCGTATATTTAAACCAAGGTGTCTATGGGATACTGGCCATGAATCTAAAATGTCCATGAATGGTTATAGAGAATCAAAATTTATCATTTCATAGAGTTTAAGGTTTCAAAGGAGTGTATCGAGACATATTGGGGACATTTGGGCTGAAATTTACTCCAGGGGTTAGGTATCCCTTACATAGATCTGGATAATACATAGGTTGTGGTCTTCATCCGATCTTTGGGGTACCAATTCATTTAACGTCACATGCCCAGGATGTGGGGTTACCCTTGGGGAAGGGAACTGTGACATGATTTTTAGTGTCGTTCTACTAGCATCAAATTTTGAGACTATTTTTCCATAATTTCATTGTGGGTCTCTCGCTAAGATATCTAATATCACATGATCTATGATAGGTGTGAGAAATAAAGGATTAGGAGGATTCTGGGTCATTACCTAAGAACAGAAAAATCAACATCAGAGGGATCTTTAGGCTTAATCCACTACTATATAGTTTATCATTGTGAAACAAAAATGACTTTGGCATTGCAGTTTAACATCATGTGGTGAGGACATGATGCAGTGAAATTTAGAGTCATGCAGTGTCAATGATTATTCTATCATAAATATCATTAATAGCTTTGAGTTAATCACAATCAGGATGTTCTGGTTCTCCTTAGTTGTGAGTTATGATAGAAGGTGTAAACCATACACATAGGGGAAACATGAATAATGAGGGAAGATATGAGGCTTGGATTCTATTGTATGTAATGAGATAGTAGAGGACTCTATTGGTAGAAAATGCTCCATTGATTGAAAACTATTTTTTAGGGACACATATTTAGAGCCACTGAGGAATGATAGGAATGACCAAAAAAATGTTTCTATGGGACACTAGCCTTCCATATTATATGTCCATGAAGGGTAATGGTGATCTAAGTATTCTAGGAATATATTGTTGGAAATTAAAAAGATGTGCCTAGGAATATAAATAAAAACAAGAATGTGATTAACTATGTACTACTAGAACTTCTTCATATATTTGACACATATATATAGGGGAAGAAAGATCATTTGACTTCTTTGAAGTGAGGGGCATGTGCAATATCCTCTAACACTATTAATTGGGCCACACCTAACTCTTGAAGAATATTGTAGATTATTTTCATGTGGTTATGACCATTCACAGACATCTCATACAAGTCTATCCGATACACAAGGAAAGGGGAATTTTTTTATAGTGGCTAGGCCGAGATGCCAAATCTGGGCATCACTACGTATCCTGCTGTAGTAGGAATTAAGCCATATGTATTTCTAAACATTCCATGTAATGATCAATCTCAGTCCATGCGTAGGTACGTGTGAGTGATTTTTTAATTTTTGATGGCTGGTCCGGGATGCAAAATCAAGGCATCACTACATATCGTATAAAAGAAGGAATCACTCCATACATAGTTTTGAACATTCCATGTACTTATCTGACTCGTTAAATGGTGTAGGACAATTTTATTTCATTTCATATTGGTGTTTGGTCTACCATAATTATCTATACCATGTTTACATAATATAATCCTTACCAGGGATCATAATCTCAAGTGATCTATTCTTGATGTGAGAAATAAAGAGTGACAAGGGTGTCCCAAGCCCATATAAGGAAATAGTTGATATGATAGAGGCATTTATTGGGGGACTGATCCAGTATTGGGGATCAAGGCTTTTGTATGGATCCTGTAAGGGTAGGAATAATTCAATATGTTGTTTTGAAAGAAATTTTGTGGTATATTGTCAGGCGATTAGGATGCTTGGTGTGGTATGAAGTATAATGTCTTGCAGCGAGGACCTAAGGTTGAGCAGTTTGGAGTCAGCAACAAGAACTATTTATGAGTGTTGAAGTTTAATGTCTTACATCGAGGACATAAGGATGTATCATTTAGAGTCATGCATCAAAGATGTTTTTCTTACAATTTAACATCCTATGGAATGGACTAGAACTCATAGTTTAGGGTCAAAGAATTTGAACCATGAATTCACGATATTACTAGTCATAGTTTAAGGTATTATTGTTTGGACCATGGGGATAATACCATATGGTTTAACTTCATGTTGGTCTGGAAAATAACTCATAGTTTATTGTCATAGATTTTGGACCATGGAATAATAATTCTTGTAATGAAAATTACTTCTTCAGAGACATTTCATTTGTAGTAGTCGTGAAGAGTTGTTCTTCCATTGATATCAGGGCATATGATCCAATGGAATAGACACTATGTATAACATATCATCCTTCCAACTTTGGTTCATTCTTTGGGGGATTCTTCTTGAGTATCGCCAGGGTTATGAGGTCTAATGAAAATTCTCCTTTGGTGAAAGATTGAAGGTGATCCTTTTTGTTGAAAGCATGTGTGATCAGATTTAGATATATTTCCAAATGGTGTATGGTGTGAAAACATTTTAATCTAGCATCTCCAACTCATCAAACCATCTATGGGATTTATCATATGATGAAAATTGATCAAAAATTTCCTCACAAAGTGGGGGAACCTGGATTCTGAAAGGTCACCTATGTCGTATAAACTAGGGAGTATAGGGTCAGCTGGGTGGTAGTACGGGTCATGGTCCAGTAATCCCACAAAGTATGAAGGTGTTTTTCTTACCATGATTTAGTATCCTTTATAATATTTTCTAGAGTATGTTGGAAAAAGTTTTGTTGAAATCCTCTATATGCCCATTGTATGCCATGTTGTAGCAGGATGAACAGTTGGATTTAATTCCATACTCTTAGAGAAACTTTTCCAACTCAACAGAGCAGAAGTTGTTTCTATTTTATGTCAGTATTGAAAGTGGGTCAACAAATCTGGTAAATATTTTTACCTTAACAAATCTAAAATTGTTTTACCACAAATTCATCAAGGGGTATGGATTTAGACCATTCTGAAAGTATGTCGGTCGCTGTGAATATGAACATAAACATTCTGGCTATAATGAGTGGATATAGACTCAGAATATGCATCCTCCAGGCGGAGATTGGCCAGGAGTAATTTGTTTAGAGAGCTTAGTTGCTGACTGGTGTGCTTCACAAGCTCTGGTGTCCACTTCCTTTTTGATGGAAATAGTATCCTCTCCACCAATGTAGTTGAGAAGGACTCCATTAAGGGATCATTTGTATTGAACCTTTTCTTGGATTACCCCATTGTACTAGGCAAAATTGAATGCCCGTCTTTAGACTAGTTCCTTCCAACCCTAGCAGGTGGGAGTTCCACCTTCCAAATTTAATTTGAAATTGGATTGATCTAGCTGGTGGTGTGACCGTAAGGATCCGAAATGGTGATAATTTCATTGATTTCCACCACATTTCTCTAGATAAATGGTAAGACCATCCGGCAGTGGGCAATGATAATGATTGCTTCATCCCCGTTTGAATCAACGAAGGAAGTGGATGCATTTTCTAAATTGTGGGATTTGCCATTTTTAGACTGGGGGACATATATCAATATTGGTTATGATGGGAAATCTACCATCATTTCTCGGACATGGTTCATCAAGGGGCCAATACTTCTTTTATAATGGCATAGTCACCACTGACCTGTTTTATGGCTAGCTCTGAATCACTCATTATCATTAGGTGTTTGGATTTCTCATAAAGTGTGAGTACCACATATGAATCGTGGGTCTGAAAATCTGCATCATTATTGCTACAACCTTCTGAAATAAGAAAATATTAAGTAAGGAAGGCCTTTTCTGGGGATACGAGTATAATTCATAGGACCATTTTTTTATCTTGATATCCACAATCATTTTCCCTTTAGGGTTTTAGGAAGAACCATCAAAGTACATTACCCGTGACTGGGGGTCCTTTGGGATGAATACCACTTCTTCATCAAGAAGTTAAACATCAAATGATATTGTTTTTTATAAGGGGTGCTCTACCAGAAATTCTGCTAAAGCCTAAACTTTGATGGCCTTCTGGGGTACGTACCATATGCCAATCTATTATAGGATGACCTCCCATTATGATAGGTATCCATTTAGCATGCGATAATTTATGAAATATTTATGTGGGTTGCCGCAGGAAACCATGTGGACCTCATGGTTCTACAGGTAATGCATGAGTTTTTGAACTGCAAAGGTTAGTGTTAGGAAACTCTATTCAATTTTTGAAAACCTAGTTTCATCACCAATCATTGTTCGTATGAGTAAATAGAGGCTATTTTCACTGCCGGCATCATTCTTCTACATGAGTAAGACACCGAATGACCGTTCTATGGAGGTTATTTACAAAATAAGTGGTATACCCTCAGTTATAGGAATCAGCCCCATCGGGCTCAAAATATATCTTTTGATATCGTTAAAGGTTTATTGTAAATTATTTTTCCCACTCGTATGTAACACCTCCCTTCATTAACATGGTTAATGGTAAACATTTACGCACCATGTTGGCTATGAAGCGCTGAATGTATGTGAGTTTCCCCTGGAGACCTCTCAACTCATTGAGGTTGTGGGATGGGAAAATTCCCCTGATGGAATTTGTTTTATCACATTTAACATTTATGTCGCGATGGCGTGCGATGAAGCCAAGGAGTTTTCCAGAGGCAACACCAAAGGCGCACTTAATGGGATTCATCTTTAAATTATGATGCCATAATTTATTGAAGACAGTTTCATGATCTTCTAGGTGGTTTGAGCGCTATCGTGATTTAACCACTAGATCATTAACATAACTCTTAACGAACATTCCCAAAAAGGGCTTGAAGATGCGATGCATGACACGTTGATTTGTGGCACCATTTTTTAGTCCAAAGGGCATCATCATGTAATAGAACAATACCCGAGGGGACCAAAATGAAGTATCTTCTTCATATCCTTGGACCATATGGATCTGATTATATCCAGCATTGTCATCCATAAAGGAGAGGCCCTCGTATCTATCGATTTCATCAATCAAAACTACCGTGACATGGACTAGGAAATTGTCTTTTGGGAAATGTCGATTGAAATCCTTGAAGTCAATGCAGATTCTAATCATTCCATTCTTCTTTTTAAATAGGGACATTTTTCTCCAGCCAGATAAAATATTTGACCTCCTGTATGAAGTTGGCACTGATCATCTTGTCATCTTCAGCCTCTATTTTGCTAGCATGCATTGGGTGGGTTCTTCTTGACGCCTACTTATAGCCTCGATAATTTTATGGTAATCTTGGATGATGTGTGACAATATTAGGATCATGTCCTGGCATTTATATGTATTTCCATGAAAAGACATCTCGATTTATCATTAGAAAGAAGGTATATGGATTTACCTCCTTAACATGCATATTCACACCCATTAGACTGGGCCTCTAGTCATCTTTAGTGTACAGGTTTATCTCTTTTATTTCATCAAATATGATGGAGACACCTTCTTCGAAATTGAAAGGGGAATATCTAAGGTCTTGTTATTCTTCTTATTTTTCTTCCTATTATTCCTCTTCTTCCTCTTCTTCCTCTTCTTCCTATTCTTCCTATTTTAATGGAGAGATGATTCTTGAGGATAACTCTCCAACATTGGGAGGTAAATCCTTGTTTTTCTTAGTGAGTAAGGCAACGGTAGTTTGGGGTCACATGGATTGGCTAGGAGCATCTATGTTAGGGTTTTTCCTGACATCATGGGAGTCATCATACTCTTCCATGCATTTTGATTTCTTGGACATAATAGAGACCATGAAGAAGATTTATTCTCCTTAAGAACGTTCACATATGCAATCATATTGGATAATGGGTAATACATACTCTTCCACAAATTGTTGTAGGGGATCAGTGGGATCCGTTTCCAAATTGTTCAGGGCAGTAACCCAATCAACAATGCCGATCAATCGATGTCTTCTTTCTGACTCATAAAACCCTTCATCAACATAATGATTCTTAGAGGACTAAAATAGAGATTTATCTACATGCAATGTCCCTTTTTTAACATTAGTGAAATAGTTGATGCACTGATGGTATGGTGATGGAATTTTAGTGTGCCGATACCACCAAGGCCTCCCTAAATGGGCATTGAAAGCCATACTTTTTCACACTTCAAGTAACTCAGAATATGACATAAGGTCTCCAAGATGCGTTTTATGCTTGATTAATCCCAGTGGCTTATGCTTCTTTTTCTCATATCCGAGCATAGTTATAGTGTAGGGTGTAAAGAAGTTTTCATCGAAGCCCAGACAATGTAGTGTCCACGTCAGGAGGAGTGTGACACTATTTTCGTTATTGATGAAAATACTCTTAACATAACCTTTGTTTATCTTTTCAGAAACAAACAATGGTTTGATGATCCCTTTCATGATGTCATATTGATCCCAATCAGTTAATGAGATGACAATGTGAAATTATTCCAGATTAGTCTCTATCCAATATACTTCGGCTACTACTACTTCATTATTGAACTCCTGGGGACTAAGTAAGTATTTGATGAGTGCATTCCTGAGATATACATATAGTCTTAATGCATCTAGGATTGATAGTTTTTCAGGTACTGAAGCTAGCTGTTTAGAATAATATTATTTATTTATAATGGTTTTTGATTCCTGACATAGGGTTTCTCTTTCACATACACTTTATGGGGATGGTATTTGTATGTAGTTTGTTCAGCCTCCATGACCAGTGCCATTGGTGTTGTTATCTTTTCCTGGTTTGGCTGAACTGGTCTTCCTGTAAGACTTCTGATATTTTATAATTTTTCTTCCTTTGATGGGTATTCCAATATAATTCGGCTTGTATTTATTCAGATGGGGGCAGAGGACAATTCCAATTATTTTTATATCTATCAGAGTGTTCTTCAATGATTTTCCGCATTGTTATCAGTTTGACGCCTGGATGAAAACATGGCTCATGTCGCAATCATGGCTTATAAGAAACATCCGGACTCCGTGGCCTCATCCTTCAGCTCTCAAGTTGGGCCCAAGGAATTAGGATTTGGGGCCACAGTCTCCATCAGAGAATTTTTACTTCATGCGTATGAAAATAATGGTTCTTAATATCACTTCTTGATCAGGAAATGTTTATATCTGATTATCTCCTTCTGATAGTGATGTTTGGCAGGGTGGTGCCTATTGTACCATTTCGGGGGGGGGGGGGGGTAGTGTTTTTTGTGATTTTTAGAGGGGTGGGTCTTATTGTAACAAGTCTGTTGGTATGAAGACTGAAAGTGTCATCACTGACTTTGGCTTTGGTGTTATCCCATATTCTTCTTCCTGATTTTTTCCCTTATTGCATTTAGAGGTTTATAGAAAAGATGAGGAAGATTGTTCCATATTGGAAGATTTTGGGGGAACGTTTTGTTATTTTATTTTTTCATGATGATACCATGGACTCGGTTGACGATCTTCTAGGTCATCCAATTATTAAACTTTTTCTCCTTCTTACTAGAAACTATTTTCCATTCCTCTTCCTCTCTTGAGTCTATGATGGAATCATACGCCACCTGTGCTGCTGGCATTCCAAACATGACTTGCCTGGAATACACCAAATTTTTAGGAGATATATGAAAATTAATATTTCTTATATTATTCGTACTAGTATTCAGGGATAGGGACAATAATTTGGATGGTCATCAAGACCCACATCACCTACTCTCATTGGATCTGGTAGCCAAATCAAGTGGAAATTCATGGAGGCTATTATGTAGCCGCATACCTGGTCATCTAAAAATGAGTAGATTTTTTCTTTATTCGTAGAAATGATTTATTTTGGCACCCCTTTGCACATATCTCCGAGGTCAGGGTGGCGGTTGGCATCCTGGGGGTCCTGCATGGTTTGGTGGAGGCCTCACAACTAGAGCTAGAGTTAGGGGTGGTGTAAGAAATATAGAAGCCACTTCATCTTTTCCCATTATTTTCCATTGAAAAATGGGGCCACTAGGGACTAGAGGTTTGTCTGTTTCATGGATTCTTCTATCATTTTGGAAATGGACGAAAAATATGTAATCCCAGTTTTGTACATCAATGGGATGATTATTGTTCGAAATTCATCCTAAAGGTTATCGATGCACATAGAGAGCATTTCATCCCACGGGAGAGGCCCGTTCATGGAATAAGTAAGGTCATTCCATCTGGAAATGAAGTCCAAGACTCTTTCATTTTATTGATTCTTGTAGTCAATGAGATCAATGACCATTTTCTTAGGAAACGTCAAACTGAACTGGAAGAGAATCTTTCTCCATAGGCCATCTAATCCTGTGATTGAATTTGATGGAAAGCTAGTATACTATAAAAAAAATATCCCTAGAGGATTCGTTCAAACAACCTGAGTTTTAATACTTCTTTCTAATATGGATCCCCCATCATGGGGTCATAGTAAAAGGCTTAGTGCATTATATTCTATTCAGGGTCACCCAAAAAATTTATTACTCAGAATACTGGGATTCCAAAATTCGGTGGTGGTGGGATGTTTCTCAACGAATTGGGGTAGGGATTGTGGTATGGTTTTATCGTAGTGATACTCCCCTCTATATATCCTAGTAATAATTTTAATTAAATAGTGATGTTCCTAAGCCATTGATTCATATCCTTTCATGCTTGAGCATGGCCTGGTGCGGTAGTGTCAAAAACTGGTCGTGTTGGCGCTCCTATAATTTGGGGTGGATATCCATCCGGGGGTATCCTTTGTGGGTTTTCATGAATATATTCTCGCTACCTTCCTAGAGGGGTATGTCTTTATGTCCTTATGAGGTTAGTAATAAATATGTAGATGGTCCAGGTTCCATGTTGAACGAGCCTCCGATCTTGGCTTCATTCACCGGGAAGAGTTCTTGTGTCCGGGAAACCTCTTCTGGGAGCAACTGTTGGTGTTCCATAGTAGATACACATTCGGTGATGTAGCTCCCTCGATGTATCTAAAAATTAATTTTCCTCGTCTCATTCATTTCTTCCGTCAACTTAGATAACATGTCCTCAGTAGTGAGGGATGCATTTCCAGGGGGAGAAGACGGGTCATGTAAGACCTATGATTTATTCTTCTCTTTTTTTGGGGTTTCACATGGGTGTAGTGTCGGATTTACTAGGGCGCATCCATATTAATGACCACTCCCTCGTTCAGGGTATGTACACCATTAGGCTCGGTGTGGGATGTGTCTAGGAGGGAACCATCATCCGTTTCATCCACCCCTTTTGCATCATTTTGTGTGAGATATGTGATGTTTTCATTTACTACATTCACTGAGGAATACCACATTGGGGGTGGAGTGCTCGGTTCTGAAGTGTATGAAGGTTTTCTTAGCCTATTTATGGACTATATCCATATATACTGTGGTATTATTTAGGTTTCTTGGAAATGATTTACCCGAATTGATACCTGATCCAACCTCGTACTTTACCTTTCTATCAGAGGGGGTGAATTGGGATATGGGGTGGAACAGGTGACTCCTCTATCCATCAATTTTTTAGATAGAAGAATACATATATTCTCTATGTAGGGACATGAGGTAAGAATGCCCACATCCCCGAGGGATGGGGTGGTTCTCGTTCTTTCATTGATGTGCTATGACTTGGATTTCTTAGTATTATGGGGTCACATTGAATTAAAAATCTCTCCATCCCTATGGGCCAGGGTTGCTACCCCATTGAGGCAGTATCCTCTAATATTTCCACCTTTTCAATCTCTCATACTCCCATATGGGTATGAGCCAATTATGGAATTTGGTCTACAAGAATTATATGGTCTTTTGATGACATGATAACAGATTAATGGTTGGATTCCCTTTAGCATGAATCCTTTTGTATGTTCTTTGGTTTCTGAACCAGATGATTTTTGGGGGCTTGATCTCTTCGGTCTAGAATATTTTGAGACATACTCTGGTCCATTTTTTAGGATTTTTTCATATTTTCGAAACATGGGTTTCACTTAATTTCGTCCTTTGGGTAATGACAATAACAAATGTCATTTCCAATGGGTTTTTCTAGATAGGATATGAGGTGAATTATAGAGATCCATGCATTCCCGATCCTTGAATGTGAAATCCAGTCAGGGCATTGCCAATGAGGAGACACAATTTATACAGTTCATGTAGGCAATCTAATTCAAGGTTTTTATTTCGTATTTATGATCATGTCTTCTGTGAGGACAGGAGGGATTCTATGTTGATTAGATGGTGCAGTTACCCTATCATTTCGACATGGTCCTCATACATTTTGAATGGTAAGAATTTCTTCCTTCACGTGAGGAAAATCCTCCCATATATTAGGTGAATGTCATGTATACATACCCAAAAAATCACTCCTCATATGTTGAAGTGAGATGTGGTTATAAGCTATTACATCACAAATATATTATCCTTATCTAGTTGTCTTCCCTCAAGAAACATATCCCATTGTGGTTCTTCTAGAGGCTCCTCTACATTATATTCTTATCCCGACTACATCATAATAATTTTTTTCCATGAAACTGGTCTAGTGGGAGACTTATTGATTTTCAGATGGTGCGGGGGTGGGTCAGAAGATGAGTGTGGCCTCGGGCCATCCTCTGGTTGAGAAATAATATCACCCCTTATAGATGGGGTGCCCGATGTGTCTGAATCTATCTTTATGAGGGTCTCAACATAAGAGGGATGTCACATATTTGTTCTAGAAAGAGGTGGACCATCTTACCAGTATGAATTTTATTTTCGGGAGGACCTTCACAATTGGTTCTTAAATGGTGAGGGATACTATTGAAACTTGATGCCCAACTCTAGGAAATTTCTTTTTGGCGTATACCCTAGGGGAGAAACATCAGGGTAGGCTGTTATGAGAGGAGGACCTTCTCATTTCTCTATGTTACTATGGGAAGGACTTTCAAAACAACTGAAATTACGATGGGGGCCTTCACAATGAATGTCATTATGGAGAGGACTACTATGATGACTTGATACCCTTCTAGAGGGAGAATTTCCGTAGTTCACATCATGGGTAGGGCCTTTAATATGTACTACAATCAGAGGAGGATCTCCCCATTTCTTAATTTTACTATGTGGAGGACCTTCACAACAACATCTATTGTGGGGAGGGACTTCACAATGACTGTCATTATGATGGGGACAACCATCGTGACTTTATACCTGGCTACATGGAGAAATTTTGTATAGCACATTATGAGGAGGGCATTCAGGATGTACTACAATTATAGGAGGACCTTATCACTGCTTGATGTTACTATGGGTATGAAATTCACAATAACTGACATTGCGGGGGGGGGGGGGGTTCAATGACTATCATTATGGTGAGGATTACCATAATGAAATGATGTCCGGATTTAGGTTGAATTTCTGTAGTGTACATCCTTGGGAGGGCCTTTAGGATATACTACAATGAGAGGAGTATCTTCTTGTTGCTTGATCTTACTAAGGGGAGGTCCTTCAAAACAACATTCATTTTAGGGAGGACCTTTTTAATGTCTATCATCTTAGGGAGGACTACGATCAGGACATGATGTCCGACTATATGGAGAAGCATATCTGTAGCATATACCATAGGGATGACCATCAGGGTAGATGATATAAGGGGTAGGACCTTCTTGTTGTCTGATCATTAGGTCAAGGGGAAGGATACTGTAGAGACCCAAGCTTGACGTACATAGAAATTACATTAATTTTGCAGAATACTTAATATATAAAAAAAATAGATACTCATAGACTGTATTAGTTTAGTTTCTTTGGAAACATAGAACAAAATCTTCTAATCATGGTGAAAGATCTTCATCGTCGCCCATAAATATCTTCCCCTTTTTTCATACGTAAAACATTACATTATATCATGGTGAAAGGAAAACATAAAATGGTGAGATCAAATTCTCAGTATGGGTAATCCTGATGAACACCAAACAACCCATAAACATTTGAACATAAAAACATGAAGATAAAACATCATAATCACGAGTAATGTCATAAATTGCGGAAGTACATAAACCATTGATCATAAAATAACATTAATCATGATAAAACAGCATGGTAATAAAACATTTAATTGTGGAAAACCATTAAGCACATGATATTATTTCCACAGTAGCCAAGGCATTGCATCCAAGACCATCATAGTAGACAATGTCCATTACTGAATAGTGTTTACATGATGTTCCAGGTATGTATTATTGAACCTTATTTACTTGTCATTATATCCATGTCTATATTTTGAGATACAAATCATTACTCATTGTATTGTAGGGAGATATAGTTCCCACCCACATCACAATGAAATCATTTATTTGTGTGCCACAAAATAAACATAAATAATTCATCACAACCCCACGAATAAAATGGGTCTCATAAAAATCATCACATCATAACATAATCCATATAAAATAATGAATATCATTTTATCATAAACAAAATAAATCCATGTAAATAATAGATACATTATCCTTGAAACATTACGATATTAAACAATTTCATCATATATGGAAAATAGTTTTGATAAAACACTTGAAATGAATTCTTGATGAAAATATCCTTTCTTCTCTCAAATCATTTCCCTTTCACAAAATGACTTCCAATTTAAATTAAAATATTTATTTGGAAAATAATCATAAAATATTGTAGAGAATGAATTTTTTAAATTAGGAGTTATTGAACCTGTAAAGACCCGTAAAATTCAAGGGAAATTTTTTTCTTAATTTTCTTTAGAATTTTACAAGAGCGCGGTTTCAGACGGCACCTGATTCCGAGGCCCGGAGTGCCCGGAATTAATTTCCGAAGTTTGGCTCGGGTACGTTCAGTGAACGAACGAGCGGGAATTCCTAACTTTTGATCCGGTGCTCGGAATTGAAATCCGAGGGCACCAATGAACTCGCAGCGCCGATATTTGCTTAAGAGGACTTTTCCCGAAGGTGCGTTTGCTGAGGAGGAGTTGTAAAAAAAAAGGGGAGTTAAATGTGAAGTAATAAAATTGTGTTACAATTTTATTTCATATTCTAAGTTGTTAACCTATGTGTGGAAGTTGGGTGGGACCTTCTTGTTGTTAACTACCCTTGAGAGAATAAAGGTGGGGTGGGGCCCACACGAGCCCAACCCCTCACCTTCCCTAACTCCTCTAAACCCCCCACTTAAGATGTGTAACTCATCTTAACCTTTAAACTTCCATTTAATTGGGTGACTTTCCCTCTCCTCACTTTAATCATGCCAACACACTAATCCAATTAATGGAATTAAGTTTTTGAATTTTGAACTCTTAGAATGTCTTAATAAAATAAGATTAGCTTATTTTATTTTTGGGGGTTAGTTTGGTTGTGTTGAGGATTGGAGGAGAGAGCTCTAAGTCTCTTGAAGAACTTCATCTTCTCCGGCGTAGAACGTCTTCATCCTCAACGAAGAACGACAACACTTCGTCAAGGATCATCGACTCGGCGACCCGGTATCTTCGGACCCCTTCTTCCTCCTCGGACCTTCTTCGTCGGCAAACGACGATCCGCCAACGTCATGTCTCTTCGGGCATATCACTTCGTCAACGGATTTGACGAACGACGACCGCGACGCCCGACCTCCGCAACGCCGTCTTCCGCGGGACGTAGACGATTCTTCGAATCTTAAACCCGAGGTAGGGGTTGTCGTTTTCTTTTGGTTTCCTTATTTTATTCTTGATCGTGATTTTATCAAGACTAATGTGTGACTTGATTTATTTTAAGTTGCGTTATTATTTTAACGTGAGGGGGGCCGGACAGCACGAACACGGCCGAACCCCCCTCCATTGTTCTTGTTTAATTATTTTGCGGAGGAAAGCAAGTGGCGTGGTGCCGTCGCACCACGCGGATGAACGTGTAATAATCTTACGCGATGCCGTCGCACGTACCATGGAAGAAACAACAAGAACGCGACGCCGTCGCGCCGCGTTGAAGAAATATTATGGCACGGCAAAGGGGCGCGGTGCCGTCGCACCACGCCGGATGACGAACGCCGCGGCCGGTTCTGGGCCGCGGCGGGATGAGAAGACCGCGGCCGGTTCCGGGCCGCGGCGGAAGAGGAGACCGGCGGCCGGGCCGCCGGCGTCGGAAGTCGAGGGCGGGACCGGAATTTCTGGTCCCGTTGGTAAAAACCGGCCGGCCAGCTGGCCGGCCGGATATCTTAAAACCGGGGAATTTAATTCCCCGGCCACCTAATCAAAACCCCCCTCTTAATGAGGGGGGGGCGGTTCTTGAGGGAAGGGGGCAGCCGCCCCCTTGGTCCGGCGCCAGCAGGCCCCCCCCACGTGAGGGGGGGCGGTTTTAAAAGAACCGGCGCGGCACAAAGGCCGCGCCACTTGAAGAAACTGCGGAGCTTAGCCCCCGCGTGCGCAGCCCCACGTGCGGCGCCAGGCGCCGCCGCCGCGGCCCGCCGCCGCCGCTCGCCGCCGGCCACCGTGCCGCCCAGGGGGGGGGGGGGTCGGGCCGGGTCGGCCCGGACCCGGACCCCCCCGTTTCGGACCAGTTTTGGTTTTTCGCTCATAACTTGCGCCTCGGACCTCCGATCGACAAACCGTCAGCGGCAACGCGATCCTTGGATCGAGACGGTAGTTTCGGTATATCGCACTCAATGTTTCGGTTAACTTTGAGTTCGGCCGGGTTGGTTCGTTCACGAAACCAACCGGGCCTTCGGAGCGGAAACACTCATATCTTGAGCTACGAACGTCCGATTGACGCGCCGTCAGTCACGTTGTGTTCCTCTTAGTGAGACGGATCTTTTGGCATACTCCGCCCGAGGTTTGGACGCAGGTGGAGTACGGTCGGGTTGGTTTTGCCTTAAAAACCAACCGGGCCCCGGAGACGAAAATGCCAATAACTCTCAGACCGGGCGTCTGATCGACGCGCCGTCTGTTACGTTGAGTTCCTGTTGACGATACGGAACTTTTAGATACATCAACTTCGGTCTTCGTGACAGTTGATGTATCAGCCTCTCGGCTCGTGGAGCGGACCCTCCTTACGAGTTTGCTGTGTGCGGGAACCCTAGTGCTGGCTGCGACTGTTCTACTGCTACGACTGCTACTGTGACTGCGACGACGACTGTACAGAGATCCTGTGTGGATTTGACGACGACAGTACAGAGATCCTATGTGGATTCGACGACGACGACTTCAGCACTCAGCGATCCTACGTGGATCAGTGCTACAGGTCCTGTGTGGGCCCGATCCTGTGTGGGTCCTTGCGCTCAGCGGTTCTGTGTGAGCCAGCGCCTACAGGTTCTGTGTGAGCCCGATCCTGTGTGGGTCTTCTGCGGGGGTTAGTTACCTATCGATCCTTCGTGGGTCCGACGACTTAGATGGATCAGTGATCATCTTTATCGTCCTTGAAGAAGTATACCTGTGTGAGCTGAATCCTGTTGCTTTCCTGTGTGGATTATGTTGTGCAATCCTGCGTGGTTTATGTTTTGCTTTCCTATGTGGAATACGTATACTTTCCTGCGTGGACTGAGTGGTACTTGGGCTCGGAGGTTGGAGCGTATTTTAATTGATGACTTAGGTATATGTATGGGAATATACCTAAGCAAAGTCGGTTGTTACTTCGTGAATATACTTTTCTTCGTGGTTTATCCTTTGTGGATTTGAGTGACCTTCAGGGGTCTCGGGGTCCCTACTGAGTAGCTTATACTCACCCCTGCACGGGCTTCGCCCGCACTACGTTGTGTTGGTTGCAGACGACGGACATCGTTGACCTTAGCTGAGGCTTGCAGAGCGGGACGGTACCCGGAGGTGGACCACTGGGTGAGACGTGCACGGAGCGGACGGTGGGACCCGTGGAGCAGAGGAGCTATCTGTACCCACCCTTCAGGTGGGATTTCCAGTGGACAGCTCGGAGTAGCGGCTTTTACTTTTCAGTTGCTGTTTTTCCCTTTTCGAGTTGTACTTTACTTTCAGTTTGGGTTTGTATACTGACCCATTTACTTTTCCGCACTTTCAGTTGTACTCTGCTTGCTTAGTGTTTACTTTCCGCTTGTTTACTCTGTGGTGTGTGTTTACTTTTCAAAGGCAATGCCTTTCCTTTTTACCGGGATTTACGCCTTGGTGCTAGTCGCCAGCCCCTGGCCTATGGAAGGCGGGCTTGGGGTAGTCACGGCACGGACCCCGAGGGCGGGTCGTGATAGAACCATTAAAATCCATTCATCCCATATATGTTAAAAGAAAATTTTCCTCATACTTTTTCCGGAAAACTCAAAAATTACCTTGTATAGTAAACAAAAGAACGTTTATTTCTATACCATAGAGTAAAAGTCACGACATTAATCATACATGGAAGAATAGTAAAAACTGTATAATTTTTTTTAAACATGGACATTGATGATAAATATAACCCAATTAAATACTTACAAGTAAACAATCTTGGATAAAAATGAGATTAGAATATTTGTCCCATACCAATTAAGATCGGTGGAATCATACATGTAGTAAAATAAATAAATTTACATCCATATGTAAATATCATATACTTCACAATAAAAATAATAAAACATTCATGGGAAGAATAAAAACCTTACAATAGAAATTAATTCTGATTTATACATATCTCTCAATGAAATAAATGTGAGATGAAATAATCTCTTAGCATATGTATGATTTCTTCCTTATATGTATGAGCCTCCTGTATAATGATTTATATAATTTCATTGACTTATTCATGAATCATAATCATTTTTTTATATCATATATGATTCATGTATGACTTTATATTACTTGTTCACTTGTCAATTCCATGTTGAAGCAACATTTTTGTGATAATTGTTTCATTTATCATATGTGTTTAGACTTGTTGTTCTTGATATTATCATGATTTACATAATTCAATAATGTAAAAAATGATTTATATATCATATATACATTCACTATATTTATATAAGGTAGAAAAATTAAATGAAATACACAGTTCATGGAGACGGTAGGCCACACATACTTTTTAACGCTGCTTTCCTTTCCTTATTTACTTGAATGGATGTAAGTACATGTCATATATATATAGGTATAAATAATTATAGTATAATTACTATGTAATATATCTAATTATTATCCATTATATATACTTTATAATTATTGTTGAATGGTTAACTTGGAGAATGAATCTCATCGCGTCGTAGATACTGTAACACCCAATGCTTCAATGGTATGTTTCCTTTTTAATAATATAACAACCTTTATTGCACGCAACATCGAGATTCTATCATACCACAACCAATAAAAATAGCCATTATGAATAGTAATTCCCACATTTTAAATTATTATAAATTTTATCATTCAAAATGGACTTAATTTGTGGATTTGGAATATTGAAATGAGCTTAGGCTCAATTTTTGGTATTTTTCTAAAATTGTTAAATTTTGAAGAATATTGGAAAACACTGAGTTATAATTTAAAAACAAAATTTTATTAAAATATTTATTTATTTTATTTGTAATTATTTCAGGTAAAAATGGGTACATAATACTTATATAATTTCAATTTAATTCGTTGGATTCAATTTATAATAATTTTAAATATATAAAAATTTTATTGAACCTTTTAACTGTCATTTACCCACCTCCTAGGAGCATTTTAAAATTAGAATAAAACATAATTTTACCACTTTTGTGAATTGAATTTCAAAAATCCGAGTGACACGGTTGATATTAGAAAGCAAAACGTGGTTCAAAAATATAAAAATAATTTTTTGCGTATAGTAACTTTTGACTTTTATTTTCCTTAATTAAAAGTAAATAGGGTAATTAAAGGTAAAAATTTTATTATTATTACCCTAAAACGTGTCGTTATTATATTTCATAAGTATAATTATACCAAAAACCATATAAATAAAATATGATCCTTTACATCCACTTGTATTAGATTATGGCATTTATTATTCTTTAATTCACAGAAGAGTAAAAAGTGTTAAATTCAAATCATAATAACTAAACCATTTTTAGTATAGGGATATAGATAAGAAAAATTCAATTATAAATATTAAGTAGAAATATTAAAATATTACCTACATAATGGTATTATATATATATATATATTAGACATTATAGTATTTAATTTATTTATGACACAATGATGATGTAGTAACTTCCAAATTAATAAAATATTAAAATATTTGATATTATAAATATCCAAATAAATGTAATTTGAGACTTTTTATGAATTAAACTAATTTTCAAGGTTAATATGACATTTTAGGGTTGGTTAGATGAAAGTTTTCGAATTAATAATGATTTTATCAATTTATCAAAAACAAAATACCAAATAGTGTCAAAATTGACATAAAAGTGTATTTAAAAAAAATATTACATTTTTATTGATTTTATATTCCTAAAAATCTAAGGGTTTTCCAAAAGACATATATAAGGATATGAGTATAATTAATGAACCACATGTGGTTCTCTTGTAAGTATATAGTATATTTATTAACTATAAAATATAAAAATACATATAGACTTGGTAAATGTCAAACTATTTAACAAAGAGTTAAATAAAAAAAGATAAGGTTAATATAGTGACCCAAACATGTCTAAAACCTATTGGTTTAGTGGTTTGAGACCCATCCCAAACATATACATTAAATAATTCATTTCAGATCCAATAGAATTTGAAAATGATTTTATTATAAAAAAACACTTCTTGCATTTCCATAGGTTCCCCTCACCTCTATTATAAAAGGTCAGTCCCCCTTCTCTCATATTCACACATTCAATGCCATTTGTCTCGGCCATCGTCTGCCCAAATAACCTCTCATCTATCCACCCTTAATTCTAGAGTCCTTCCATTACTCATTAAGCCAGCCTATGGGGCCCTTTCTATCAAATCGAAAGGAAGACCCTGAAGAAGAGGTAAATATTTCATCTCCTATTTCAAGTTCCATTCTTCTTCCACTTCTTCTTTATTTGTTATTTACATTCTAAAATAATAACTCTATTTTTTTATATATACTGTGTTTTTATTAAAAATATTTTACAACTATATTCATTATTCTATCCATCCATTGAAGGACATTTCACCATTCATGCGTACGTATGACTTACCGTCTCCATGTCGTGGTGTAATTTTTATTCAGTACTTTATTATTTAGATGGGAATATTAATGATGTTTAATTGATATAAATAATAAAATTAGAATGATTATCATTCTGTATATATGATATACCATCCAATTATATATTATTTTAATATCCAATGAATGGCATTGTCGCTCGTGCAGACATACGGATTACCATCTTCACAAACATGATGAGATTCATTCCCCATCGTAATCCATTCATGACTAATTTTCATTAGATTATTACAAATAATTTTGAAAGACTTAATATAATTAAGAATATGAATAATATAAATCCTATTAATAACAAACACTACATACAAAAATATCATATAATGGAAATAGATTCAGTTAACACCCAAAACGATGATAATATTAAAATATTTTTAACAAAGAAATATTAAAAGATCATATATGATATAATATTAAATTATATGAATCCTGAATAATTTAATAACAATTATTTCACCATTATACATTAGGATAACCTACCCTCGACCAAAGAAAATGTACAAAGTAGGGGGTTTCTTATCTCACATTTAATTCATTGAGATTTCCACTACTTGCTACCTTATTTATTAAATGTGGTGTATTGTGTAGATTCATTTAATATATATTATCATGATTCTATTTATATTAATTTTATTCTATGATTCATTTGTTTTTTATTACCTTTTGTCCATATGACTCAATTTATTACAACGAATTAAGGGTTTTTCATCTGAACTTTTATTCTTGTGAGATTCATGCTATATTGGCCACTATTTCCTTTTGAAAGGAATATTTACTGCCCATGATTGTATTCTTGGTGTAAAATGAATTAATTTAGTCATATTTAAATCTTCATTGTATAATCCTTCTTTCATGGGGATTATGCTTCATAAGTTACCAAATCGTTAAGGGAATTTCAAATTTCATTTTCCACTCATTGGGTTTTACGCATACTTCATTGATTATTTTACTACAAGATAATGTTGAAATCATAGTTTATTATTTATGTAGAAATTTATACTCCCCCTTGTGTGGATATGGTTTTGATAAAAATTATCACTCCATTGATAATTTCCCAATTCATTGATATGAACACAATAAGAGTAATCCAAACTCAATTTACATTCATTGAGTTAAACATCCAAGTCATTGGCGTTGTTATTACAAGAATATGTGTGAATTTCCTTAGATTGATTTATACTGAATATATTATCATATTTAGTGTATTTATAATTTTTCTACATAATTATGTCATTGATTTTTCCTTAATCTAAGGATACTGTCTTTATAAGGGACTTTATCTGCATTTACTTTCTTTTGAGAATTCATTGTTGTCATGCACCAATTCACTTTTATATAGAGTATATAATATCATTTGACATATTATATCATGAAATAATTTATTCTCATGATATAATAATGTTTTTATTACCTAAAATATTTGAATTCATGTGCCTCTCAATTGGTTAGAAACTCTATCTAAAATATCATTTTTTTTGTTTTAAAGATTTATTCTTCTAAATCATTCTAATTAATGTCAATGTTTTAAAAACAATTTAAGGTTTTATCTATATGGAAAATAGTGTGTTAAATATAAAAATACTTTTAAAATGTTTCAACGTGGAATGGGACACTTTTATTCATACATCTATTTTAAACGGCTTCATAATAAATAGTGATATTTTCAATCGTTTTCACAAAAAGGGGGATATTTCTCTCAAATAGTTATGAAAAATATTTTCATCTATGTCAATATCAGTCATTATTCTCGATTGAGGTTAATATATTATAATAAAATCTTCTATATTGTATTGAATGAGTAATTTTTGACTGTGGATGTGCTATTTTTATGCCATTCTTGGACTGTGGTTAGAGTATTGACATTTCATATACTAGTTTTAATACGAATGTTTAGATTATATTTCAACCTTTTAATAGGATGAATGCATTGGACATAGTAGGTGATTGGTGGAGCCCTAAATAGATCCTTGATGCATCAGTATGTCTCATGAGAAAAACTACTGTCTTGGCAGAAGGCCTTGTCAAAATCTTATTTTAGTCTTGGTTCAAGGCCTTGACATCGTGGTTATGAATGTCTGGAATTATGCATTACATCATTATAAAAGTGGCTATTGATATTGTATGTGATTATTAGACTACTAGAATATCCACATGAATAAGTAAATTGAATTATTTGATTTTATCTTTGCCATATTATGCTAAAGATCTTGTTTAAAAGGCTTTTGTTTTAGTCTTATACATTACCTTAAAGGTTTATGCTTATTTATTAATGTTTCTGCTATATTGTTATCCTTACTGAGGATCTGAGCTCACCCATTTCTATGTTTTATTTTTCCCATGCTGCGAATATTTATATTATGAAGAACCTACAAGGATAGTCTATGGGATCTCAATGTTTTCCTTGGAAGCCATGTTGATGTAGTTTTCCTTTTTATGATATAATGTAAAACTAGTGAATGTATCTAGTACTTCTAAGGGTACTAAAATAATCAATCTTTAGAGAATTCATATTTTTTTATCATGCCAATGATACATAATAATGCACCAACTCTGGGCTTCTGGGTTCGGTGTGTTACAGTTGGTATCAGAGGAAGTTTAGTATAATCCTTGGAAGCTAGATTTAGATAAATTCTGACTAGAGGATATAGCCCTAAGATAAAATTTGATGATTATTATATAAGAAATTCCTAAAATTTTGGTATTATAGAGATTTTTGAGTTTTCCAAAAAATATGTACCTGTTTGGATACAAGAAGGTAGAGGTGGCTCAAGAACCGATTTACCTAGGGGTAAAACCAAAAAACATCGCTTTGAGCTATACTCAAACTAGAACTAGTACAAGACAACGGGCTTTACTGCACTCTTGGTTACGACACACCCAGGGGATATGCTTAAGATAATTTAAATTTTCATTACATCTAATTTGAAGTATTTTTATATAAGATTAGAATAAATGAACTTGGTTATTCCTAAGGTGTTTCAAATTGAAAATTTTGTGTCATGATATTATCTAAATGATTTTTTGACTACTGCTAGTCAAACAATGCTTTCTGGTTTTAGTCAATGGTTGGATTCCAAAGAAGTCATAGTAACATTGTGCATGATGTAATAGATGGGAATAGTGGTGGAAATGAGAAAAAATGGAATTTTGATAGGCGTAAAAGATATTGTGATCATGCAAAATCAGTTTTCCGAAAATATGATCAACAACATATATATTAACCAACTTCTAAACTTAATAAAGAAGAGAAAGGTGATGAATTATAAGAGATACAGCAATGGAGACCATGGAGAAAAGAATACTAAATTTCCATTATGCAGGAAATGAGGAAGGAGACACCCAGGAAAGTGTCTCAATGGAACACAGAAATTCCTTAAATGTGAGAAAGAAGGACATAAAGTATAGAATTGCCAATGAAAAATGAATAATTCTATGGAAGAAAATAAAAATTGTCCCATGAATCCATTTACAGTCATTTGACGTAAATTTAGGGGACCCTGCCCTTACCGGAGTGAATTCCCTTTTATATAAGATATTTTCTAGGTCAAAAAAGCAGCTATGTGGAAATAAATCAATGGAGAAATGTTTAATAGTATATGTGCTCATTTATGATGTGACAACATTGGAATAATTTCATCCTTTATTTGTAAACTTCCATTATGTCAAGTGAAAATGATATTTTAGGAATAATTATCTTTTCTCGTGTGTATAAAGATATAAATAACCATTTCGTTTTATATGATCCTTGGGTTTCCTGAAATTACAAGTTATTATATTTTGGGAAGAAAATTCAAGGTATGAGATAAAATTTGTGGTTAAATTATGTTATGATTATTTTGAGGAATTCATCTCATTTTGGTAATGTTATAAAATAATGTTTTTTTGAAAAGGACAACACACATACCGTGTGACAACCCATCGCATCGGACAAAGCTGTGGGAATCGAACCCATAACTAGAGTGTGATTGGGATTTATCACCTACTATCAGACTACGTGATGTCCCTAGTTTGTGTGACTAATTATTTTTAGATAAATGATTTTATAGATAATAATAAGTTGTGTTGGGATATTACGCCTTATCAAATGAATTATCTTATTATAGGAAAATGATTTGGTAATTAATTGATAAATGTTATTTTGGAAGACGTTTTCTCTATTGGGAACACTATATATCTAAGGAAAATCGAATACTATGGGTTATTATTTGAGGAGTAATGGTGGATTTTTTTTCATTATTTTGATTGTATATTTATAGTGATTTGGGATATTTATTGAAATAAATAACCCATAATAGTGAATATGAGATTAGGTTAATTAATTTTAAGTATGTGACATTAAGAGTAGTTGATGTAATTTTGATATAAAATTTAACATTGAAGACTACATAACCAAATTTTTTCTATGTTTTGGGATTGAATGTTATATTGGATTATATTGAATGATTTTAAGAACAATTGTTTATTGAATGATATTTATTTAATTTTGGGGTATTTTTGGTTTATTTTTAGAAATTAAGATTAGTGTATCATTCTCTTTAAGAATATCATTTTGGGGGATCATCTGATAATGTATTAACCGTTTTTTATTAATCTCTAAAGACAATGTAAATATACATTTTATCCATTGTGGATCATGTGATTATCAACAAATTGATTCTAGCTCTTCTGGTGTGATCAAGTGATCTTGAATACTCATTGCTTTAAAAAAATGAGTTAGTGGAATAAATTTATTAACGAATGAAACTCTACTTAAAAAGTAAGTATCTCTCTTTATGTTCTTATTCAATCTCATAAATAAATTTCTCATCTTTATGAAATGAAACTGAAAAAACTATTGTTTGTTAACTTTTCCTACTGGGAAACTAATGACAGTTTGTCCCATCGAAAGTTTGTGCTTTTCTAGTTTTTAACTATCACCTGATCATGATTTATATCCCTCTCCATTAGAGAATTACACTTAGTTTATCATCTATATCAATTTTTTTCTACATGGAATCCTAGTATGGGTTATCTCGGGTGACCTTTGGACTTAACTTTCTTTCTTTTAAAGTGATAATTTTGTTAACTCTTTTTCCGATGTGGGACTTTCAATTTTGTTCCCATGGAAAATTTTAAAAATAGTGAGGAAGGAATTTCCAAAAGGGGAAAAGAATGTAACACCCCAAGCTTCCATGGTACGTATCCCTTTGAATAATGTAATAGCTTACATTTTACACAACTTCAAGATTCTAACACACAACGACAAATCAAAATAGCCATTATGAGTAGTAATAACAACTTTTTGACAAATTTAATAATTTTATCGTGAAAAATGGACTTCATTTTCGGATTCAAAATATCGATATTACCTTAGGGAGAATTTTTGGTACTTTTATAAAAACTATCAATTTTTGATGAATAGTGAAAGATAATGAGTTATAGTTTAAAACTGAATTTTTATTTAAATGATTATTTATTTTATTTAAATTTAATTTAGGTAAAAATTGATACATAATACCTATATAAGTTCAATATAATTCATTGGAGTCAGTTTATAATAATTTTAGATATATAAAAATTTATTGAACTTTTTAACCGTCTTTTACCCACCACCTAGGAGCATTTGAAAATTTAAATAAAACTTAATTTTACCACTTCTGTGAATTGAATTTAAAAAATCATTGAGAAAAATTTGATATCAGTAATTAAAATGTGGATTAATAAGATAAAAGTAATTTTGGTGAATAGTAACTTTTGACTTATATTTACCACGGTTAGAATTAAATAGGGTAATTATAGGTAAAATTTTTATTATTATTACCCTAAGACATTTCCTAATTCTGTTGGATATGTGTAATTTGACCAAAAACAACCTTAGTAAAAATATATGTTCCTTTATGTCCACTTGAATTAGATTAGGACATTTATTATTATTTATTTCAAATAATAGTTAAAAGTGTTTAATTCAAATCTTAATAACTAAAACATTTTTCATATAGGGTTATAAATAAGATAAATTCTATTATAAATATTTCCTACATAATGGTTTTTATTTATATATTTAATACATTAAGTAATTTAATTTATTTATGAAACAATAATGATGACGTAATTACCTAATTAAGGAAATATTAAAATATTTGATATTATAAATATCAAAATAAATATAATTTGAGACTTTTTATGAATTATAACAATTTTAAATGTTAATATGACATGTTATTGTTGGTTAGATGAATTTTTTTCAATGTAATAATACTGTTATAAATTTAGAAAAAAAATACAAAATAGTGTCAAAATTGACATTAAAGAGTTTTTAAAATAAATATTATATTTTAAATTGATATTAAATTCCTATATGTTTAATTATAATCCAAAAATCTTATATATTTATAGGGGTATCATTAATAAACCACTTGGGGATCACATAAAAGTATATTTTATGTTTATTAACCATTAAATATAAATTTATAAAGAGACATGGTAAATGTAAAACTATTTAACTAAGAGTTAAATATAAAATATAAGGTTAATATTGTGACCCAAACCATTATAAAACCTACTGGATGAGTGGTTTTAGACCCATATCCACCTTAGAATTTAAATAATTCATTTGTGAGCCATTATAAACCGAAAATGGTTTTATTATAAAATAATATTTCTATCTTTAGCTAATGTGCCCCTCACCCCTATTATAGTAGGGCACTCCACGTTCTCTCAAATTCACATCTTCAATGACTTTTGGATCATCCAACATCTACCAAAATACACTCTCAACTGTAATCTATTCATCTTAGTGGCCTTTCTTTAATCAGAAAGCCATCCTAGGGATCCCTTTGGATCAAATCAAAAATATGAACCCGAAGAAGAGGTAAATATTTCATCACCCCTTTCAAGATAAATTCTTCTTCCACTTTCTCTTTATTTGTTTTTTCCATTATGAAATAAAAACTCCAGTATATTCTATATACTGTGATGTTATTATAAATATGTTACAAACATTTTCATTATTCTATCCATCCTTTAAATGACATGTCACCATAGGTGTGTACATACTACTTACCGTCTCCACTTTGTGGTGTAATTGTTATTCAATACATTATTGTTTGAATATGTATAAATATGATGCCTAATTGATGTAAATATTAAATATAACATGATCAGTTTTCTCTATATATGATAAACCATACAATTATATATTATTTTAATATCCAAAGAATTATATTGTCGCTCGGGCGTACGTACAGATTATCGTCTCCAAGAACGTGATTAGATTAATTACCAATCATAATCCATTTAAGACTAATTTTAATTAGATGATTAAAAATAATGTTTAAAAACATAATATAATTCTGAATATTAGTAAGTCACATCCTATTCATAAGAAACACTACTTACTAATCAAATCATATAAAGTTAAACGAATCAGTTAACAACCAAACAACGATAATACTAAAATATTATTAACAAAGAAATTTTAAAGATCATATATGATATCATAATAATGTATATGATTCTGGTATAATTTAATAAAAATTATTCCACCATTAAAGTGGATGTTAACCTACCCACTACCAAGGAAAATTACATCGTATGGGGTTTCTTATCTCACATTTAATTCTGTGAGATTTCCATTCTATAACACTTATTTATTAAAGGCGGTGTATTATGTAATTCCATTTGATATGTATTATCATGATTTTATTTATATTCATTATAGTCTGTGATTAATTTGGTGGTAATTAACTCGTGGTCATACAACGTAATTGATTACAATGAAGTAAGGGGTTTTAATCTTACCTTTTATTCCCGTGAGATTCATGCTATATTGGCCACTATTTCTTTTTCTGTGGAATATGTACTACCCATGATTGTATTCAGGGTGTAGTATACTTTAATTTATGGATATTTACATATTCATTGTATGATCCTTATTTCATGGGGTTTATGATTCATATGTTACCAAATTGTAAAGGGAATTTCAAATTTCATCTTCCACTCATTAGGCTTTATGCATACATCATTGATTATTTTACTCTAATATTTTGTGTGGAATCACAATTTATTATTTATGTAGAAATTTACACTCCACTTTGTGTGGATATACTATTGATACACATAATCACTCCATTGATAATTTCTCATTTCATTGATATGAACTTGATAAGAGTAATCCTAACACAATATCCATTCATTGAGTTAAACATCCAAGTCATTGGTGTTTTTCACAAGAATATATTTTAATATCCTCTAATTGATTTAAAAAAAATATCAAATCATATTTAGTATATTTAATTTTTTCACACATAATTATGTCATTGATTTATCCTTAACCAAAGGATACAGTCTTTATAAGGGACATTATCTAATGTTACGTTCCATTGAGACTTCTTTGTTATCATGTACCAATGAAATCCTATATTCTCATTATATAACAAAGTTTTTATTACATAAATTATTTGTATTAATGTGCCTCTCATTTTTTAGAAACTCTAACTAAAATATCATTTTTTTAATGTTTTAATGATTTATTCTTCTAAATCATTCTCATTAATTTCCACATTTTAGAAATGGTTATAAGGTAATACTTATATGGAAATTAAGGTTTTAGAATTAAATTATGTTTTAAAAATATTCAATGTGGTATTGGGAACTGTGAGTCGAAATCTATTTTAAATAGCTTCTTAATAAATAGTGATATTTTCAAATGTTTACAAGAAAAAGGAGGATATTTCTCTCAAATAGTTTTGATGATTTTCTTCATCAATGTCAATATCCATCATTTTTCTCGATTGAGGCTAATATATTATAATAAAATATTTTATATTTTATTGAATATGTTATGTTTGACTGTGGATGTTCTATTTTTATTCCATTAATGGACTGTGGATAATGTATTGACATTTTTTATTCATGTTTTAAAATTAATGTTTAGATTATATTTCAACCATTTCATTGAATAATTCATTGGACTTAGTAAGTGACAGGTGGAGCCTTCTATAGCTCCTCTATGCATCGGTAGGTCTCATGAGACATACTAGTGTCTTGGTAATAGGCCTTGAAAAAAACATATTTGTAGTCTTGGAAGAAGGCCTTGAATATGTGGTTATGAAAGTCTTAAATTATGCATTCCATCCTTATGAATGTGGATATTGATATTTCATATGATTATTGGAATAGTAGAATATTCATGTGAATAAGTAAATGGCATTATTTTCATTATCTTTGCCATATTATATCGAAGTTCAAGTATAAATGGCTTTTGTTTTAGTCTTAGAGATTTCCTTAAAAGTTTTTTCTTATTAATGAAAATTTACACTATATTTTTATCTATACTGAGCATTTGATATCACACCATTCTATGTTTTATTTTTCCTAGGATGTAAAGAAGTATATTATGACTAACCTACAGAGATAGTCTATGGGATCACATTGTTGTCCATGGAAACAATGTTGTTGTAGTTTTATATTTTATGATATAATGTAAATCTTATGAATGAATCTAGTACTTCCAAGGATACTAAACTAATCAGTATATCTAGACTTGATCATTTGTGTTCATTCCAATGAAACATAATAATGCAATGACTCTTGGCTTTTGGGGTCGGGGTGTTATAGAGATGGTAATCCGTATGTACGCACAAGTGACGATATCATTCCAATACTTATTGAATGAAATTGGAGTAGATGATATAATATATCATAATTGGTATCATGTTATTATAATCAGTTATATTTATTATTTCGACAATTATACCCATCCATGTAATGTGGTGGTTGAAAAACAGATTACACCACCGTGTGGAAAAGGTAAGTTGTACGCACGCACGTGCGGTGATTTCGTTTTTAGTAGGATGGATAGAAGGTGAAATATGGTTGTTTGATATTCATAAAAATATATCAGTATAAAACTTATACTATAGTTATTACTTAATAATGAATCAAATCCTATATAGGATGTAGAAGAAGAAATATGTTTGAATGAATTGCTAAAGGATATTACCTATTCTTCGACGCGCCTCTTCTAATCCTCCTCATAGGGCACTAATGTTGGTATTTGAAGAAGATAAAGACATATAATATGATTCTAGATAATTTGAGTAGGAAAATTGGCAGGGTTTGGCCGAGTTTGAAAGCTCAAAATGGTGTGAAGAGAAGAGGGAGGAGGTGCCCTTTTATAAGAGTGTAGAGGCTCACCTTTGGAAAACATCAGAATATTAATTTATAATAAACTCAAATCCCACATAAAAACATCCACAGTGACTAATATTATTATATGAGATAATATAGTTTTTTAATCTCATCATCCAATCAAATTTAGAAATGTTTTTATTTTATATTAAACCATATCATTTTCATTTATCCTTATTTAACACATTAAATTTTATTTGGGGCAATAATATTATAAATTTTAAATGGTAATAAATATATGCTTCTTTTTTATGAATTGGAAATAATTAGATAATTTATGACATTGTCAACCATAAAAATTTCAATTTTTTATTTTTAAATATTTTTGTGATTTTTAAACAATATAATAATAAGTTATTTTTTATAAAATATGAATAGTGTCAATTTTGACACTATTCATTTATTGGAATTTAAAAAAAATCCAAACAGATGATTGATTCAAACAAAAATATTAAATATATTTCTAACATTTTATATGCATCTAGAAAACTCTTGGGGCACATTAATTTGTTCATATAAGATTTATTTTAATTTTTCTAAAACAATTTATTTGTTATTTCTCTTTGAAAAATTAATTACTAAAACATATTTATATAGTTTTTTAATATACTTATTTGTTCCATAAAAATTAAAATACTACAATAAAGAAAAATATAATTACTTTCATAATAATACTTTTATTCGTTTTTATCTTCTAAAACACCCATCTTTTAAAATTTTATGTTTATTAAATTATGAAGGTGAAAACTTTGATATCATTTAAAATAAAATAATATAAATGTCATAATCTATTTTCTAATGCTTCAAATAGTCCATAGGTAGACACTTGGATGTTTATGGTCTATATATACTTGACCAAAATGTTTTGGTCATGTTTTTGGGCATTTTGATGGGTATTATTTTTTTAATAAAAACTATATTATTGATTTTTCAATAAATAAGAAATTTATTTATCATTAATGTATAAGATATTAAGGTAATTATATATTTCTTAAAAATTACATATAAATTACCATGATAAATAAAAAAATTATATTTCAATTGAGTACTTATAATAAAAATTTATATTTTGTATAAACATATATTAAAAATACTTTGATTATTAATGTTTCAGTGAGACATATTTCACATTCCATTAAATAAAATAAATTAAAGGTCTTAATCACAATCATGTGTGTTCCAGTAGATTCCATTTTGAACCAAGTATTTTTTACGGAGAAATATAATCCACCAATGATATCAAGTCAATTGTTATGGTAATTTTATAATTTTATGTTTACCTTTTATTACTTGATTTTCCTTTAACTATGGTAAATAAAATATACCATAGTTACTATTCATAATGCCTAAAAATAAAATTTATCTATTTACACAATTTTAACTTTTTGATTTTAAATATTGAATCTATATTTACAAATAAAAAATCATAAGATGTAGTAATTAATTTAAAATTAATCTCATTGTCGAAAACAAAACAGGTTTTTTTAAAACATTGCAAAAGATTGAAATGATTTTACCTATTAATTAAATTTAAAATTAATGTTAATGACAAACATTATATTAAACGGTAAAAATATATTCTATTTATTCATCAAAACCGTTCAATATTTTAATTTAAACATAAAAATTATCTCGATGAAAAAAGTTGTTTTTAATTAAAATATAGAATATTTTTTCTATCCAACAAAATATGAATGTAATAAAAATAATGTAAAAATTTTATCCAATGTAAATTTCTATATCCTGATCAAAATAAGATGTTTAAATTTGAAAATATAACTTATAATATTCTAAAAATTTAGATTTAAAATCGGTGTGCCATAAAAATGTGAAAAAAATGCATTTTTTTAAAATACTTATTTTATCCAAAAAAATTATTTTGTTCTCATACCATTTCTAGAAATGTGTAAGATGAATGATAATCTTATAAAATTCAAAATTGAGTTAATAATATTCATAACAGCTACTTCATAATAATTTTATAACAATATATCATTGTTTAGTGAAACTCGGTATTGCGTACCACACAAGCTATCGAGGAAGGTCGCTCTTGTGGGTAACACAAGCCATGTCAGTGTTTAGTGTAGTGAAAGGTTACTCTAGTGTTGTTTATAACATAATCAAAAGAAATTTCATTTATAAATTTAACAAAATCTATACTCAATGTTGTGTAGAATAATTTCAACCAAACAAACTTGAAATTGAGTGTAACTTGAGATAAGAATTGTGTTGCGTATACTACATGCTAATAAGGTGTTGTGTATAGCACCGACTAATCTTGTTGTAGCGTAAAACACATGAAATCAAAGAAATCAAAAAGAATATATCTCATAAAATCTTTGGGTGTTATATTCTACGTCCTTAAAATGAATTTCTCCCTCGAAATTCATCGGGGTTATAAATCATTTACAACTTGAATGTTTCTTTCATAGAAATCCACATCATAAAAGGAATACTAAAACTCAATTTTAAAATGTAAAGTAAGAAACATAATGGATACCCAAATTAACTCATCACTACGTTTCCACATAGAAGAATATAGGTAAAAACATTGATATGGAAGAGAAATTTAACCATCAGGTTATAATGTAGAGGGGTAGAGAACATGTCTATGAAGAATACAAAAATCAAAAAGCCAATTTTTTTTATGATCTAAGGACATTCTGATTCATCAAAAATGAGGGTATTAGGACTACATTTTTGTTTTTCTATATCATTTCCCTAAAGTAGAAAAATTTTAATTAGAAGAAATACTTACTTTATTTTGGTATAATGTCATTGTTGGTCATTCCTTAAAAAATGTATACTTCATATCTTTATGAAATGATATTGAATTTTTCATTCATGAAGTGTTTTCAGATCATGTGATAGAATGATGGTTCATTCCATCTATCTCAAACAAAACTTCAGAAAAATTTATTAAATTTAAAAAGTCCATATATGATGACAATAATCATATATGGTTCCAAAATTGACTTATACATCATCTATCATACCACTTAATAAAATAAAACTAATTACTACTAACTATGGACATCCTGTAGTCTCTTGGTAGGCGATAAAGGCCTTTTGCACTTCGGTTTTGGGTTTGATTCTCACAACCTTTTCCAACGTGACGGGCTATCTCTCATGCTACATGTTATCCTTTTTCTAATATTACACCATTATTACATTCCAAAAAAATATCAAAAAATGTTCTAGCCTTAAAGAATACTATCAGATATCCATCTTAATCAATTCAACCCATTAGGATTATCCATAATACTTTTGTCCAAACTCAAAGTATAATGAAAATTATTTCTAGAAGGGTCATATAACAAGCATGTGAATACCATAATTTATCCCGCATATATCATAATATATATCTTGTTGGACACATTAAAAAAATTCCAATACCTTAATCGTGTATTTTTGAAACAATAATTACCATATAACCTTAGTGAAAACCTGAAGGCTATCAAAAGTTAACTCCTTCCACATACCAAAATCCCAAAAATTATATATACTCAAACCATGATATCTCTTGGTCCTTATATCAGTCATGAGATCATTAATAATATCCAAAATAAAGTTTTCCCTTACCCCTTCATTATTTACATATCAACTACATTCCAAAAGTATTTCAATCACTTATCATGGTAACTAGTACCATATTCTTTTGTAAAACCACAATGGACCAATACATAGATATTTCAATATTCCATAAAAGTGCCTCAACAAGATTTATATTGAATTCAAATTCATAAAACCTTTAATACATCTTCTTTAATTATTGGCATAGGATATGTCCTTCCTCAATTTAGAAGTAACCTCTTATGTCAGGGCATTGAGTTGGATAATGCCCATGTTCCCCACAGAGAACAAATTGAACTCCATAATAGATTTCCACTCTAAGCCCTTTTTCCCCACAATGATAACATCTTCCCCTCAATTTGAGGTATTCCGCAAGGATATTCTTCCCTTATTCTTGATATTTATAAATATTAATCATGCTTCCTCTATGTTCCTCACCATTTAAACATGCATAAAAGTCCATCTTCCTCTTATTTGATGACTTAATAATATAACTAAACTTCACCTTGTTAATCATACACCGCGATGATTGATTCATCATAATCATTATATATTTCTCTCCTATCGTAACAAAATTTTGTTGATAATAGTCACCAATTTTTGCATTGGAATAAATGATAACTGAATTCCTTCTTGTTCCCTCTATTGACTAAAACCAGAAACCATAGTGTAAGAAACTGATAAAATAAAGAGGAACCACATAATCATAGAAAGTCACTTATGGGATGTCTAACGTATCAAACATTCTTTAATACATGTCACCTTTGTTTCACCCTTGGTTGTTCATGATCGTCAAAATAATTTTAGGACTGTAACATATATTTATACTAATCCTTAGGGAAATCCCTCGACATACCGTAGAAATATCTCTAGGGATCTAACTAAAATTTTCAAATTCTAGTTTAAAAATTTTAACAAAACCTTCTCTTTGATACAATCTGTAGAGACCCAAGCATGAAATACATGGAAATTGCATTAATTTTGTGGAATACTTAATACATAACAAAAAAATAAGCCCAATGACAGTATTATTTTAGTGTCTTTGGAAACTCAGAAAAAAATCTTCTTATCATGGTGAAATATCTTCAGCATCTCTCATAAATATCCTCCCATTTTGTATTCATACCTAAAACTTTTCTTTATATCATTCGGAAAATAAAACATAAAAAGGGTGAGCTCAAATACTCAGTAAGGATAATAATTGAGATCATAAAACTAGCCATTAACATTTGAACGTAAAAATATGAACATAAAACATCAAAAACACGAGTAATGACAAAACTCTTAGCATTACATAAGGCATATATCATAAAGGAACATTATTCATGATAAAATATCATATTAATATAACATTTTATTATGGTAAACCATTATGAACCTTATATTATTTCCATAGTAGCCAAGGCATTGCTACCAAGACCATCATAGTGGACAAAGTCCATTACTAAACATGGTATAACTTTTGTTCCAACCATGTATTACTGAACAATATTTACTTTTCCTTACATCCATGTCTATCTCATGAGATTTAAATCATTAACCAATGCATTGGAGGGAGACATAGGTCCCACCTAACTCATAATTAAATAATTCTTTCGTGTTCCAAAAAATAAACATAAATCATTTAACCCAACGAATAAAACGGGTTTCATAAACATCATCACATCATAACATAATCCATTTAAAACAATTGATATAATTCCATCATAAAAAATAACAAGATGATAATAATAGAGACATTATGCTTCAAACAAAACCATATTAAATAATTCCATAATATTTGGAAAATATTTTTGATAAAAAACTTGAAATGAAATCTTGAGGAAAATATCATTTTTCTTTCAAATCAATTTCATTTCCCAAAATGAGGAGAAATTTAAAAGAATTTTTTTTAAAATTATCATCTAATATTTTATAGGAAGCTTAATGTAATTAAGGAATTATGAAATCGTAAATTTTTTTTCAATTCGTATAAGTTAAATAAACATCCTCCTTGTACTTTTTCCTGAATAGTCAAAAACTACCGTGTATGGTAAAAATAGAAGGATTCCTTCCATACCAAAAAGTTAAATTAATGACATCAAACAGAGATGTTAGAATATGACAAACAATATGAAACATATTTTTTTATAAAACAATGACATGGATGATAAATATAACCCTGGTAAATACTTACAAATAAACAATCTCGGAGAATAATGTGATTGAAATAATTATCCCTTACCATTTATGATCAGTGGAATCATACATGTCATAAAATAATGATAATTACATTCATATTTAAATATCATATCATTCATAATAAAAATAAAAAAAACTCATGGGAATCATAAACACCATACAAAAGAAATAGATGGTGATTAATTCATATGTCTCACAGAAAGAAAAGTGAGATGAAATAATCGGTTACCTTAAGTCTGGTTTCTCCCTTATTTGTATGAGCCTCCTTTATAATGGTTTTAATAATTTCATTGACTTATTCAAGAAAAATAGTAATTTTAATGATTTCATATATGATATACTTATGACATTATATTACCCATTCATTTGTCAATTCCATGTTGAAGTAACATTTTGGGTAATAATAATTTCACTTATCGTACGTATTTGGACTTTTTATTCATGATATTATCTTGATTTACATACAAAAATTATGAAAATAATGATTTATATATCATATATAATTTAATTATAAATATATATAATAGATAGATAAATGTAATGAAATACATCATTCATAGAGACTGTAGGCCGCACATACGCATGTACATTATTTTCCTCCCCTTATTGACTTGAATGGAAGTAAGTAGGTGAAATATATATAAACATAAATACATTAGCATTATTATTACATATATCTTATTAATATTCATTATATATACTTTATAATTATTCTTTAATGGTTAACATGAAGAATAAATCTCATTGCATCATGGTGACGGTAATCCATACATACACAAGAGCGATGATATCATTCCCATTATTGTTGAATAGAATGGGAGTGGATGATATAATATCTCATAATTAGTATAATTTTATAATAATCATATATAGTTATGATTTCTGCCATTATACCCATCAATGTAATGTGGTTGTGGAAAAATAGATTACACCACGACATGGAGACGATAAGTTGTATGTTGGGACACACAGTGATATCGTTTTACGTTGGATGGATAAAAGGTGAAATATGATTGTTTCATATTCATAAAACTTTATCAGTATACAACTGATACTGGAGTAATTACTTAATAATGAAACAAATCCTATATAGGATGTACACAAAGAAATAAGTTTGAATGAATTGGTAAAGGATATTACCCCATCTTCGACGCACATCTTCTAAACCTCCTCTTAGGGCAATAAATTTGGTCTTTGAAGAAGGGAAAGACATATAGTATGTTTATAGATAATTTTAGAAGGAATATTGGTAGGGTTTGGCTGATTTTGAAATCTCAAAATGGTGTGATGAGAAGAGGGAGGATGTTCCCTTTTATAAGAGAGTAGAGGGGAACCTTTGGAAACCTTCAGAATGTTAATTTATAATAAACTCAAACCCCACATAAAAATATCCAAAGTGACTCATATTCTTATATGAGTTAATATAGGTTTTTAATATCATCATCCAATCAAATTTAGACATGTTTTGATTTTATTTTAAACCTTATCATTTTGATTTATCCTTATTTAACATATTAAATTTTATTTGGGGTAATAATATTATAAATATTAAATGGTCATAAATACTTAATTATGTGTTGTGAATTGGAAATAATTGGATAATTTATTACATCGTCGATAATATAAATTTCAATTTTAAATTTTTAAATGTTTCTGTGATTATTAAACAATTTTATAATAAATAATTTTTTATAAAATATGAATAGTGTCAATAATCACACTATTCATTTATTGGAATTTAAATAAAATCAAAACAGATGACTGAGTCGAACCAAAATATTAAATAGATTTCTAACATTTCATATGCATATAGAAAATTTGTGAAGCACATTAATTTGTTCATATAATATTTATTTTAATATTTTTGAAACCATTTATTTGATATTTCTCATACTGAAATAAATACTACAACATATTTGTATAATTGTTAAATATACTTATTTGTTTATTAAAATTTAAAATACTATGATGAAGATAAATCAAATAGATTTCATAAGAATAATTTTAGATGAATTTATCTTCTAAAATACCAACCTTAAAATTGTTATGTCTATAAAATTAAGAAGGTGACAACTTTGACATAATTTTAAATAAACAAATATAAATGTCATAATCTGTTTTATAAGGATCCAAATGGTGGAAAAGTCTACATTTGGATGTTTATGGTGTAGATATACACTACTAATATTTCTTGTTCATGTGTTTGGGCCTTTTAGTGGGTAATATTATTATAAAAAAATTATATTATATATTTTTCACTGAATAAATAATTTCTGTATCATTAATTTATAAACTATTAAAGTAAATATATATTTCATAAAAATTAAAAAAAAATAACATGATAAATAAAAACAATTTATCTTTCAAATGTGTTTATATAATCGATTTATATTCTATATATCCTTATATTAAAAACAATTTTATTATAAAAGTTTGACTGAGACATATTTTACTTTCCTTTAAATAAAATAAATTAATGGTCAAAATCACATCCATGCGGGTTTTAATAGATTCTATTTTTACCAAAGTTTGTTTAGGGAGAAATATAATCCAAAAATGATATCATGGAATGTTTTATGGAAATTTTATAATATTATTTTCACCCTAAATTACTTGATTTACCTTTAACGGTGTTAAATAAAATTTACAGTAGTTACTATTCATAATGCCTAAAAAAAATTATCTATTTAAAAATCTTAAACCTAATGATTACAAATATGGAATCCATTTTTACAAATTCAATACAAATAAGATGCAGTAATTAATTAAAAATTAATCCCGTTGTCGAAAAATGGGTTTTTATTTAAAACATTTCAAAATATTGAAACGATTTTTCCTATGAATTAAATATAAAATTAATGTGAATTACATATATTCTATTAAATGTTAAAAATATATTCTATTTGTTTGTTAAAAACATTCAATATTATATTTTAACCATATAAATTATCTCGATGAAAAAAGTTGTTTTTAATTAAAATTAACGTATTTTTACAATTCATCAAAATCTGACGGTTATTAGAATAATGTCAAAAATTTATCAAATGTAAGTTTTTTTAAACTTATTTAAAACAGGAAGTTTAAATTGTAAAATTGAACTTATTAAATTGTCAGAAATCCTATTTATAATGGGTGCTCCATCAAAAGGTGAAAAAATTGCATTTTTTTACAAATACTTATTTTATCTAAAAAATATATTTGGTTGTTATACCATGGTCAGGAAATGTGTAAGATGAATAATAATGTAATAAAATTTAAAATGAAGTTAATACTATTAATAACAACTATTTCATAATAATATTGAAATAATATATCATTTTTTTTTGTGATACTCGGTATTGTGTACCACGCAAGCTTTGGAGGAAGGTAGCTCTTGCGTGTAACGCAAGCCAAGTCAGTGTTGAATGTAGTGATAGATTAATTTATTGTAGAGTATAACATAATAAAAACCTATTTAATTTTTAAATTGACCTAAATCTATACTCAATGTTGCGTAGAATAATTTCTACCCAACTAAGATTAAATTGCGTGTAACTAGAGGAAACAAATACTATTGTGTATACTTCATGCTAATACACTGCTTCATATAGTGCTAGATAATCTTTGTGTAGCATACAAAAAAATACATAAATGAAATTAAAAAGAATATATCTCATAAAATCTCACGGTGTTACAGATACCCTGACATGAATCATGAGGTAGGATCTCATGATCGATCATTCCTGGCCCACAGAGTATGCACTTGTGGGTGCTCTGGGGTGGACCTTCATAGCTGCCGGTAGAGAAATTGTGGGGAGGGCCTTCGCAAATACTACTACCACATCCATAATTGGGTAATTTATATATAGGGTTTTGATCCTTTATTGATATATGTTTGAGGGCATTAAGAACCACAGCTTCCCGCACAAGAGGATCATGTATGTGTTCTTCATTTCCCGATTCCCTTCGACACGTTTCATATTTTATAACTCTCTTATGGGTAATAGGGGTAGTATTTTGTTGGTACCTAACATAATATATGATTCCATGTCCTGTTGGGTCCGATGATTCCAATGGGATATGAAGATGAAAATATTTTTTTGGCAGGGATATATGCTTACCTTGGAGCAGCCACAACATTTGACTGATGTCCCCCAGTTGGAATGAGTATTTGATCCTGATATGGTTATCTGTATATCATGAGATATTTCTATCAACTCTCCTAGAATGGAGCCAAAATTCTTGAGTACTCTAGAGTAACTAAATCATTATGCGATTTAGTCTTTCCATTTTAGGAAATCGGGTCATGCGACTGGTTTCTTGCATTTTCCACTGATGCAATAATGTAATGGAATGTTTGTATGATATGTTATAGATCGAAATTGATATTACATCATTTACAGGATGTGATGAGATACATATTTTGATAGAACGGTTTTGACAGCCCATTCTGATATCCGATCAAGAGTTTTTTCCGGCTCCGGTCCACCATGACTTACCAGTAGATACTGGTAGTTCTCATATGTCAGGACTATGAGACGTGTCTGCCACTGGTTGTCTTATCTTATTTTTTCCATATTTTACTGGTGGTATTTATATTCATGAGTGGGAATTTACATCATCCTTCCTGATGCTATATTTTTCTCACATGCTAGGTATGTATCTCTAAGAATTTGGCGATGGTCATATTTATTTTCCACCCTATTTGGATGGATGGCTGGAAATGCGTCAACAGGTATTTGTGACTATGTTTAGATGGTTTCAATCTTATTTGGATGGATGTTATGAAATGCCTCATGATGTATTTGTGCCTCCATATAACTTGTTTTCACCCTATTTTAATGATGGGATTGTCGTGCATCGACAGATATATGCATCTGCCTATTGTTTTTTTCTCTATCTGCTCAACGAAAATGGAGAGAACTAATATGGTACGTGGTACTCTTTGATCAGTGTGTTGGATACCCAGTGTTGAAGATGTTGGGTAAGCTAGGGGTTCATGGTCTTCGTTGGGGCCTCAGCCACCTACGGTATCATTGATGTGTGTGTCTGCATCAGTCTTTGGGATGTCATTTCGATCGAAGGTTTCTTTCTGGGAACTTGAAACATACATATATGACATAAAGAACTCAATTCCTCATCAAAGTAGCATTCTTTTTGACATATTCATATATGTCTATTTATCTTGGTTCCCATACCCTTTACTCTATTTTTTATGTGGATTAAAGGGGCTCTAGTGGGGCAATACCACCACCTCGGTTAAGGATTCATATCGGGTTAAACATTTTTCTTCCACCTCCAAGGTTGTACGTTTCTACTGTGAATGAGGAAATGGTACAATGAGAATCATCACCCGTATCTTTTTT
Source organism: Viscum album (assembly GCA_963277665.1). NCBI lineage: Eukaryota > Viridiplantae > Streptophyta > Magnoliopsida > Santalales > Viscaceae > Viscum > Viscum album. Next base: position 1,788,617,389 of record OY728142.1, read on the forward strand.
CAGAGATAATTTTTTTTTTCAAATTCACCATTTCATTTGTCTCAACCTATTCTGTGTCATTATCCTTTAATGGAAGGTTGTATTAACCCCGCTTGGGCGAGGTAATACACCCCTCTTGTATTGTGAAGGAGATGTGAAAACTAGATGGTCCCAGAATGCAATTTCATGGGTTTAATTACTTGTGATATCGGTCCTCCATACATATAACTTCCTCATATGGTCTCTAAAGGGTTTATTCGGGGATCCAAAATCACCCAACGACCTTCGTATCCATGATTCAGGGACTTGATTTCTAATGGGAGGAACTTTTTGGATGCTTATTTGGCCAAAAACACATAAGGGCACCATTGGATGAGAGGTTGAGAATTCTGGATCACCACACCCCATCTAGGGTGGGTTACTACAAATTTCGGAACTCTCTTATAGATTTATGTTCTATTCATATGTCCATGAATCCTTGGTTCATTCCTAGATAGAGTGTCCACGGGCTACCCTTGGTTCACATGATCATCGTAGGCATACATATATTTGACGCTACAGAGGTGATGCTAACATGATCCATACAATAATTCCCTCTAGATTTTATCATCATACATGGGGTACAAGGTATACTTGATGTTTGGATCAGACCCATATGATGGGATTCCTACATATCCTCAAGAGAGGAACCAAAACCCACATTGTTTGGAATTGATGGGGCTTACACATAGAAGTTGTCCATTTGAGGGGGCATGGTTTTGTGAACCCTTTTGGAAGGGAACCCTTTTGAGTTTGGGCCTTTATGTTAGTGTCATACATATCCTAATTCGATCAAGAATCAGTGTTCTCATAGTTCATATTATATGGATGTTGTAATAATCAAAATCCACTAAGCCCACCAGAGTCATGAATAGAGTGACAAACAATAGGATGTGAGGGATCGAACCAACCACATACTTCTTCTCTTGTTAGTGGGTAAGGGAGAGCCTACAAGGGAAGATAGTGGGGCGACAATGAGGGAGGGTGCTGAGCAATGAACCTTTTAATGTGGGATGAAACATAAATTTCATGCATCCCATCCTCAGAGGATTGGAGACATACCTACATGGGAGGTCCCCGTGACTTGTTATCGGAAGGGGAGTAATTTCTTACTCATCAAAGGTTAAGAGAACATAACTCCTTCGACTAATAAATATTCCTCATTGAATGGAAAATAAATTAATCACACATAATCCCTAAAATGAGGAGTTTCATGTTGGAATTCCAAGGACAAAAAACATGTTTAAATGGAAATGTAGACCTATATACTGTCTTGAATCCTGATCTATTGTAGAGATATTTTTTGTTACTCCACTTAACATTGGTATGTAGACTCAAGGGGGAACACTGATTCACCAAATGGTCTGATCATACGGGTATGGTGCCTTTGTAGGAGGCTTTGGCCAGATATTGTGGTACTAGATTGTGGAGGGATTAAGTTGGATTGGATGATATCGATGGGGTGAGGTAGGAACCTGAGGAAATAATACCTGACAACACCCCATTCTGCATACTAATTTCTTTGGAATGATGAGGGATGCTCGGCATACCATAGTGGTATGCGGGCAGAGGGGCCATCCGCGTATTGATGTTTTGGGATGGAATGGCTATATTCCACCACGTACCCTAGCGGTATGTTTTCCATCATGTCATTTTGGGTTCCATGTGGGTGTTGATGTGGTATGTGGTTCCAGATTATATCTATGTAGTGATACACTATGAGGAACAACATTTTCAATGTTGGTTCAGGGTATTATCATTCAAGGGGAGCTCATTCGTGGGAATTAAGTGGATTGTGGTTCACCAATTAGGTATGAGGTTCTATTATTATTATTCAGTTCCCACATTTCATGGTTCATGGCTGGTTGTACCTTTAGAGAGTGTGCTTTTCAATTCAGTCATTGTTGTTGATTCATGACTAAAGCCTGAATCTTCATTGATTTCTTCAAACCTTTGGGTTCCCTTCAAGCTTTTGTCATCCATATTTTCTGAATTCTTTTTGTTCTAATTTTATATAGCAACAGAAAAATTGAATCTATTGAGCATGAATTACCATTTACAGAGGTCCATGCTGAAATATCTTGACCCACATAAGACTTGTTCAACCCCAGTTTGTGGAGGATATGGTTCGCGATCATGGTTCGCAGAACCATGCCGATGTAATTTGTTCATGAACCCTTTAGTTTAAGATATGGTACAAAGATCTCCTTCATGTGAATGATTCCTTTGAAAAAATGGTTGATAGTCCACATTGTTCGTTGGATATCACTATGCGGGCCAGCGCCTCACAGATCGTTCCATATATAATTGGTTCGTGATCCAGGTGGGTCACAAACCCTTCTTGGAGATACTATATAGGCCACTCAAAATCCATTGAAAAATTTTGTTCCTTCATGTTTATTCTGAACTTTTCAACTTAATTTGAGTCCATTCACCATTCTTGACATGTAAGAGTTCTTGCTTACTTCTCCAATGTGATTGTGGGATTATTTTCTTCCTTGGATGAATTTGAAAGACCCTAAAGTGATAAAGATATTCATGTTCATGAAACATGATGTCCAATCTTTTTGAATTGCAATAATTTTGAATCAATATTTTTTATGCATGATATTTTGACTAGTAAAGAGTCAATTGATACATATATTTCGTAGTCAATTGATTATGTGTAATGTGTTTTTAATTTCATACATCTCTATATTTACTTTTCCTTATCTTGTTATATGAATGGAATGTGTTTCATGTAATTTACCATTCCATATTTATTACTCAATTCCTTATCAGTTATTGATATCCTGGAATGGGTATTCAGCTGTTACATTTCCTTCTTTACTATTTCCATTGATTCATTATTTCCTCCTCTATAGTTTTCCCTTACTAATAATTTGTGATAACCCTTGTTTTTTTCATTCCTCAGGATTACATTAATTGTAATATGAATGATATGCAATGATACACTAGATGGAATATTGATATTAGCCTAGAAACAAAAACAATTATGTTTCAATCAGTGTATTCATTAGTCACACATGACTCATTAATGTACCTAGTTTACCAAGACTACTAAAATGTTCAATACTTTGAAAAAAAATTAACTCGTATCTTATTCTAATGTAATGGTATCATTAAACCAGATTTGGGCATTTTCGGGTTAGGTTTTCAATGTTTGTACTATAATATGTTTCGTATCCACATTGGGAAAATGATTTAGGAAAAAATATATCAGAAAACAAAAACCCTATGATATAAATTGATTACAAGTATATAATAACACCCTTGAATTCTAGTAAAGTACATATTATGTGGGTATTCCTAGAAATACCCCCATTTATGGATACTACATATGGATGTGGTTCAGGAATAGATGTACCAAGAAGTAGAAAATCTGACAAAGTGCATCCATACTGAGTCGAGCGTAACATGGTAAATGAAAATAGGCCTTATTGTAAACCCGGTTTGACGGTAATTGGGGATATTATTTGCATAAATAAGATTTTATTTACAAACCATTATGAGAGATTAGAATAGATAATGACAAAAAATGGAATTAGGATAATCCTAAAGTGTCTTAGATTGAAAACAATGTGTCATGATTTAAACATATAAAAAATGATTATATGGTTTTTCTAATATGATAATTAATGCTCAGACTATGGTTTTTGGGTTTATGAAATTCCATATTCTAAAGGATAAACTATATACCAAGCAAGGACATTAATTGAAGTTAAATGATTAAATATTTTTATATTGGGTGTAATGTCCTTGAATTTCTGTATAACTATTTTTAATTATATGGAATTATTTTGATATCGCGAAATCTGACGTCACACGATTCTGAGGCACATAGTTCCCAAAATGAATTGTCGAAATTTTATTAAGAATTAATTAATGCACCTAAGAAGATTTCATGAAAATGTGTAATAACTCTTTAATGGTTTCCTGGATCATAAATATGAGGGAACCGTTTTTCTCAGGATGGAGGTTTTACCCTATGCGCGACTAATGTTTAGTCAGCCCAAGCCTACGGTGAGAAAACCCGACAATTTCATACTCATAAATAAAATAATAAAATAATGTTATTTTAATTTTCAAATTATTTTAACACATGAACAGTAACTTGAATTAAAAATATGACACCACTGGTGAACTCATGAGTGTATGGTTTCTTTATTAATATACTAACATTAGCCGGCATGGGCCACCAGATAAATTTTTTTTTGGCCGTAAATAAAATAATTATGTGTCTATTAATTTATAGAAAAAACTATAACATATAAACGGTAACCCAGATTGGAAATTAGAGAGTATCATTTGGTTCGATGGGGCATGTTTCACTTAGGTAGAGTCTAACCTCGACCAGCGCAGGTCGAGTGTGACTGCTAATAAAATTTTGAGCTTTTTTCAGGTATTTTTAGTAAACACATGAGCAACATTTTATAACATTTGAACTGTTGCTCGAATTAAAAACTAGATGGAATCATTGAATTCACAGTTATGTGATTCTCTTACAAGAGTCTAATCTTTGAATGAAATAGGTCAGGTGAAAAAGCTATTTTTAGGGACTTTTGAAATATTAATAAAATAACATGTTTTCTATTTTATTTTCATTCTTTCTTGCATTTGATGAACAGTGCTGGTGGGATTGGTAAAGTGTCAAGCCAATAAATGGCTTGAATATTTTTTTCCTATAACCATACCATTGAGAATTTGAGTGGTTCATTAATCAAATGAACCTCATCAATTCCATGAGCATTGCACACTCCTTCTCCTCTTCTATTTTTATGGAACTCAGGGAGGGGTGTTGGAAAAGCTTCACCAAGCAACGAAGCCCTATAAATGTACTATGAAACCAACCACATGAGGATGATACTGGTTTAAGCGAGTGGTGACGTGTTCCAAAGAGCCACAAACTGATGATAATGACAAAGGAGGATATGTCGACCAGTGTCATCAAACATATCTTCTAGGAATGTGGTTATTTTTTGTTTTGGGCATTTTTGATTACCTCTACCTCGTTCTTGAAATTATACAAAGAACGTGGGTCAACTGACTAATGGGTTGATCCATGAGTCATTAATAATTGTGGGATGTTGTTGCCAGGAATCTTGATGGGTTTATCTTTTTGATTAATTAAATTATTACTAAAACCTTAACCCCCCTCATGAAACGAACTAACGCGGAGGGTGTGGGAATAATGAACATTTCTTGAATCCTCTACTACATTTTTTTGGTTGTGCCACCTTGGACGACCTCGAGCATGTAGATGAATGCAGCAAGAGGAAGGTCGTGTCTCATCAGCTGCAGAAAACGGAGGAGGTGGCCTACACGCCAGCTGACCGCCAGAAGGTAGGTGGCGCAACCATAGTGTCGTCGGCAAACAGAAGCCATAGACGATGTCGCGGTGGAGGCTGACCCTACCTATAGTGGGTTCTGCGATGACCATGAATCTCCCACACGGTGCCACCACCTCACCATCCAAACGTATTTTGGGCCGTTCGAAAATCTGTGAGACTATTGTGGGGTGGGGGGGGGAGGTACACCCCCCCCCCCCCCCCGCGTCGAACCGAACCGGGATGCCACCCATGAACTGGGCCGACGCCATCACATGGGAAACCACCCAAGAGCTGAGATACCACCATCACGCCGGGCCGCTGCCCTTTGAGACGAGATGCCTCCCTCACATAGGCTGCCACCAACTAGTTAGGCCACCACCCTCATGTCGGGCCGCCACCAATAGACCGGACCACCACCCTCAGAGTGTGTCGCCGCACTCAGAGCGTTACGCTGCCCTAGTGGGCCGCATCCCCATCGAACTGGACCACCCCTTTTTGGGTCTCCCTATTCTGGTTAGGCCGCCCTTGCAGGCCGCCCCTCTTATGGGCCTCATTAGACATCGGCCCATTTGGCCGAGTATTCCTCCACCCATCCCTGACTGTGTCAGGCTGGGTCAGTCTATCCAGTTAGACCATACTCGAGATCAATCGGGCCTAGAAACACTCAAATGACCTTTTCTTGATAACTGGGAATCCATTTGACAAACCATCTTTGGCCCTGAAATCCATAAATTAATATGGTTATTTTGGAATACTCCACTTGAGGTTTTTAAATAGTTGGAGTTCGACCAGGTTGGATCAAACCTGAATTGAACCGGGCCCTCAGAACTAAAACACTTATAAGTCACAGACCTGTCATCTGATTGACACACCGTCTATCACATTGGACCCCTTATGACATGTCAGTCCTTTTGGGTTACACCATTGTGGATCTTATTTGTGGTTGAGGTACGAATGATATCTATATGGGAAGAGTCTACAAAAACTCAAGTGCACTGAGTGTGAGGAATCCAGTGAGTGAATGTAACCTAATGAATGTGCATTGATCCTATGTGGGTCAGCATCTATCAATCTTGTGTGGGTCAAAATCTTTCAGATCTTTTGTGGGTCAGCGCTCATTGATCATGTGTGGGCCAACGCACACCGATCCTGTGTGGGTCAGATCTTATGTGGGTCAACAGGGGTTATTAATTATCGATTCTATGTGGGTCAGAAGCAGTGATTCTTAATAGAATAAGATGATCTAGATTACAACTAATCATATGTATTTTTGTACCTATGTTATTCCGAATTGTGAGCTGAGTCACATCTATCATCATGGTGTTACCTGTGTGGTACTCCTAACACTGTTGTGTTACGTATGTGGTACTTCTATCTTCGTGGTTTTACCTATGTTTTTCTTCTTGCATCAGGGTGTTACCTATGTGATACTTCTACCTTTGTGGTGTTACAAGTGTGGTACATCTAGATTCGTGGAGTTACCTATGTGGTACTTCTATCATTGTGGTATTACCTATGTGAAACTTCTATCTTCGTGGTGTTACATGTGTGGTACTTCAATCTTCATGGTTTTACATGTGTAATACTTCTATCTTCCATGTTTCCTATGTGTGGTACACCTATCTTCATTGTGTTACCTATTTTTTAATTATACTTATGAGGTGTCACTTGTGTGGTACTTCTATCATTGTGGCGTTACCTGTTTTGTACATCAAAATTTGAGGTGTTGCCTATGTGGTGTTACCATTGTGGTTATTCTATTTTTGTGGAGTTACAATTGTTTTATTAATCCCTCATGTATGATATGAGTATGTCTTGATTACTTAGATATATGTATATGCATATACTTAAGTTGAGTTGATATCTATTTCTTTGTGGTATTTCCTCATTGGAACTACATGAGACCTATAGGGGTCTCAGGGTCCATACTGAGTGTTGTTATACTCACCCCTACACCGACATCGCCCGCACCTTGTTGTATCTTGTGTAGACGATTGAAAATATTATTTGAGGATGAGGGAGCTAGGACTGGACAATGCTCGTTGGTGGACCATTTAGCGTGACGTGACTCGGAGGTGACAGACATATGAGGAGCGCTGAGGAGGCAATATGTACCTACCCCTCATGTTGGATCCTCGTAGGATCACCCTATAGCTATTATCGGTTTTTCAGTTAGTATTGTTCTTTTCGTTGTTCTAATACTCTTATATATGGGCTTTTATTCCATCCCATTTTCCATTCAACACTCTTTTACTACAGTAGTTTACTTCACAGTTGCTTATTGTTCTGTTCTCGGACTGTGTGTTTGTACAGGTTAAAGGAATTTCCTTCCCATTTTAGAGAATATGCCTTTCGGTGCTAGTCTCTAGCCTCTGGCCTATGGAAGGAGGGTTTTTGGTAGTCACAGCATGAGCCATATGGGATGAGTTGTGACAATGTGGTATTAGAGGAGTTTGGTTCTACCGAAGAACTAAGACTCTGGTCTTTTCATTGTGGAAATATTGTTGAGTGTTATGAGTTTGGTTTTCAGTTTGGGGAGTCCAGTGTTGGTGCGGCGGCCTATTTATCAATAAAACAAGACCTATAAATTTGATTTCTAACTTAGTTCATGAAAACAATGATTGTTTGTGTATTTTAAAAATTTTGGTTTTGATTTCACGGGAGTCAGCTCAATTTGTATAACTTAAGGAACGTGGCACACATGTTCCTTATATGGATGCAACCACGTAGATAACCATCAAGGATTCTTGAGAGAGTACATGATAACGTCCCACCGAGCGATGAGGCTCTGATGCAAGGCCCTCTTACTATGTCGGCACCATCGGATGGTGCACCTATAGCACAACCATTCATTTTGAATAAGTTACCACTAGTCGTACTATCAGACACTGTATGCCGACTGAGCGCATTTCAAAAGTTCTTGTGGTTGAGGCCTCTGTGGTTTTGATGCGAGACAGATTCCCAGGAAGCAGGGGACTTACTAAAGTATGTGGCTTGAATTTTCTACCTATTTGAGACACCAGTAGGGAAGATAGTGAGTTTAGCTGTTAGTCTTTTCCAGGGAGTGACCATGAGGCGCATAGTGATTAGGATTCGTTACGTGACTACTGCCCGAGATGGTACCTTTGGGTAGTGTGTCAGTTATATCACTGTTATTAGATAGTATTTATGACCAGAAGAACCGGTAGAGGACACTTGTAGGCTTATATCCTTACACGTGTTTCAACATCAGATGCCCCTCAGGTTCTGAGGTGAGCCCGACACACAGGAAACTAAGGACTGGATTTAGGAGGTGGTCGAGTTTCAACATATCCATGGTACCATTTGATCAGATGGTGGTCGAGGTATAGATCCTTGTACGTGGCTCAGCAGGATGATGATAGGGGTTAGGTTAACTTGATCATGAAAAGAGGTGACATTTTGATGGAAAATCATGTAAACCTTCCTTATAGAAGGTGGTGTCTTTCCATAAAGATCTAACAGATGAGAGTTCCCAAAAAATTAAATAGATTTTGCAGGATGACATATCAGTGGATAAGTATTCATCGAGTTGTACCATCCATCTGAGGTACTCGACGAATAAAGTATTATTAATTCTTTAAGTCTCGGACCTCTAAGCGAGATGTGTTTAAGGACATCTGAGTGAGTAATTTTGGAATATGCATTCCTTCTTATTTTAGGGTACTATATAAAACCTTTGTGGTTTAATTTTACTTTTATGAGTTGATGTGTCTAGTAAATTTTAATAGTGGGGATGTAGGAAACTGACGCTAGAATCAGAGACTTGGGTGTGTGAAATATCTCAGGAAGAGGAAGTAATAGGGACAGATGAATCTGTAGGGCATCATACATAGAAGAGGATCTTGGAGAGCAGCAGGAGGTGGTGCATATTTTGATATGTTACAACCACCACCCCAATATGGTCCCCACCAGGATCAGGGAGCTGGAGGATAGGGAAAGGGAGTATCCGCATGCGGTCAAGGAGTGTGACCTAAGGGCTCCAGGAGTGATTCGAGGTATGGTATGTGTCTACTACTAGATGTTTTATTAATATACAAAGGTACAAATCATTCCTACATTCAATGAATCTTGTTCAAAGACCCAGTGTTTCTATTTACGACATTGAATTGATCCTCAAGTTTAGAGATACCTTTCGTAGTAGACTTGATAATCACACTTACATTGATGGTGTGATCTGACCTTTGAGGAGAGAGTTTCGTTTGGAGGCTCTTGGTGGCAGTGTCGAGGCCTTACGACATTAGATTAGGTATAGAATGGATATCCACAGTTCATATTAAGATTGATTGTATTAGGAAAAAAGGTTGTTTTTTCACTACAGTTTTGGAATTGGGTTTTCATTGGTCGGTGAAAAGGAAAACCAAGAAACATAGGTTCAACACATGCATTAGGGGATGCAACTTATCACTCATGATTCAGCCAACCATTACCACATGGATTTTGGAGTTTTTATTTTCCTGTTCCCAAATGGAGTGGCAGAGTGTGTGGACATCTTTTCAATGTATTTTTCTATAATTACCTCTTTGAAGGGAGAGGGAATTCGGATTTGGCTGCATAATACCTGATATTTGTACCTACCTACTCTAGGGCATTCACACCCTTGTCATCTTTGGAGAAGAAGAAGAGCCTTTCCTATGGAATAAAAAGTTTCAATAGATCTTTCAGAAGTAGGGAGAGAAAAAATGGCCAGATTTTATCCAAAACTATGACCTTAATATATTCTTTACTCATATGAAGAGGATCATGATAATAAACGCACTTAGCAAGAGGTTTGGCCAGCAGCTGCTGGGTGAGGCATCAAAGCAATTAGTAGTGCTGTAGATATCCATTATTGATAGAGATGGCGGAGCTCACCTCCAGTCAATGATGGTCACTCCCCCAATTCTTTAGTGAATTCAGGAGGCATAGCTTGAGACCTTTATTGTGGTTCTTGATGTGCTCAGATATCCTCAAGAAGGTCTCCCGATGGATTTTCTGTAGGTGGGGAGCACATCACCCTTTTTTTAGGATGCATCATGGTACTAATGACGCCTCGGAAGGAGGTGTTTTGGGATATCCATACATACCAATTAACAATACATCATGTATCGACAAAGATATACCAGGACCTCTGGTGTCAATACTGATGACCGGGGATGATGAAAGTAGTGGAAGAGCCTGTATCACGATGCCTCACCTGTTAGGAAGTGAAAACTACTCAGATATAGCAGAATTATTATGCCAATTGGATGAGGGAGACCATGTATTTCTATGGGTCACACCCACAGATGCACCAGGTGCATAATTTTTACCATGTATGGTAGCCGAGGAGAAGCGTGTATGAGCAGTCACACATTATCGACCATGGAAAGATTGACTTAGATGATGGATCGATGTTTATAGAGGTTCCTGTAGATATTTAGGATCGAAAGGTGGAGTTCACTCATGGGCAGTCGATACCTCTGGTGCACATTCACCAGAAGCATGATAACCTCCGGAAGTGCACATGGGATTGGGAGGCTCTGTTTCATGTTCTGTACACCGCATTTATTTCTTTACTCAATGTTGTGCCTTTTTGGGACATAAATATCTATGGAGGAGAGAATATAATTTCCTGGAATTTTCATATAATTTTTTTAAATATATGGAATTATATTGAGACCAAGAAATATAACAGTACGCGATTCTGGGGCCTGAAGTGTCTGGAATGAACCGTCGAAGTTTTGTTAAGCATTAATTAACGCGAGTAAGTTGTTTTCCTCAAAAAAGGTAGAATAACTTTTAAACAATTGCCCAGATCTATAATCTGAGGGCACCATGGCACTCTGGATGGTAGGTTTACACTAGGCAGAACTTAAGTTTAGTTGGTGCAAGCATACGGTGAGAAAACCAAAAAATGGAATAACCATCCATAAAATATTAAATAAAGTTATTTTATTTTTAAGGGGATTATAATTAAATGGTACTAGGTGGAAAATAATTTCATAGCCCGATTCCTTTTCACTGGGTTATATTACTTCCTCATTGTCATTAATATTCAATGATTATGTTTGTAATAAATTATTACAATCTATTTTTTTATTTCCACTTAACATATGTGTATTTAATGTTGACAGAAACAGAATATTCATTTATTTATTCTCAAATCAATGTTATGGTCCGTAAAAGGGTTTAATTTAAAATATGTATTTGTTTGGGATTATTTACAACAGAATTTATATTTGAGGAAATTAATTACTAATTTTCTAATAAACCTATTAATTTTATCAACCTATGATTTTTCATGAACTTCCCCAAGTAATATTACCATGTTTATGATCTTTGGTACTCAAAATGTTTTCAAATGTGTTTTTTGGAATACCCGACATCATTTATCTCTTTAGTCAGAGAACTAGTATTCTTCTAAAAAATATGTTTTTTCATGGGGTTCTAAAAAAAATTTCAACCAATAAAAATTATTTTTGAAATTAATTTTTACCCTATTGGTCTTTTATAATTTTTTTCAATGGAGTCATATTATCGCTTTATGAACAAGGAATTTTTCTAACCTTTTAACCATGAAAAATGAATTTTACTTTTACCTTTTATGACATATATGGATTTTACAACATTCATTACTCTGATTATTCCTTGGAATGTTGAAAAGGTTATTTTTTGATGAATTTTTTAGATGTTATTTAAAATTAAAATTAGTTTAATAAAATAAAAAAGGATATTTTACTAATGATTTTTTTTAAAGACCTTTTTATAGTACTTCCATTCATCTAGGACAAAAACCCATTATTTTTACTCTATATGGGACATGTTATATTAATATCACCCATATTCTATATCTTCATGTTTTATGATTGTTTTTTCCATGTATAGTATTTAAATTTCCTTCCTTGATTCCTTGGTTAACCGACTTTGAAAAATTTTACTTCCTAGGATCATTAGACCTTGAATTTCCATAAATTATCTATATAATTTAAATGGATATGTTTTTTCCTAAAATGTATACCATTTATGCATATGAAATTAAATCTGATAGTTATTTTATTAAATAGGGAAATATTTATAAATACATATTCTTTTTTAGTACGAATAGTTGATATGGAATTTTATTTATTAGATATGAGGAATGATCAGGACTTGAAATGATGGTTGGGGTCATAATTTAAATGTACCTCGATTCATTAACATGTTCTCATGAGAAAAACATGTTCTCGTTTTGAATATTGTTTTAACTATATTTTAAAAATATTTTGTGAATGGTCTAGATGGAATTATTTTTCTTGTTTTTAAGACATAACGTCTAATAATTATGAATTGCTATCATTTTGACTTAGTATTTGTTATCTATGAGATTTTACCAATGAAAAATCCTATGGATGTATTTAATTATTTTTGTATTGATTATGTGGCATGTGTTTTCAGTTTCATACCTTTTCATATTGATTTTTACTTATCTAGTTATTTGAATGACTTGTGTTTCTAGTTATTTACCTTGACACATTATTTTCACACTTCTTTCTTAGTTTATTGAATATTTGGAATGTTTCATTAGTTATTTCCTTGAAATATTGACTATTATAACTTATTCATTATTTTTTCCTCTATAAATTTTCCTTTCTAATCATTTTGAGATCACCCATACTTTGTTTCCTTTCCCTGGGATACCCTGAATTGTACTAAGAATGATATATAATGATACTCTATATGGAATATAGATATTATCATCAAATGAAAAGGAATTATTTTTTAAATAAGTGTATGGATTTTTAAAAATTAACTCATGAATGTGTATGATTTACATTGATTTCTAAACATTTTGTTCCTTTTTCATATGATTTACATATATCTTATACCAATGTAATAGTAGAATGACAGTAGTTATGGACTTTCTAAGGTAGAGTATCTATATGTTCAATCATAATGAGAATTATAGTAATGTAATAAAAATATTTTTTGTTTATTAAATTCAATTTTATAACCATTGATGTAAGGAGTTAATAGATAAATGAACACTCGATTGTGGGTGGTGGTAGTCCGTACAAACACATAATGAAAATTTAATTGTCATAATCGATGTTAAAAAAATGAAACATATAATTTTTAATACTTAAAATAATCAATATCTTTATCATTAATATCAAATATATGAATGAAAACTATCATCATTATCATCAATGTAAATTAGAATTAAAAAATTAATCAAATCACATTGTGGGTGTGGTAGTTTATTTGCATACACAAGCGACATTATCATTTTCCAACATATGGGAGGGTTTGATGTAATATTGTATTATTTTATAAAATAATAATAATTATTTCATAAATATAAATATATATTCTACATCCATATTAATAGTCAACCATGTGATTTAGTGATGAAAAATTACTTAAATCTTGTTATGGAAGCGGTAATTCGCACAAACACACAAGTGATTATTTCATTTTCCATAAGAAAGAGAAGAGAGAGATAATAATATTTCTATAAATATAATAAATATTTAGTATTATTTTTTATAATATTATAGTTATATTATAATGTATATTTTTTTTGTTCAGGCTGGAAAAATAAATAAACATGATGACACATGGTTATGTTTTATACATCTCCGTTAGAAACCCCCTTTATGTTACATTTTATGATATCAAGGACATGTAATTTGTTGATAATAGGATATGTAGGTTGTTGATATGTCTTTTTTATGTTATCTGAGAAATTACTGGTTGAGTTAAATAGATTATATCATGTGAATAATAGAATATAGGAGGAGGCTTTTTATATGTGAGGGGAGATGAACACTTTTAATAATTCATAGATTTAAAATAATATACAGTCCAATTAAAGGAAAAGTTAAACTAAATCAATATTAATTGAAATATAAATATTTAAGGGTATAAATTATATAGAAACATGTTAGAAATTTTGATATTTTTTGACCATTTCAATATATCTTAACACCATTTACCTTATTTCACCCATTACAGTGGTGATGAAAATTTATCATGATTATTATTCATTATGGAAAAAATAAAATTGAATTGAATTATAAACATTATAATCCTAATTAAAAATATATATATATATCTTTTATTGTTATGTTTTAATAATTTTTAAAACTATTTTTAAAATAAAAATACAAAATTAAATAAAAACTATTTTTAGAAATATTCCCATTTTAAATGTAATCAAATTTTATCACCAAAATCAATTTTATTATTATTTCCCACAGAATTATTTGAATTATATTTAATTAAAGGATACTAATATTACATTAAATCAAAACCAAATTAAAAATTATTTATTATAATTATTGATTAATAGAGAATAATGTAAAATAACTTTTATTTTAATAAAAATATTACATTTATTTTTAAATTATCATTCCTAGATTTACCAGGTTAATGATATATTTTTAAATGAGTTATATTAATTTTTAAATATATATTTGGTCTAAAATAATTTTTTTATAAACTTTCAATTCATTTTTATATAATAATAACTCCAAATAAGTTACATTGTTTATTAAATCAGTATTTTTCATTAATCACACAAAAATTAACAATTTATGAAAAATCTCAAAATTTCATCCTAAGATAATTTTTACATGTTAATTTCAAAAAAACATCCATTAAATATATTTACAAATGTATAATATTTTTATTTATATTTTAATCTAAATCATGAACAAATTTATAGGAATTGTACTATATTTTTTTTAGAATGAAATATTTACTTATTATAATTGATGTTCAGTTGTTAACGAGTTGGGGTCATGTATGGTAGGATGTGGGAATGGGGATGATGTCCTATATATTAATTCTACCATAATATGGTTTCAAGGATGATGATATTATGATATGTGCGGGAACACACAAGAAATGGGGAGGGAATAGGGTTTATGTCATGCATATTTACATAACTATACTGATACACTGTTGGGAATAATGAATGTAGTGGTTCAGTTTTCCCACAGTTGTTCAAAACCGTGTTTTGAGTTAGAGAAACACCTAAGAATACTAAAATGTGTGGTGATAATTTTCTTGTTTCTTTCTTCGTATGTAATTATTTTTGTGATTTTTTATAAATCAATTTATTTCTTATTTTATGGTAATAGTTTTGATATTTATAGTCCTTGATTGGTGTGTTAGTCGCTTTTGATTATTTATTGGTGAAGTGGTTGATGGAATTACTAGAAATGGAGAAGATGTTGTATCTTGAGATATAATTTAGTTTTAGTTATATATGATTCTTATGTTTATACTATTTTCAATTTATGTTAATTTTTTTCATTTTTTTATGTCACTCATGTTTACTCATTCATATTTATTTAATTAGGACATATAATTTTTAAAAGGATAATTCCATTGAGTACATAAAATTAATCACCATCCAAAATTTGATTATTTTTTTCTGATATCTTAGGGGATACTGAAGCTATTATTAATTTATATCCAGTGTAATTAAGTGGCTTATATGTAGGTATAGGAAGATGTTACTAAATGAAACTCTTTATTTTTTTTGTATAAATTAAAAATTACGGAAAATTTTGGTTCTCTGAACTATTAATAAAATTAAATTCATTGGAATTGTTTGGTTTTTTCATTTCATTATTGACTAGGTTTATGAGAGTAATTCACCCATTTTTTAGTTGGATACCATTATTGTCAGTCATCGACCGATTTCTTATTAGGTGAAGACTTTATGTGTCTCTATTACTTTTATTTCTAGTCCAGGAAGGGTTTCAAGTTAGGGGTTTTCATGAAATAGTGTTATCAAATATTATAATTGTGTTTTATAGTCTATTTTAGAATTTAGAACATGTTATGATTTTATGGGATTTTTTTGAAACAATGAACTCAATCATGAAATACGATATAGAATAAGGAATCTGAAATAGTAATAGAATCATGGGCCCCTATAATATGACTAAAGGACCATGAAAACCTATTAAAATGTTTAGGTGAATGTATAGAAATTTTATGGAAGAAATCATATGGGATATTTGAATCATTTTCATTATCGTCATTTTAATTCACATGTTTAATCATATCCATGTTTCTATTATTAATTTTGTATACTATTCATTTTTATAAGTGATAGTACTTTTGATGAAATGATTAAATTATCTTAATGAAAATTAAAATGTTGATTAACAAATATTTATATTGGGGAAACTCATGGATGATTATTGAATAAGTGGTTATTGGATTACTAAAACATTTGCCCCAAAAATTACATTCATGGTCATTATTGAAATTTATAGCTTTTGAATACACTCTCATCATGTTTAAAAATATTAGTAAAATCATGTTTGAAATAATAACCATTTTATAGATGATTACAAAACTATAATATATTTTTGTATTAAGTGATTCCATCATAATAAACAACATTATCATAAATTGGAATGAACTAATTCACAATAATGGTATAAAAATTTAAAATTTCATGATTTAATCAACATTCCATGTTTAATCTGTAAAAAAACTTATATACATTCTTAAAGAAATTTTTTATACATAATAATTCACAATGTGTCATAAATATTAAATATGAATTATTTATTATAGAAATCATATCCATGGTTTAAATAATGTGTTCTCAAATGATTGTGAAAGAATAGTGGAATGAAAATTTCATGTGATCTCAATTATTTTTTTAATTTGAATACATACTATATATTCTCTAAATAATTTTTTATTGGTCATTATGAACATAATATATAATATAAAATATGGTCACATGTTATATAATATGAAAATATATTTAGTTGATGATATGTTGTTTAAAGTATGATTAGTTGGAGTTTTACAAGAATGAAATATAAGAATAAATGATGTATTGGGTTTTATTTTGAAAATAAAAATCATGTTTAATAAATGATATTAACATTTATATATAATTATTTACTCAATTTAATTTAGTGTAAATTTAATTTTCATCCAAATGTTCAATTTTATAATTTATGCCTCAATGCATCGATATGTTTTATTGATAACCTTGATTCCTAAAATATGAATTGACCAATAAAAAAGTTGACTAATAAGAATTTTTACCATAATAATGTATAGACATCTATGTTCTATGTTGTTTTGTTAAAATCTGTGTGATGCGATCATTATTTTGTTTATGTAATTAATATCGAGGTTTCTTGTAGAGGTATTGATATATATGATGTGTGTTGTATTTTCTGGACTGAAATAGATTATTATTTTGTTTGAAGTTTCTTATGGTGGTTGGATGGTGGATAAATGATTTGTGGAGTAGTGATGTGGTTATGTGTAGTGTTGTGTGGATGACCAAGCTTGGAAAGATAGCATATTGATTGATGAATTTATATTAAATTATTATATCCGAATTTATGTTCATGACATTTGAATGGTTAATTATTACAGTATTTTTATTTGATATTAAATTGAAGGTATACCATTGATATATCATTGATAAATTTTTGATAGGAAATGAAAATAAATTTATTGGAATAAAGAATTCCTCATGTTTCAGTTGAATGATGTACCAAAACTAAATAGTGTAAAATCTAGTTATGAGGTTGAGTAATGGTTAGAAGAGACTGATTTATTCTATTTATTTAGTAAAGACTATAGATCATTCTCTAGATTCATTTGTGATAGGACTATATTTGTAATATACATGATGGTTGTGGACGGTGAAGCGTGAAAATGTAAAGGGATGTCATGTGTGGAATTTATTGAATTATTAGTGATGAATATCATTTTGTAGACATGGGAGAGTGATCAAATGATATAGGTTATGGTTATTAAATAGTGTGTAGAGTGTAATACTTGGTTTGGTAACTGTTCTATAAAAATTATTGGTTGGTTTTCATGTTTTTTATCTACTGCATAAGAGAAGGAATAACATTTAATGCCCTCTATGAAAAAATTGATCATTTAATAGTCATTAATTTCATTTTAAGGCTTGATAAGAACTATAATATCAAGACCATATCATGGATAGTAATTTATCCTTTGTGGCAAATTCTATTCAATCTCCCTAAGTGGTTGAAATGGTGAAGATGAATGCTTCGAGTTATGGTTCTATAGGGTTATTGAAATAAGTCGGTTATGTGATCTTATAGTGTAAATTTTTTTATTTTATACCTAGTCTTGAGTATATCTAGTTGACCTTTTTTTGAGTTGATAATTTTCATTTATAATTTGTTTTGTTATTGTATGTAAGATTTCCTCCATGATTAGTTTGGTTCTAAATATTAAATTTTTAGAAAGCAGTTGGTTGGGATGTGAGGAATGTTTTGTGATGGTGATCCTATTAATTTATCTAATTACTTTTTGGTTGTTTTTTAATCCATTTTAAATAAATGTAATAATAGATATTTACAAGTTAAATTTATTATTTTCCTTGTAAATCTATTAGGGTTGTTTTCAAACTATTTTAGGAATGCAAAAAAAATTATTTTCTCAATTGGTATCTATTTTGTAACTTGGATGGAAGGAATGTAGAATTTATTGGGAAATTGATTTATATTGAGGATGTTTGGAACTTGATATGGTTTTCCATGATGGATATATTCAATTTTGATAGGTATGTTCTATGGATTTTATGGGGTTTGGGTGTTTTTATTATTGGGTGAGAGTTAATATTGTGTTTTAGTCCTTTCTAAAATGGTTTTGGAAGTGTGTTAATCCCATTTTAGAGGTTTATCATGTTAGTCAATAATATTTAGGTTTTTATCTAGTTTCGGTTTCAATTATTTAAAATAATATTTGTTTGGAGGTATCTAATATAATGATTCCTATTTCTTAGAATGTTAAAATGTGTTTTTCTATGTATTGGAAGCATCAAAAAGATGGTTCAATATGTTTTGAAGGTAGAGGGTTGAGTGTTGGATTTTTAAGATCTAACATTCATGTTTTGGAAGATGTTTTGGAGTCCGTTTCAAGTCTATAATCATAGATATTGGGCTGTTTTGAGAAAACATAACCATTTTGGGTTAATATTACATGGGTTCATATTTAATTATACATAATGGTCTTATAATTAAATTTAAATTTATAGGAGGATTTCACAATGTTGTGGTGTATAGATTGTGACCATTTTGGGGGGTTTTCTTGGTATATAAGTGGTATATTTCATGGTGTTTGTTGTTTTGGTTAAGGTGTTTCTTGGATATTTATGGATTAATCTCTATGGGTAAGAGGGATGATTGAAATTCTCTTTTAAGGACACATATATATAAGTTATTATATGGTAATGAAGACTCTTAACCACGTTCTATTTTTGATCATATGGTGGAAAATGTGAGGTTGTTCCCTCAACACCATAGTAGATCATTAGTGTTAGTTAGGGTTGAGGTCAATACTATTGTCTTAGGTACCTCTTTATTATTTTGGTTGTATAAATAATTTTAAAATAGTTAAAACCTCATTGAAATTTATAGGGTTATGGATATTTCAAAAGGATTATATTTAAGATATTGTATTGAATGAGGATAAAAATCCATTTTGGAATTCACTAATCCATATTAAAGGTCATTTGAGTTTCCTCTATGAATCCGGTTCATCCTTTCTACTTTTTTAAAATTATTCCTTTCTGTCAAACCCCATCTAATACCAAAGACCATTTTAGTATGTCTTAGTTATCCATTTATGGATCATATCCTCTATATTAATGTTATAAATTCATATATTGGTTGAATAATTTTTTTTATCTCTTCATCATTAACCATCATCATGTTAATTATCCTAATCTCATAAATTTATAGAATTCATTTCCTTCATTCATCAGTAATGTTTAGTTAATTTTTTGATTTAGGTTTGTTATGGTTTGATTACAGGGAGAATCCTTTCATATTTGGTAGTTCACGATCCATGGTTTTTTCAAAAATCTAGTTTTTTATATTCTATGATTCAGAAAAGTTAGGATACATAAAAAATATTATTCTATCTCTGAGAGTAATAATTTTGATTGTCTTACAGGGATTATCTCGTATGATCTTATCATAATATATATCATATTCTATTTTTATGACTATTTTGTGTTCTTGGTTTGTAGGAAAGAGATTATTATGGTGAGAAGTATTAGGTAATAATTAATTAATTGAATATTATGAACCATGTTATTTAAATTAGATTTTTTCTATTTGTTTAGATCTACTTTAGGTGTTTTCAAGTTATTTTTTAATGTTTTTTTATTATTATATAATATTACGACCATGATCTTCTTATTTATATCATTGATGCTGTTCATAGTTAACTTCATAATCAGATAAGAAAATAAAGATAATAATGAATTGGGGACAATGAATTATTAAAATTTGAAAGATATTAATATTATTAATTTTATTTAATTTGGTTTTTCTTCATTTATTGGTTATTATTATTATTGTGTATGTATCCATCATGGAAGTGTTAATTTTTTTAGGTGTTTTTTCTATGGTTTAATATTCTTTGTTTACCCTTGATAATGATAAACAGATATTTTTATTTTATTATGATAATAATAACAAGGTTCTGCATAGACATCCATGTTATAATTAGAAAACACAATAAGATGAATCTAGATTAAATCATTGAGAAATGGTGTTTTTATGGATCTTTATGAAATTGGATAGATGTTTTGTCTTGCTATAATTCTGGCCAATGTACTTGACTGGGTGGAGTTTTGTTTTCTAGTGGTATAATTTTTTTTCTTCATGTATTTTTTTTGGATGAGTTACTTATGGAATAATGTGAATATATGGAGATTTTAGGAGATAGATTATTTATTAGATTATCAGAGATGTTCGATATATATGTTGATTTTGGAGGTGATATTTTTGTGTGTAGCCTATCATTCCCATTCTCAAATTTTTATGGAGGGTCCTTACACTGGTATTTCATTTACTTATTAAGGATGATATTATTAGTTTATAGTTTCTCATATCTTATACTATAAGGAATGAGTGATGCATTTAATGTATTAATTTTTTTTGGGAATGTGATAGTGTAATAGTAATATTGGGTGGTTAAGAATAATATTGAAATTATATGAATATATTATCAACATAATGAAGAATTTATTGGGATAAATAAAAATAAATGAAGAAATTATAAGTGTGATGTGGATTAAAAGGGTAGGATAAACATATGAATATTCAATAATGAATTGTAGGAGATTTTAGTTTATTAATTAATGTTTAGTACTAT
Organism: Viscum album; assembly: GCA_963277665.1. NCBI lineage: Eukaryota > Viridiplantae > Streptophyta > Magnoliopsida > Santalales > Viscaceae > Viscum > Viscum album. Next base: position 1,788,638,892 of record OY728142.1, read on the forward strand.
ACAGGAGTTAAAATGGATTAATGAATTTAATGTTGTTGTAAAATGGAAATCATTCAAGTTAATAATTATTATATGATTAAATACGATGTTTTTGATCTATGACTCCCTTTAAATTTTTTTTTCAAGGATATTGAAAATGATTTGATGTGGAATGTGGTCATTAGGTGTGGGTTTTCCATGTTTTTTTAAAGTATCATTTTTGATATATTGCTGTAAAAGAGCATACAATGTGCGAGTTTCATGGGTTATGATGGGTCATAGTCAGAATATATATATTTATAATATAATGTATTTAAATTATATTTTATATATTTACTTGTAGGAATGAATTTGATATGATGAATCATGGTTTGTATATAGGGTATAATGGCATCTAGTTTTTCAGGGTAGACATACTTGATGAAATTCTTATGTTTTTCTTACATGCACTAACTGTGGGGGTCATGTGTTCTAGGAAAAAAGAATTATGTTGATGTATTTTTTGTTGATGAAAACCTACTATGATTAAGAAGATGTGAATATGTGGATATAGGCAGGGAACATAACCAAAAGAAGGAGGAAAATGTTTATTTTCTTATGGTTTCCATTTCCATGCCGATTTTTTAATAGGAAAAGTGAACATATTATGTTTATATTTGGATATGTGGTTGTAAATAATATGAAGATGTATGTGTGATTTTTCTTAGAATGACATGGTATAGAAATTCATGGTACAACGGATGAATGAAGGAGTAAAATGTTGGATTATTATCTCACTATGAATATCATCATTTGTTGGTGGGGATTTTTCCAAATATAGTTATCTAACCTATTAGTATTTGGATCATCCTATAAGCTAATAATTAAGCTTGATGATGAATTAATAGGGCATTTTTATTCAATATGTTTTGGCGGTTTTTGGTATTTTGTGAATGATTCTTATTTTTATTAATTTTTTTGGATATTTATAAACTTTTTTTGGTTTGAGAGAATGTTTTTATTTTATTCAAATATTATTGAATGAATTAGTAAATGTAGAAGAAGATACAATATTTTGAAAAAAATATAGGTATAGAGATTTTTATTGCTTATATTTATACAATTTCAATTTTTGGTTTATATTTTTCTTTATTGATATAACTATTTCATATTATTATAAAACCATTTCACATGTATATTGATATCATTAGAAGGATATTCTTATAGATTACTCTAATATTCTCACCCCTCTATATTTTATTGATTTATTTTATATGATAGATTAGTGGGGACTTTGATCTGATATTCGAGTATATTTTGTGTATTTTAGTGGTTTATATGGACTTATAATAAGTAGTTCATACACATGAATTTTATTTTAGTTGTTTACAATAACCTATAGGTAATATTAATGTTTTAGATATTATTTGTTAAATTAAAATTCTTGGAGTTTTTTCATGGTTTTGTTTCATTTTTTATAATGATCAGCAGTTTAATGTCACATATTTCTATACGTGATCTCTATGTTCATGTTCTCTATTGATTCATCATGAAAAGTTATATTTCTCTTTTACATGTTATTTATCACATTATCTTACCTTACCAAACATATTTGGAAAAAGTATCCCATAATACATTCAAAGAGAGAATAAAATTGGTAGTTTTATCCCCTTGTGGCCAATCATTGTTAGAGGGACTCAATGATAAAAGTATGAAATTAGTTTTGTCACTAGTAAGTTCAATATCGATCAAGGTCAGATTGTCTGGAGACCATTATATTTTTATATTTGAAAATAGACCCAACACCCTCCTAGAAATTTAGTAATTATAATGTTTACAATTTATTCAAATTAATTATTATAATAAAATAATTAATTAAATAAATTTTATAATTTCATTTTATCTACTGAAATGAAAAATTTAATTGATGATGTAGTTGATATCTTAAATTAACGAACCAATAGATCCTTATTATGATCCTCTTAGTCATATGAATAATCCTTACTCAACTCATGTACCAAAAAGTGGATTATAATATATAAATTGTATATTTACGGAAATATATATATATGTATTGACTACGATGTGACTAAAAGATTTATAAGGTTAAATAAAATTAATTTTTATATAAAATTTCATGCTAATTGAAATTCAATCTTAGGCGTAGTACATAAGATATCACCATTAATTGACATGTTTCAAAGAATAGAATGAGTGATATTTAATAAATTAAAAAACCATTTATAAAATTTCATGAATATCAGATCATGTCAAATTATTTCCAAATACAATTCTAATTTAAAAACCATTTTCCTATATCAATGGAACCATACAAAAAAAGTATCATACCCATTAACTAGGTTAAAATTATCATTTTTATATATGGTGAACAATTATTATACTGATATTGAATATTAGTAATCTCTAAAAATTTACATTTTTAGCCTCTAAATATATTTATATATACCCCGATAATCAATAAAAGTTGATTTTTTGTTAAATATTATGATTTTGGGTAATATTTATATATTATTTAATATTTTGTAAGATATTGCTTTGTAAAATAAAATAATTTAATAATGGATTCCATGATTGGTAGAATAGGTATGGACATTGAATATATTTTCTCATTGAGATGTAGAAGACTTATTAATGAAATAGTCATAGTTGAGGTTCCCTCTCTTGTGTTTTGGCATACCTCTTAACATTCCACCTAAATTGGATTCCATCTGGAGGCTAAGGATTCCTATTTATGATGTGTACATAATGGATTTTATGATGAGGTTAATATTTCTTTTTGATGAGTTATTTTAAATTTATTTAAACTGAAGGAATATTTTACATATTTATCATTTGACTGGTATATATTTATACTAAGGAAACTTATTACTAATAAACCCTAAATATAATTTTAAATAATTTTGATGTTTACTATTAATGATATTTCAAAAATATAATTTCATATTATAGTAATTTTACCAATTGATGATTTACTCAGAGTGGAGTTTAAATTGAGGGAGTAGGTAACGATTTATGACTTAATTGGATTAGAAATCCACATGAGGAAGATGATAAAGTCCATAATTTTCACAAGATGGTTTTTCACATGAGGGTGAGGTTAGTAATTTTTCCTAATAATTATATCATATATCCTAATAAAGATATTATATTACATTTTATGAAAAAAATTATGATATCCCTCTTCGGAAAGGTAATGTGATATGTTTTATATATATCATTAACTATTTCTCCATATTGATTGGATTGAGGGGTTATATGATATTTATTGGAAAATTATGTTTAATTATCTTTCCATAATTTTGTTACTAAATATTTATATATGGCTATTCATATATCATCTTAGAAACATGAAAAATTTGAATAGTTTTCCTAATAACATGTTATATTTGAGGCCAGTTGAGGGGTTATAGGATTCTTGTTACAACTATTCATGTTACTTGATTTATATGTGTGGTACTAAAGATATATATTAATTTATATGGTGTCATAATTTTTATTAATCTAATAAAAAAATAATAGAGTTTTTGGTCAGGCCCACATCATTTTATGTTTGGATTGATGTTGTGGAAAAACCATGTGGAATATTATATTAAAAATGTGGGTTATGTCCTCAATGATCGTATGTTATAAAAAAGGGACACCAGTTGTTTTTCATAAAAATAATATATTTTCCTAGATTCTATTAATATTTTTAAGACCAATAGGGGCCTATATACCCTGAGAGGGGGGTGAATCAGGGTATGGATATTCTTTTTCAAAATTCTTTCTGACCCCCTGGATCTTGACCTCTTTATTACAAGGGTCACTTTGTTTGAACTTGTGTATTTATTATTATCACTTAATTTCTTCATTATCAGATGATGATGCTTTAAATTAAATGTAGGGATGTAATCAGACAGACACAAAGATTTTAACTTGGTTCACCCTCACTAGGCTACATCCAAGAAGCATATGCCGAAAAGTTGTCGGTCGTACCAAATTCCACTAAACATCACTAGTTGGGGATTACAAGGTTCACGGACCGTCACTATATCCCAGGATCACTGCCTTTACATGATTTAGGGTCATCTCACTGCTTTCCTAAGGTTCACTCCCTGTTCCCCTCTCTCTGGCTCCCTGCCGGTGGAGAGGATCACCTTATTCCTCTTCCTTCGCTCACTACTCTAGAAATGATCCACTCACAGTTTATAGACCTGTAGGTCTCTTCATTTGCATGAAGGAATGAATATTTCTCTTTATTTAGATTCTTTGTTGAAGTTAAACTTTCACCTGTAGATGAATATCTATTTGCACCGAAGGTATCAGGAAAACTTCCATCTTCCACACAGCCCGAAAATCACTGCTGGCAATAAACCTTACTTGGCGCGCAAGTCAATCTCAGCATGCAAGTATCGGCGCACAAGTCACAAAGGGTGCACAAGTCCACCTAAGACACTTGCGCGACACAATATTCCCCAACTCCAAACTTGTGAAACTCTCTTCCTTTTACGCCCAAACCAATATTGGCGCGCAACTTCCAACCGGCGCACAACTTCTCACACTGACACACAACTTCAACCACCGGCGTGCAACTTCACTTGCACGACCCACACACCACTTGCGCAACCACCACACCTGTGTGATGGGATATAATATTTTTCAATGTGATGAACTCTGGTGAAGAATGAGGAGGGGTGGTCCAGTATTTATAGGCAAATAGACCACCCTATGCGACGGCGCGCAAGTCAATCCTCAGCGTGCATGTCTCGGCGCGCAGGTCTCATCCCATGAAAGTTACTTGCGCAACCCAATTTCAAACTTGTGCGAACCTCTTTCCTTTTAAATATTTTGATCTTCTGATCTTGAAAAACCATAGGCGCACAAGTTCTCAAGCTTCCAAGGGATCGGTGCACAAGCCTCTTTCACGGCACGCAAGTCACTTGTGCGTCACCAACAATACTTTCTCGAATACTTGTCTCGTTGCCATATTTTGATGATCTGATCTTGAAAAACATATGGCACGTAAGTTTCCAAGCCTTTAAGTACAGGGAGAACAAGTCCCTTTGCCAAAAACAACTTTTCTTCACTTGATGATTTTCAGGCCCAAAATTTTGGAAAACACTAGAAAACGGAACCACCTTGTATCTGTTCTTTTGTACTGCCTCTAGATCATTAATTCCTTTTGTCAACGTGCTTGAGTCAAACATGGATTGTTGACCTCAGCTCTTGAACTCGAAATTCCACCATGAAATCCTTTTTGTCAACAAATTTGTATGTCATTGTTTTTCTTTGTCAACAATCACCACTCAGATGTACACTTTGTCAACGAACACAATCACCTCAAAAATGCTTCAATGATACCATGATGGATTTTTCCCTACAATATCCCCCTATGGATTTGTTAACAACTCTTACATAAAAAGATACGTCGATGAATCTCCAGTCACCATTCTCGTCCTTGTGATTCTGATAGCAATCAATGATTTTCTCAACACATACTCTAAGACCAGATGAGCAATGCTCGTCATGAGAAACCAGAGTAAATGAAAAGTTCATCAATTAATCACTTAAACTCTGACACCCTCTATTGACACGTAACTAATACCAATTTCCAAATTGATACCAATTGTTGATACTTCACTGATACCAATTATTGTAAATATTCATACCACATGCCAACACCACTCTTTTATCCTACTTTTATCACAATCCTCAGATGTCGTGATATCTATTCTTTCATTGATCACTTCTAGCATCGTTAGATTTTATATGCTCGGCCTTTCTGGTCACAGCTTCATCCCTTGTTAGCATTAAAACCTATTTAGCCCTATTTCCTATGTTGTCCAAGCTCATCTCTAGCTAAGCATGTTAAACTAGCTTCAACTCCCCCTATTAGGCTGCTCCACTTGTCACCTTCTCCCCATATAATTCATGATTTATCAAATCTTCACATTTTCTCCCCCTTGAACAATCACTATTTTCTCCCCCTTTTTCAAAGAACCCAAAGGTTACTTCTTTGCAGTCTGTAACAGAGTATAGAACAAATCAGCATATTAGGTAAAAACACATCATACCTTGGGGAACGGGGGGGGGGGGGTAATCCACATCCACACTATTTCAAGTGCGGGGAGTCGACTGAACTCCCAGAGCCAGTCGATGCCTTTCAAAATCTTTTTTGGGTAAGGCCATTGTCAGAATGTCTGCATCCTGTAGCTCTGTAGGCACGTATTCCAACATAATTATTCCCTACTCAAACCATCTCCTTGATAAAATGATACTTTATCTCAATTTTATTTGTCCTTGAATGATGGAAATGATCTTTGCTCCGATTGATAGCACTGGAGTTATCACAGTGGATTCCGATCATAGACTTTACTTCAACTCCCATATCTTCAAGATGTTGTTTCATCCACAATAACTGTGTGCATTCTTGAGTGGCTTCAATATACTCAGCTTCTGTAGTGCTTAATGAAATGCAATCTTGTTTTTTTCTTAGCCAAGAAATACACAATCCACCAAGATAGAATGCACCTCCTGACGTTGATTTTCTGTTATCTGCTGATCTGGCCCAATATGCATCAGTATATCCCAATATCTCTATCTGAGAGTTGTTATTATATGTCAAGCCATAATCCATTGTGCCCTTGATATACTGAAGAATTCATTTCACTGCAAGCATGTGGATTTCCTTGGGATTACTCTAATATCTCACTACTTGGCATGTGGCGAAAAAAATATCAGGCCTTGTTGCGGTCAAGTACAACAAAATCCAAAGATTTTCCTGTATTCTTGCGAAAATAACTGCCTTTCCATCCTCATATTTTGATAATTTTATCTGGGTAGCGACTGAAGTCTTCATCTTCTTGGAATTATCCATTCCAAACCTTCTCAGAACCGCCTTGGCATATTTTGATTGAGAAATGAATGTTCCATTCCTTCTTTGTGTCACCTGTAGACCAAGTAAAAACGTTAGATCTCAAATCATTGACTTTTCAATCTCATTTTTTCATAAATTCAGAAAACTGTATGCACTAAGCTTCATCTGATCCAACAAAAATTATGTCATCGGTATAAACCAGGACCATCATCCTTTGATTACTTTCATTGCTAAAATAGAGATTGTCATCCACTCCTCCACACTGGAAACCAAGCTTCTTCAATTACCGATCAAGCCTTGAGTATCATGCCCTTGGTGCTTATTTCATCCCATATAATTTCTTCTTCATCCTGCAAAATTTGTTCTCATCTTCATGAATGAGAAAACCATCTTGCTGATCAATATACACCTCCTCTTCCAGAACTCCATTTAATAATGTGGATTTGACATCCATCTGGAACACTTTGAACTTTCTTTGCACTACTATGGACAAAAATATTCTGATCGTTTCTAGCCTTGCAACCATTGAAAATGTCTCATCAACACCTATTCCCTCTATATGGGAGTATCCCTTGCACACTAGTCATTCATTTTTCCGAATCACTGTGCCATCTTCATTCATCTTGTTCCAATAAACTCATTTAGTCCTGATGACATTCTTGTCTGCTGGCCTCAAAACAATCTCCCATGTCTGGTTCTTCTCAATCTGATCAAGTTCTTCATTCATAGCCTAAACCCAGTTTTCATCTTCAACTGCATCGGAAAAACATTTTGGCTCCACCTGATATAAAAAAGATGTTTGATGTAATGACATCATTCTTCGAGATTGAAATGGAGCTGTCTGATCACCAATGATATTCTGCCTATCAATTTCAGCTCGACTATTTGGATTCCTTGCAGAGACATACTTGGACCATTCTTTTTAATCATTAGTATCTTCTTCTGAGTCAGCCTCTTCCACATCTTCTCTCCATAAGTCTCTTACGACATCTTAACTTTTAATAGAAAACTTTTCTCTATGTCATTATTTCTTTGAACATCTTCTCTCAAATTTCTGTTGACACGCCTTTGATTTTCTCTTGCAGCTTCTTGGTATCCTGAAAGTAGTCAGCTATTACCACATTATTAGAGAAAAATAAATAATCATGAAATGCTTGATTATTGCTACTTCCTCCGCAATACATCTTCCCTCCATAGAAAACACTAGATTCGAGTCATCCAATTATTCCATTGATGGCTCTTGCATTTGATTTTGATATTGAATGCTCCCCCTTCGTTATGTAACACATCCTAGGGTTAGTCCCACTATTTAGACTCATAACCATTCTTCTCCTCATGCACCATTTATTATAATCTAGAACTTAGAATCGAGCCATTAACCAAATCTCTAAGCCTACTGTGTTGAGACTCGGTGTAGGAAACAAGTGACAAAGTTAACAACACAATCCCATTCTATTGTGCTCTATTGCTCCCTTTCTTCTTCAACTCTGGTACCTGATTTGAATCAATTGAAATTTTAGAGTATATCAAATCTCCACTTTGAATCCTTAGATGCCACTTCCCCTTGGATCGCATCTCCCTAGAACCTAAAACACATGAATCATCAGTTAATAGCATTTATATACATATAGAGAGGGGTACATTTGGAATCCTCAAGACAAGGATTGTGGTAGATCCTGATGGGTCAACCATTTTCTCCATTCATACAGAGCATCACAATCTTTCCTTGCTTCTTCTAGCTACCTATCCAACTTCAACTACTATGTCCATATGACTAAGCATTAATCACCTACATGATGAGTCTTTTTATGATATGAAGATTCTACAGGCATGGCCTTTCTCACCATTTGGGGTCTAAACCCACTAGTACACATTTTTGTTGTTGATGTTCCACCAAAATTATATTTCCCTTGATTACTTCTCTAAGCAGGAATATCTTTTCTTTCCATCTTCCACAATTGCAACGATCTTGCAACTTCCTCCACTTTTCACTGTGGAACACGAAATGAGAATTTTTCAATACATTCTTTGTTCATCTTTATTTTATCAGATATTTGAGTCACTACACTCTTTATCACGGGTGGTGAGTCCTCCATTGAAAGTTCATTCTTCATTATCAAAGCTGGAGTAGATATCTCCTTAATCTTCCAGGTGTGTTCACATTCTCTCCATGAGAGATGTTGTGAGTATGACAGAGGAGGTGACTGATACACCTTTCATTCAGCTCCATATGATTCCCCTGAGGCTCTAGGTCTATTCTTCTCCTGGACAATTTTTCTACCAGTGTATAATTTCTCATTATGCATCATCAGAGTTGAGAATCTCCTTTCGAGTTCCTTTTCCTTTATTCCGTTCTTCTTACTGTAATTTCTTGCCAAATGCCCATAATCTGAACATATAAAACATCTTCCATCAAAGGAATACCTCTTTTAATCATTTATATTTCTAGATGCTGAAACACCTTGAGTTCTTCTTCTGAAACAGGGCTTTTGAGCTTCCTGAAACATACTCATGGTGTGTCACATTCTTCCACAGTAATAACATCTAACAAATGCTTTCCTCTGAGATATTCTTATTTCTGATTTATCTTGACACATATTCTTCTTCCCCGATCTAGTAATGTTTCTATTTTCACAGCATGAGATGTATTCCAGTGCCTCTAAACAGAAGCATGATGTGTGGCCATGAATCTCGCAGAAATAGCACATATCGTCGCTACTTATTGGAAATGTCCTTTTAGGCCTATATCCAGCACCTACATGATTTTATCTACTTCTAGAACCATTCATGGCTTGCATTCTATCATGCATGGGAGAGGATTCATCAAATCCAATTCCATATTTTACCAAGCTATACGTTCTTTCAGCTGAGAAAATATTTTTTTGTTTCTACTCAGAAATATCATACTTCCTTTTTATTTTATAATCACCTTCCAAAGGACAATCGAATAGTAGGTGTAGTGTATCCTTCAACATCGGTTTTCCTTTTTTCCTTTGATATCTCCATTTCTTTCTTGGATTTTTCTATCACTTCCTTCAATTGTTGAATCTTCTTATCTCTTGATTCATGTTGAGCCTTAAGTTATTTTTGGAGATTCTTCTGGCTACTCAACTCATCTTCATGTTCCCGAGTGAGCTTTTCCAGTATATCACTTTTCTCCTTCACCTTCATTTTTTCTTGAGAAACATATTTAGAGATAGATTCATTCTCTAGTTGTAGCCTTTCATTCTCCTGAACTTCTTCAAACAACTGTGATGCTAGATCATTATTTATAGCTTTTAGATTATGATCTTCGTCTGACATTGGATTCTCTTCATAATCACCAGCCTTTTGTTTTCCTTTCTTTTTAGCCATCTTCTGTTGTTCTTCAAACTGAGAATAATTCTTCTCCTTTAGGACAGTAACCACATCAATAAGCCTTTGATTTAAGCCTATTAGCTTGTTGACCTCAATTTCCAATATGTGGAACCTGATATTTTTATATTTCACTTATTCATTCAATTTCTTTGCCTTCTGGAAAACTTCCACTTTTCGACTTCTTGGTGTTTCATCGTTATCAGTGGTTCCAACATCACTGTAAATTCGGGTTTTTCACTCATTAATTCAGCATCATTGAATGAGTAAGTATTTTCATAGTATGATTCATTAAATACTTTTTTTCTATTCACTACATGATTCTTTTAACTGAATCACACTCTTTCCATTGACACTTCCATAGTGGGTAATTCCACCAGCTTTCTGCTTCTTCTTTGATGTTCTTCCCTTTGCCATGGCACACCGTGATACGAGAAAACTGATTATTTAACCACACAGATCGACTACACCAAGTCAGAGAAAACAAATCTGATAACAACAACCTTCCATCTTATAGCAATTTATAGGACCAATAGGGGCCTATATACCCTAAGAGGGGGGGTGAATCAGGGTACTGATATTATTTTTCAAAATTCTTTCTACCCCACTGGATCTTGACCTCTTTATTACAAGGGTCACTTTGTTTTCACTTGCGTGTATATTATGATCACTTACTTTCTTCTTTACCAAATCATTATGCTTTAAATGTAATGTAGGGAAGTAATCAGGTATACACAATGATTTTTACTTGTTTCACCCTCACTGGGCTACGTCCAAGGAGCATACGCTGACAAGTAGTCGGTCATACCAAATTCCACTAAACATCACTAGTTGTGGATTACAAGGTTCGGGTACAGTCACTCTGTGCCAGGCTTACTGCCTTTACAAGATTTTGGGTTAGCCCACTGCTTTCCCAAGGGTCACTCCCTGTTTCACTCTCTCTGGCTCCCATCCAATGGAGAGGATCACCTTCTTCCTCTTTCATCGCTCACTGCTCTGGAAAGGATCCACTCACTATTTATAGACATATAAGTCTCCTAATTTTCATGAAGTAATGCATCTGTCTCTTTATGTAGATGCTCTGTTGAAGTAAAACATTCACCTGTAGATGAATCTCTCTTTGCACCAAAGGTATCAGGAAAACATCCAGCATCCAATCAACCCAAAACTCACTGCTGGAAATAAACCTTACATGGCGTGCAAGTCAATCTCGGGATGCAAGTATCTGCGCGTAAGTCACAACGGGCACACAAGTCCACCTCAGACACTTGCACGACACAGTCTACCCCAACTCTAAGCTTGAATGAATCTCTTCCTTTTACGCCCAAACCAATATTGGCGTACAACTGCCAACCGGCACCCAACTTCTCACACTGGCGCGTAACTTCAACCACTAGCGCGCAACATCACTTCAACGACCCACACACCACTTTTGCGACCACCACACCTGCACGATGGGAGCTTGAATTTCCTAATCTTTTGAACATAGGTGAAGAATGAGGAGGGGTGGTCCTGTATTTATAGGAAAATTGACCACCCTGCGCGACGGCACGCATGTCACCCCTCGACGCGCAAGTCTCGACGCCCATGTCTCATCCCCTGCAAGTTACTTTTACGACCCAATTCCAAACTTGCGCGAACCTCTTTCAATTTCAATATTTTTATCTTCTGATCTTGAAAAATCAAATTCGCACAAGTCCTCAAGCTTCCAAGGAATCGGTGCACAAGTCTCTTTCATATCGCACAAGTCACTTGTGTGACACCACCAATACTTGTGCGACAGTTTTCCCTTTGCCATATTTAGATAAATTGATTTTGAAAACATATGGCATGTAAGTTTCCAGGCCTTCATGTACACGGCGTGCAACTCCCTTTTCCAAAAACCACTTTTCTTTAATTAAGAATTTTCAGGCCCAAAAGTTTCGACAAAACTGGAAAATGGAGCCACCTTTTATCTGTTCTTTTGTACTGCCTCCAGATCATCCATTCCTTCTATCAACGTTCTTGAGTCAAACATGGATCGTTGACCTCATCTCTTGAACTCGACATTCCATCATGAAATCCACTTTTTCAAAAAAAATTACATTGTTTTGCATTGTCAACAATAACCACTCAGATGTTCACTTTGTCAACAAACACAATCACCTCAAAAATTCTTCAATGATACCTTGAGTGATTTTTTCCCAACAAATATGGCATCCCGACTCTTTATTACGTAACAGTTCTTCTCGTTGTAAAAACTGGTGATCTTTTAATGATTAGTTTCTGGGAAATATGATTCTTAATACATGAAAACATGAAACATTATTCTAATCCACGTGGAAGGATTTATCATAGGTTATTTCTATATAAATTAAATACATCTCATAACCCGGGGACACACATCAATGGAAAGGGTGAGAATATGGCCACATAAGGGAAAGCAAGGGAAACAATTTCCATATGATCTTGAGGAATATCAATAAGAACATGATTAATATCATTTTAAAATGATAAATAGAAAATGTGGAATATATTAATGAAAGTACATTAATCGTAAAATGATAATATGGCTACAATATTATAATGGGAATTCCAAAAGAAATTCACCATGGATTGTCACTGAGGTGTCATAAAGATTACCAATGTTATTCACCTAGGTATAGTAAACCAAGTCATCTATAGAGATTAAATTAGTTACCCATTTAATTGGTGAACTATAAAGGTGAAAAATTAATGTTTATTAATTTCATGTAATCCAAATAGATCATAATCTATCAGTTCATAAATTACTAGGGTAGAATAAAATAGATAGCTTTAATATAAAAATAATATTATTTTAAGAGTTCTTAAAGACAATATTATTATGTCATTTTAACCCATGTAAGTAAAAATTTGGTTTCATGTATGTTAAATAAAATATTAAAAAAAATAATATTTTATATATGAGTGAATAAAAAATGAAAATAATGTGGTTTTGGTATTTACACAAATAAAATATAATATAATTTAAGGAGAAAATAGAACTTATGAGAAGTAAATCTGGAGACCTAATGGGTACAAAATGTGGTTTTTGAAAAGGGTAAAAAGTGTTGAGAAATTGTTGTACCATATATAAAATATAACTTGTAAATACATTGATGAATAAAATGTATATAATATGGAGTGACCATAAAATTCAGAAGGCATATACAAAATTAGTTTCTTGAGCCCATTTGGGAAAGAAGAACACTTTTCATTCATTGAAGAATTGTTTCTAGAACATGTGAATTGGAACCTTAGGGGATTGAGAAAAAATTATTGGGAATCCATTGGAAGTAATACTACCATATATTCATGGAGGATGGATTGTGAGTGATAGGAAATGGAAAAATGGGTGGGTATTTGTAGAAAAAGTGGAGGATTTGTTTATTAATTTCCAAATAAAGGCCTCAGAATCCTATGTTGGGGAAAATGAAACACAATGGTATATGACATGGTATTTGACCATGGTTTTGGAATCATGGGTCATATTTTATGTTATTTTAATCCAAATTAGTGATCCAACATTTTATATTAATAATTTTTCCATGGAAAATTAATGATTCCTAAAAATAATGTTTATAATGTTAACGTTTCCCTTTTAGACATTAGAAAGTAAAATATATGATTGGAAATTGATTTAAATATATATAAATATTAATATTAATAAAATAACATATTTTATGTTTTTTATTGTAGTTAATTATTTATTAAATCATTATGAAATAGTTATAATTTCACTAAAAATACGGAAAAACACGAACTATATTTTTTATTCATCATGGAAAAAATAATGTAATTTAGAAAATTATCATAAATTCACCCCATCCTAATATTTGAATACTGATTTAAAAAATGATATTTATTTTATCAGAATAAATCTTTAAATATGTTAATTATAAATTTTTAATATATAAATACATTATTTAGTAAAAATATTAGTGGAATAAAAATGAAAATTAAAATGTATGATACATGAAAAAAATAAAATTGTATTATCCATTATATTTAAATAATACTATTCTTATCATAATATTTTATTAGAAATTTTATTACTCATAATATTTTATTTAATTATAAGTATTTAAATTTTTATCCGGAATGTAAATTTTTTTCCCAAAAATACAATTTATCGAATTCCATCTAAACTTTCTTATAAAAAAATTCATTAAAAATAATTGTTTGAATAAATTTTTTATTTATATAAGGGAATTACACTTTACGTAACTAAGGACTCGAAATTTAGCCCCTTATAAAACCCACATATGACATAAGGTTAATGTGTGCAATATTGATGGATTCATATGGTGGCTGAACTAACATCTCCAGAGTGGTAATTTCCACAATATTTAACATGTCTTCTAGGAGATTTCATTCAAACATCACATGTTGATGATCATTATGTGGATGGTCAAGATAGAACCCTAGAAATAATACCACCCTCCCATGCTCTGATAAATGGGATTAATATTGAATTACTCAACTATTTGAGGTCATCGTTTCTCATTTATAAATTAATTAATCAATGTCATTTCTACTTAAAAATCAAAACATAAAAAATTTTCCCAAGAGTATAGCATCCAACAGTCATATTGACCAATTATAATATAAAACATGAATCTTGATGGTCAAATTTCATTTTATATCTACATAATTATTAAATATATATGGTTTTTTTGTATAACAATATATAAACAAAATTTTCAAAAATATTTATTATTTCACAAAATATTATGGGTTATTATATTCTTCACACCTTAAAAAATGTCATCCCACAAATTTCAACTCATTCTCTCTGGTGAGAAAAGGTGCGGGTACTTCTATCTCATTATCTCCTGTAGATCTCACTTCACTTCTTCATATTCATGGTTCCTCAACAACATTTTTACATGGTGGGTTTTTTTTCATAGGTTCATGTATCTCTGATCCATGATATCCACCGAATGCTCCTCATAAGAGAGTTCATGTTCCGATTGTTCCCCCGCAAAATTAATTAGATGTGAATGGTTAGTTTTTTATATTTCCAGGATAGATAAGTGGAATACATCATGATATTTAAATATATTTGGTGGAAGAAAATATGATAATATACTAATCCAATGTGATCTAGTATTTCATATGGTCCAATTTTAATAGTTATAAGCCTCTCTTTCAATCCAAACTACATGACTCCATCAGAATTTGAAATTTAAAGGAAATATTTGTCTCCAAAATAAACATCGAACTCCATTTAATGGTTGTTAGAATATCACTTCTTCTATCACTGAGGAACCTTAATTTTTTGTTTCATGGGATGATCCTTTTTAGTAATCTCTTCCACATGATCAGTCCCAAATAGAATTATCTCATGAAATTCATTCAAACAATCAGGAGTTCTGCATCGCTTCCCATAGTGATATTTAAACGGTTCCATTTGAATACTCCTATATAATATATGGTTTCATGAGAACATTATATTATATATGTTGATCACATCCACCATTAAATTCAATAGAGAATGTTTTTAGCATGTCCTTCAGTTTAGGAATTGTGCTTTCATATAGGACATCAGTTTGGGGGTGATAGGGTATAGTGAAATTTAATTTAGTATTCAAAGAATGCTAAAGACTTGTCCTAATTTTTTATGTGAACCATCGATAATGATCAGAACTGATAGAAATTGAAACCACTTAAAACCTCAACACTGATGTTATGTAAAACATCAAACTTTAGTCATGAGAGAAATCTTCCCGAATAATGATGAAATGGGCAGTCTGATTGATTCCATCCACTATAACCCATATCGCATTTTTCCATCTGTTGTTATTAAGAGACTAGTGAAAAACTATATAGTTATATTGTCTAAATTCCTTGTTTTTATGGGTAGCGGTTATAATAACCCTCTAAGAATTTTTTCTCTCTTCTTCTACATTTTTACACATCAAGCACCACGTAGTCTAGTCAATAATCTCCATTTTCATGTTTTCCACCCGTAATGAAAACAAATGTTCATATAAATTTTAATACATACAGGATGTATAGAGAATGTAGACCTTTGATATTCATTCATTATCTCATTCATTATTTCCAGAATTTATTGAACACATAGCCCTGTATGAAATATAAATATAACTTATTAAACAATATTGAAATCAGGAAGCCTCCCATTCTTCAAATCCTTTAACATTTTCTATAAAAAGGGATATTCTTTGGGGCATTTATTGATCATATAAGTAATGTTGGTTGATAAATCATTTTTTGTAGGTTTGAAGATGTCCCTAACATTAGTATACCAATTTCTAGTTTTAGTATGTCATTGATAAAATGATCTCCTTGAATCCTAATCATTTATAGAACAATACGTTCTTTTCTACATAATGTATCAATGACTTTGCCTTCACTTCATGGGTGATAAAGAATTCAATAATCATAGTTTTTATGGTGTTAGAACCATCTCATCTATCTCATGATCAATTAATTTTTTAAAAAATATTTTTAAAACATTATTGGTTCATATATATATCACATTCTACACATAAAGATATTGCATCAAATTTTTTGGAGAAAACATTACCAAAACTAGCTCCAGATCATGCATTGTATAATTCTGCTTAAGAGGATTTAATTTCAAATATTTATAAGAAATCATTGTTTCATATTTCATGGAGATGTACCCAATCCATTTTAGAGATGAATCCTTTAAAATAATGAGTCCTCCTCTAATAGAGATTAATATTTATATAGGTACAGTTACAAAGATCTTTATCAACTCTTGGAAACTATCCTCACACTAAAATGATTAGAAGAACATATCCCCTTTTTTATTTAACATGGTCAGTGGATTAAAATGTAGTGATAAGTTCTTTAAAAATATTCTAATAATATACTAATAAACAAAAAACGACAAATATTAGCTGTAGTTGTAGGATGAGGCCACTCCTCTATAACCATTATTTATGTAGGGTTAACATAGATTCCTTCATTGGCCATAATGTTCCCCCCGAAAAAATTTTCTTAATCAAAATTAATATTTTAAGAACATTAAAAATAAAATCTCATTCCTTGGAGTTTTCAATATATCATTTTCATGATCCCCTTGAGCCCCATTAATTTTAAATATATCTGAATATCATTAATAAAAACTACAAAAAAGTTATCAAGGAAGTCCTTAAAGGCACTATTCATTAAATCTATAAATAGAACAGGAGAATTAATGACGTCAAAGGAAAAAACATTCTTCATATATCATGATTTGAAGGAGGAAAGTGTAATATATTATATCTTCGCATTCAATTGATGATAATGAGATTGAATATCAATTATGTAGAAGAATTGATCCCTATAAAGAATGTCATTAAAATATTACCAATCCATGGAAGATGAAACTATTTCTACACTATAAACCCATTATGTTCACAATTACCAATTCATAACAGCATTTATCCTTCTTTATTATTCACAAATAGATAATAATAAATCTAATGAGACACACTTGTTCAGATAAACCCCTTCCCCAATGTATCTTGAAATTGATTCATTAATTCCTTATTCTCTGAATTTTTCATTCTATATAGTGTCTTTGATATCGACTGGGATCCTGGAATGAGTTCAATGGATAACTCTACCAGTATTTTTGGGAGAGGGCTGTGGAACTCCTCCAAAAATATATTAATTTATTCCTTTAGTATGGGGATATTTTATATTCAAATATTTTCTTTCCTTCGTCATCTTCACAAATTATTTCCAGAAATAAGTTTATGGGTGGTGCTACTTGAAAAAACTCAGGTCGGGATATCTATCCATTGAAGACAACTATTACTTTTCCATTCAATACAACTATGGTTTCCTTTATTCTATAGTAAATCATAGTATTATACTTTGATCTACAGTCTACCCCTAGTATAGTGTCAAATTATACTATGAGAATTTCTTCTAGATTTGTGATGAGATTATTCTTTCCAAATTGAATACTAGGGTTTCTATACACTACTGATACATAGATGATTTGCCCATGATTTATCCCAAATTAATCTACATCTATTAGTAGAGGGACTGATTCATTATTCATACTATGAAAGGAGGAAATAAGGGAATGTGTAGAACTAGAATAAAATGTTTCTTGATAGCTTTGATAGTAAATTGAGAGTACCATCGACCACATCATTTGGTGCTTCCAATTCATCAATCATGATAGAAAATTCCCAAACATTATACACCATCCTATTCTATGGTTGATGGTGATTCTCCTCTATTATATTTAATTTTGGGAAATTTATGGAAAATGTTTCCAAGATGTCCACACTTATAGAATTGGACATCATGTTGGGCCTGAACCATCACCCCTTTATCTTTGGTGTTGTGTAGCTGATGATTCACCTTTCTACAAATGTTCTAATAAATATGGAAATCTATTACACATATGAAACATTTCATTGTCCCACATTGTAACAGCCCAAGATTTTATAAAAAAAATATTCTTTTTAATTTTATTAAAGTCTTG
Organism: Viscum album; assembly: GCA_963277665.1. Taxonomy (NCBI): domain Eukaryota; kingdom Viridiplantae; phylum Streptophyta; class Magnoliopsida; order Santalales; family Viscaceae; genus Viscum; species Viscum album. Next base: position 1,788,657,560 of record OY728142.1, read on the forward strand.
TGTTGTACGCTACACCAAAAGGAGCTTGCAAAACACACATCCTTGACTTGCCTTGCATTACACGCAATCACGACCTTCCTCGATAGCGTGTGTAATACGCAATACCGAGTTTCACTAAACAACGATATGCTATTAAAATATTATTAAAACTAGCCGTTATGAATAGTAATAACCACTTTTTAAAACTTTGTAAATCTTATTTTTCAAAATGAACTTCATTTTTGGATTCGGAGTATCGAATTTAGCCTAAGGTGAAATTTTGGTACTTTTCGGATAACTTTCATATTCTGATGAATAGTGAAAATTACTAAATTATAATTAAAAACAACTTTTTTATTCGAAATAATTAATAGTGATAAATCATTAATTTGAGTGGTTTTAAAGTATATTTAGAATATATTTTTACAATTTAATACAATGTTGGTCATTGGATGTAATTTCACATTTAAACTAGACATAAACAAGTGTCAATTTTTTGATAGATATTGTTTCTTAAAAACACGCTATTTGTTTTAACAGCGGGATTTAATTATAAAATTAATTAATGCAACTTTTATGTAATGAATTTGGTAAAATAGACTTCATTTTTGAATTTGGAATATGAAATATAGCTTGGGATGAAATTTTGGCACTGTTCTGAAAAACATCAATTTTTGATGAATAGTGAAACTATTAAGTGGTAGTTAAAAAACTGAATTTTTCATAAAACTTAATTTTAACGCTTCTGTGAATGGAATTTCAAAAATCCGAGAGACACAGTTGATGACAGTAAGTAAAATGTGGTTCAATGAGATGAAAATAATTTTTGGTGAATAGTAACTTTTTACTTTTTTTACCGCGGTTAATAGTAAATAGGGTAACTAAGGGTAAATATGATATTAATATTACCCTAACACATGTCCTAATTCTATTGGACAAGTTTAATTCGACCAAAAACAAACTTAGGAATAAAATATGTCCATTTAGGCCCACTTGGATTAGATTAGGACATTTATTATTAATTTATTTAAAGAAGGGTTAAAATAGTTAAAATCAAAGTTTAATAAGTAAATCATTTTTAATATGGGGTTATACATAAGATAAATTCTATTTTAAATATTCATTAGAAAGCTAAAAAGATTTACAACATGATGGTATTTTATTTGTAATTTTTAGACATCAAATAATTTAATTTATTTATGACACAATGATGATGCAGCAATTATCTTATTAATGAAATATTGACATAATTGATGTTATAAACACCAAAATAAATATAATTTGAGACTTTTTATGAATTACACTAATTTTCTAGGTTACTATGATATATTAGTGTTGATTTAATAAACTTGTTTTGAACATATAATTCTGTTATGACTTTCACAAAAATCATATATCAAATAGTGTCAAAATTGACACAAAATAGTTTTTAAATCAAATATTATATTATTAATTGTTATTTTATTCCTAAAAATCTAAGGTTCGGCCAAATGACTTAGATAAGGATATATGTATTAATAATATACAATTTGGGGTTCGTTTGTCATGTTATAGTAAGATTATTAACCATATAGTGAAAGAAAACAAAAAGACACGGTAAAAGTTAAATTATTTAACTTAGAGTTAAATCTAATTGATAAGGTTAAAATAATACCCTAAACTTGTCTAAATCCTATTGGTTGATAGGATTTAGACCCAAACCCACTTTAGCTTCGAAATAAGACCATTTGGAACCATTATAAACCGATTTTGACATTAATATAAAATAATATTTTGAGGTATTCCTAAGGTGCCCCTCACCTCCCTTATAAAAGGACACCTCCTCCCCCTCCTCCAAACACCAATTTGAGAACTCAAGCTCGGCCAACCCCTGCCAAAATCTCTTCTCCACTTCCCTAGAAACATACTAGAGGTTCTGGTCTTCCTCAAAGACCAATTTTAGTGCCCTAGGAGGAGGTCTCAAAGAGGCACTTCAAAGAAGAGGTAATTACCGTTACCAATTCTTTCATCTTTATTTCTTCTTCCACTTCTTCTTCTTAGGTTGTTTCATTATGAAGTAATAACATCAGTATCACTCATATACTGATATGTTATTATAAGTATGAAACAACCCTATTTCACCATCTATCCATCCTACGGAAAAAGAAATCACCGCGCGTGCGTACGTACGGAATACCGTCTCCACGCCGTGGTGTAATCTATTTTTCCACCATCACTTTACAAGGATGGGTATAATGGTGTAAAGAATAACTATACATAGTTACTACAACATAATATTGATTCTGATATATTGTATAATCCACTCCAATTCAATTCAATATTTATAGAAATGATATCATCGCTCGTGCGTACGTACGGAATACCGTCTCCACGACGCGATGAGATTCATTCTCCATGTTAACCATTTAAGAATGATTATAATGTATATATAAGAAATAATAATGAAATATATGACATTATAAAGCTACTGGATTTATGTATATATATACATATGTATGTCATCTAATTACTTCCATTTCAAGACAATAAGGAAAGGAAAACAGCGTTCATGCGTACGTACGGACTACCGTCTCCATGAACGGTGTTTTTCATTTTATTTATCTACCTATTATATATATATATATATACTGAATATATATGATATATAAATCATATTTTATATTCTGTAAGTAAGTAAATCATGATATAAGTAATAATGATGTCAAGAACAACAAGTCAAAACACCTACGATAAAAGAAACGATTTTACCCAAAATGCTTCTTTAACATGGAATTTACAAAAGAATGGGTAATATAATGTCATAAGTGAACCATATATGATATCATAACAATGAATATGATTCTGTAATAAGTCAATAACATGATTTAAATCATTATACAGGAGGTTCGGACACTTACAAAGCAAGTCGGACCTAAGGTAAGGGAAATATCACAATCTCATTTTTATCCGAGATTGTTTATTCGTAAGTATTTACTGGGGTGTATTTTATCATCCACATCCATGTTTACTCAATATGTAATATTATTTCAATCCACCTAAAATTGTTTAAATCCATTTTTACCCTTCGGTGAGTTTTTAGTAATACATATGAAAGGAATCTTTTGTCGTTTTTCGTACGAGGTACTTTTTGACTTTTCCGACAAAAGTACGAAGAATGTTTTTTTAAACTTATACGGCACGAACGGATTTCTACTATTTTATAAAGCCTTATTTTCATGAAGCTTCCTCTAAAATATTTCATGACTATTTTCAATAAAATCTCTATCTTTTAAAATTGCATGATGTTTTGTGAAAAGAAATTGATTTTGAAGAAGAAAGGATATTTTCCTCAAGAATTCAATTCAAGTGTTTTATCAAAATTATTTTCCATCTAAGATAATAAAGGGTTCTGTTTCTATCCATATTTTTACATTGATTTGACTATGTTGTGATGGAATTATGTTTATGAATTCCTTTATCTTATATGAATTGATTTATGATGTCATGATGTTTCAAGAATCCCATTTTTGTTACATGTGCTATGCGATGATGTATGTTTTATGATTATGTGGCACACATAAGAAAGGATTAATTATAAGATGGGTGGGACCTATATCTCCCTTCAATGCATTGGGTAAAGATTTTATATCACATGAGATAGACATGGCTGGAACGGAAGGTTATTTCGGTTCAGTGATACAGGACTGAAACGAGGAGTGAACTCGGTTCAGAAAGGGACTTTGTCCACTAAGATAGTCTTGGCAATGAGTCATGACTAACCAGAAATGATTTTCCATGATTATGTGTGCATGCCACAATGTTTCAAGTTTTATGTTATGATTATGGGGATCTCATTTTCACTTCTATGATTTGTTCCATGTTAAGATATTATGATATCTTTTGGAGGTTATGATTTTCAAAAAGATATGATATGATTTCCTTTATTTGCCCTTGCTGAGCAATTGAGCTCACCCTTTTATGTTTTATTTTCCCCAGGATATAAAGAAAGGTTTTAGGTAAAAAAAAGAAGATCTTTATGGGAGATGTTGAAGATCTTTCACCACGATTAGAAGATTACGTTCCGAGTTTCCAAAGACACTACACTATTACGATCCTTTAGTGTGTGTTTTTGTTATGTACTAAGTATTCTGCAAATGTAATGTAATTTCCATGTACGTCAAGATACGGGTCTCTACAGTTGGTATCAGAGGAAAGGTTTAGTCAACCTTTGGAAACTAGGATGCGAAAACGTTAGTGAGATCCCTAGAGATATTTCTAAGGTATGTCTAGGGATGCCCCTAAGGATAAGTATACGTATAGGATATAGTTCTAGAACTATGGTAACGATATTAGATTAAACCAAAGATGATAGATATTTATGTTACTCCCCCTTTATTACGATTTTTGCATCTAACACTGTAACAGCCCGAGATTTTATGAAAAATATTCTTTTTATTTCACTAATGTCTTGTGTTGTACGCTACACCAAAAGGAGCTTGCACAACACGCATCCTTGACTTTCCTTGCATTACACGCAATCGCGACCTTCCTCGATAGCGTGTGTAGTACGCAATAATGAGTTTCACTAAACAGCGATATGCTATTAAAATGTTATTAAAACTAGCCGGTGTGAATAGTAATAACCACTTTTTGAAATTTTGTAAATTTTATTTTTCAAAATGGATTTCATTTTTGGATTCGGAGTATCGAATTTAGCCTAAGGTGAAATTTTGGTACATTTCGGATAACATTCATATTCTGATGAATAGTGAAAATTACTAAATTTTAATTAAAAACAACTTTTTTAATCGAAATAATTAATAGTTATAAATTATTAATTTTAGTGGTTTTAAAGTATATTTAGAATATATTTTTACAATTCAATACAATGTTGGTCATTGGATGTAATTTCAAATTTAAACCAGACATAAACAAGTGTCAATCTTTTGATAGATATTGTTTCTTAAAAACACGCTATTTGTTTTAGGAGCGGGATTTAATTATAAAATTAATTAATTCAACTTCTATGTTATGAATTTGGTAAAATAGACATCATTTTTGAATTCGGAATATGAAATATAGCTTAGGGAGAAATTTTGGTATTTTTCTGAAAACTTTCAATTTTTGATGAATAGTGAAACCACTAAGTGGTAGGTTAAAAACTGAATTTTGCATAAATCTTAATTTTACCGCTTCGATGAATTGAATTTCAAAAATCCGACAGACACGGTTGATATCAGTAAGTAAAATGTGGTTCAATGAGATAAAAATAATTTTTTGGTGAATAGTAACGTTTTACTATTTTTACCGCAGTTAATAGTAAATAGGGTAACTAAGGGTAAATATGATATTAATATTACCCTAACACATGTCCTAATTCTATTGGACAAGTGTAATTCGACCAAAAACAACCTTATGAATAAAATATGACCATTTAGGCCTATTTGGATTAGATTAGGACATTTATTATTAATTTATTTAAAGAAGGGTTAAAATAGTTAAAATCAAAAATTAATAAGTAAATCATTTTTAATATGGGTTTATACATAAGATAAATTCGACTATAAATATTCATTAGAAAGATAAAAAGATTTCCTACATGATGGTATTTTATTTGTAATTTTTAGACATTAAATAATTTAATTTATTTATGACACAATTATGATGCAGTAATTATCTTATTAATGAAATATTGACATAATTGATGTTATAAACACCAAAATAAATGTAATTTAAGACTTTTTATGAATTACAATACTTTTCTAGGTTACTATGACATATTAATGTTGATTTAATCAACTTGGTTCGAACATATAATTCTGTTATGACTTTCACAAAAATCATATATCAAATAGTATCAAAATTGACACAAAATAGTTTGTAAATCAAATATTATATTATTAATTGTTATTTTATTCCTAAAAATATAAGGTTCGGCCAACTGACTTAGATAAGGATATATGTTTTAATAATAATCAATTTGGGGTTCGTTTGTCATGTTATAGTAAGTGTATTAACCATATAGTGAAAGAAAACAAAAAGACACGGTAAAAGTTAAATTATTTAACATAGAGTTAAATCTAATTGATAAGGTTAAAATAATACCCTAAACTTGTCTAAATCTTATTGGTTGATAGGATTTCGACCCATCCCCACTTTAGCTTCGAAATAAGACCCTTTGGAACCATTATAAACCGATTTTGACTTTAATATAAAATAATATTTTGAGATATTCCTAAGGTGCCCCTCTCCTCCCTTATAAAAGGGCACCTCCTCCCCCTCCTCCTCACACCAATTTGAGCACTCAAGCTCGGCCAAACCCTGCCAAAATCTCTTCTACACTTCCCTAAAAAACATCCTAGAGGTTCTGGTATTCCTCAAAGACCAATTTTAGTGCCCTAAGAGGAGGTCTCAAAGAGGCACTTCAAAGAAGAGGTAATTACCGTTACCAATTCTTTCATCTTTATTTCTACTTCCACTTCTTCTTATTAGGTTGTTTCATTATGAAGTAATAACATCAGTATCACTCATATACTGATATGTTATTATAATTATGAAACAACCCTATTTCACCATCTATCCATCCTACGGAAAAAGAAATCACCGCGCGTGCGTACGGAATACCGTCTCCACGCCGTGGTGTAATCTATTTTCCACCACCACCTTACATGGATGGGTATAAGGGTGTAAAGAATAACTATACATAGTTATTAAAAAATCATATTGATTCTGATATATTGTATAATCCACACCAATTCAATTCAATATTTATGGAAATGATATCATCGCTCGTGCGTACGTACGGACTACCGTCTCCACGACGCGATGAGATTCATTCTCCATGTTAACCATTTAAGAATGATTATAAAGTATATATAAGAAATAATAATGAAATATATGAAATTATAAAGCTACTGGATTTATGTATATATATATATGTATGTCATCAACTTACTTCCATTCAATACAATAAGGAAAGGAAAACAGTGTTCATGCGTACGTACGGACTACCGTCTCCATGAACGGTGTTTTTCATTTCATTTATCTATCTATTATATGTATATATATACTGAATATATATGATATATAAATCATATTTTATATTCTGGAAGTAAGTAAATCATGATATAAGTAATAATAATGTCAAGAACAACAAGTCAAAACACCTACGATAAATGAAACGATTTTACCCAAAACGCTACTTTAACATGAATTTACAAAACAACGGGTAATATAAAGTCATAAGTGGACCATATATGATATAATAACAATTAATATGATTCTTTAATAAGTCAATAACATTATTTAAATCATTATATAGGAGGTTCGGACACTTACGAAGCAAATCGGACCTAAGGTAAGGGAAATATCACAATCTCATTTTTATCCGAGATTGTTTATTCGTAAGTATTTACTGTGGTGTATTTTATCATCCATATCCATGTTTCCTCAATATGTAATATTATTTACATCCACCTACAATTGTTTAAAACCTATTTTACCCTTTGGTGAGTTTTTAGTAAAATATATGAAAGGAATCTTTTGTCGCCTTTCGTACGAGGTACATTTTGACTTTTCCGACAAAAGTACGAAAAGAATTTTTTTTAACTTATACGGAATGAATGGATTTTAAAACATTATTTCCAAGAAGATTCCTTTACAAGTTTTCAAGTTAATTTTTAATCAAATTCTTTTATTTTAAAGTCGTATGACATGTTATGAAAGGAAAAATGTTTTTGAAGTAGAAAGGATATTTTCCTCAAGAATGGAGTTCAAGTGATTTTCAAAATTATTTTCCATCTAAGATAATAAAGGGTTCTGTTTTTATCCCTATTATTACATTGATTTGATCATGTTGTGATGGAATTATTTTTATGAATTCCTTTATCTTATATGAATTGATTTATGATGTCATGATGTTTCAAGAATCCCATTTTTGTTACATGTGTTATGCGATGATGTATGTTTTATGATTATGTGGCACACATAAGAAAGGATTCATTATAATATGGGTGAGACCTATATCTCCCTCCAATGCATTGGGTAAAGATTTTATATCTCATGAGATAGACAGGGCTGGAACGGTAGGTTATACCGGTTCAGTGAAACAGGACTGAAACGAGGGTCACTCGATTCAGAAAGGGACTTTGTCCACTAAGATAGTCTTGGCAATGAGTCTTGACTAACAAGAAATGATTCTCTATGATTATGTGTGAATTCCACAAAGTTTCATGTTTTAAGTTATTATTATTGTGATTACATTTCACTGCCATGATTTATCCCATGTTATGAAATTATTCTCTCTTTTGCAGGTTAAGATTTCCAAAATGTTATGTTCTTATGAATACGATGTGATTGATATTTCTTTTGTTTACCCTTACAGAGCATTTGAGCTCACCCTTTTATGTTTTCTTTTCCCCAAGAAATAAAGAAAGGTTTTAGTTAAAAAAAAGGGAAAGATCTTTATGGGAGATATTGAAGATCTTTCACCACGATTAGAAGATTACGTTCCGAGTTTCCAAAGACACTAAACTATTACGATACTTGTGTGTGTGTTTTTTGTTATGTACTAAGTATTCCGCAAAAGTAATGTAATGTCCATGTACATTAAGCTTCGGGTCTCTACAGTTGGTATCAGAGGAAAGGTTTAGTCAACCTTTGGAAACTAGGACGCGAAAACATTAGTGAGATCCCTAGAGATATTTCTAAGGTATGTCTAGGGATGTCCCTAAGGTTAAGTATACGTATAGGTTATAGTACTAGAATTACGCTAAAGATCATATAATTAAACCTAAGTTGTTAGATATTGAAGGTACTTCCCCTTTATTATGTTGTTTTCCCTAGCATGATTTTTGCCGCTCACACTATTCTTTTTGGGTTTTAGAGAATGGCTAGAAACAAGATGATTCACGATAATGGAGGATATGATGGACAATGGAATGATATTCTTTATGAGCAACCAAATGAAATGGGATTTGGAAGTCCAAACATCATTATTATGCCGAATCAGCTATCTCATAATATGATCAATAAAGTAAAATTTGGTAAGTTTCCTGACTCGGCTAATAAGAGAAAGATGGAGTTTCATGATGATCATAGAGGAAAGAAGGTTCAATTTCCCCTATGTAAATCATGTGGGAAAAGGAATCAAGGAAAATGTTTCAAGGGAACTGGAAGATGCTTTGGGTGTGGAAAAGAAGGACACAAAGCAAGTAAGTGCAAAGGAAAAGGTTCAGTTAACACCATGGATGAGGATAATGGTATTGCTACGACATCAAAAATGGTTAAGTGTTTTAAATGTGGAATGTATGGGAATTATGCAAACCAATGCCCTAAGGGAAAGACTCGTGAAGAGAATGAGTATGGTCGTATGGGAAGTATTTATGTGGATGATGATGAAGAGACTACAAATGATATGTGAGATGAAAGAATTATTGAAGCTCGGTCAATGGTTTAAGAATGTAGTGGAATGATTACATGTTTATCAAAGTGTAATGTTGTATAAAGAATCTCATGGTACTATGGAATAAAGAGACATCTAAGGATTGTTACATTGTTGTCTTTCCTTGAGTTTTGAAAGTGTGTGATTAATGCTACCAGTATCCATGAAAGGTTATTCAGATATTTTTGGAATGTAGATGATATGCGCATAATGAAGGAATAATAAGATAATGAGGTATTTGATTGTATTCATGAGCTCATGACTGATATAAGGAGAAGGTTATATCATGGTTTGAGTATATAGAATTTTTGGATTTTGGTATGTGGAAAGAGTTAACTTTTGACAGCATTCATGTTTTCACTAAGTTTTAATGGGTATTAATTTTTTTCAAGAGAATACATAATTAAGGTATTCACATGATTGGAATGTGACCAATAAGATATATGGGGCATAAATGATGGTATTCACATGCTTGGTTGACGACATTTCAAGTAATCATTTTCTTTATACTATGAGCTTGGACTGAAGTATTTTAGATAAGCCTAAAGATTGTAATGGATTATGTTAACCATAAGTTAGTATTAAGTATAGAATATTTTTTGATATTATTTATGTGATTTTATAGTAATGTAGTTTTAGAAAAAGGACAACCTGTAGGACGGGCGACAGCCCATCGCTTCGGACAAGGCTGTGGGAATCGAACCCACAACCGAAGTGCGACTGGCCTTTATCGCCTACCACTGGCCTACATGAAGTCCCTGTTTAGTAGAAACTAGTTTTATTATATTAAGAAGTATGATATATGAAGTATAAGTCCATTTTAGGAACCATATATGATTAATCTCACTATAGATCGACTTATGTATATAAATTTTGCTAACCTTTTGAGACAGATGGAATGACCCGTCATTCTATCACATGATCTGCTAACACATCACTGATAACAAATTCAACTTCATTTATTTAAGAGATGAAGTGGAAATTGTTCAAGGAATGAACAAAAGTGAGATTGTACCAAAATAAAGAAAGTATTTATTCTAATTCAAATTTTCAACTTTAGGGAAATGATCTTGAAAACCAAAAATGTTGTCCTAGTGATCTTATATCTGATGAATCAGATGGTACCTTAGATCGTCACATATTTATGGATTTGTGATTACAGGATTTTCCATAGCCATGTTCTCTACCACTCTCCATCAGAACATGATGGTTAGATTTTTTTTCCATATCCATATTTTTACCTATGTGGAAACCCAACGATTAGTTTATTTGGGTAATCGTTACATTTCATACTTTAGTTTTTAAAGCCAAGTTTTGGGATTCCTTTTTACGATGTGGGTTTCTATTAAAGAAACTTTCGAATAGAAAACCATTTATTACCCCGACGAATTTCGAGGGCAAAATTCATTTTAAGGGGGGTAGAATGTAACAGCCCGAGATTTTATGAAAAATATTCTTTTTATTTCACTAATGTCTTGTGTTGTACGCTACACCAAAAGGAGCTTGCACAACACGCATCCTTGACTTTCCTTGCATTACACGCAATCGCGACCTTCCTCGATAGCGTGTGTAGTACGCAATAATGAGTTTCACTAAACATCGATATGCTATTAAAATGTTATTAAAACTAGCCGTTGTGAATAGTAATAACCACTTTTTGAAATTTTGTAAATTTTATTTTTCAAAATGGATTTCATTTTTGGATTCGGAGTATCGAATTTAGCCTAAGGTGAAATTTTGGTACATTTCGGATAACATTCATATTCTGATGAATAGTGAAAATTACTAAATTTTAATTAAAAACAACTTTTTTAATCGAAATAATTAATAGTTATAAATTATTAATTTTAGTGGTTTTAAAGTATATTTAGAATATATTTTTACAATTCAATACAATTTTGGTCATTGGATGTAATTTCACATTTAAACCAGACATAAACAAGTGTCAATCTTTTGATAGATATTGTTTCTTAAAAACACGCTATTTGTTTTAGCAGCGGGATTTAATTATAAAATTAATTAATTAAACTTCTATGTTATGAATTTGGTAAAATAGACATCATTTTTGAATTCGGAATATGAAATATAGCTTAGGAAGAAATTTTGGTATTTTTCTGAAAACTTTCTATTTTTGATGAATAGTGAAACCACTAAGTGGTAGGTTAAAAACTGAATTTTGCATAAATCTTAATTTTACCGCTTCGATGAATTGAATTTCAAAAATCCGACAGACACGGTTGATATCAGTAAGTAAAATGTGGTTCAATGAGATAAAAATAATTTTTTGGTGAATAGTAACTTTTTACTATTTTTACAGCAGTTAATAGTAAATAGGGTAACTAAGGGTAAATATGATATTAATATTACCCTAACACATGTCCTAATTCTATTGGACAAGTGTAATTCGACCAAAAACAACCTTATGAATAAAATATGACCATTTAGGCCCATTTGAATTAGATTAGGACATTTATTATTAATTTATTTAAAGAAGGGTTAAAATAGTTAAAATCAAAGATTAATAAGTAAATCATTTTTAATATGGGTTTATACATAAGATAAATTCGACTATAAATATTCATTAGAAAGATAAAAATATTTCCTACATGATGGTATTTTATTTGTAATTTTTAGACATTAAATAATTTAATTTATTTATGACACAATTATGATGTAGTAATTATCTTATTAATGAAATATTGACATAATTGATGTTATAAACAACAAAATAAATGTAATTTAAGACTTTTTATGAATTACAATACTTTTCTAGGTTCCTATAACATATTAATGTTGATTTAATCAACTTGGTTCGAACATATAATTCTGTTATGACTTTCACAAAAATCATATATCAAATAGTATCGAAATTGACACAAAATAGTTTGTAAATCAAATATTATATTATTAATTGTTATTTTATTCCTAAAAATATAAGGTTCGGCCAAATGACTTAGATAAGGATATATGTTTTAATAATAATCAATTTGGGGTTCGTTTGTCATGTTATAGTAAGTGTATTAACCATATAGTGAAAGAAAACAAAAAGACACGGTAAAAGTTAAATTATTTAACATAGAGTTAAATCTAATTGATAAGGTTAAAATAATACCCTAAACTTGTCTAAATCTTATTGGTTGATAGGATTTCGACCCATCCCCACTTTAGCTTCGAAATAAGACCCTTTGGAACCATTATAAACCGATTTTGACTTTAATATAAAATAATATTTTGAGATATTCCTAAGGTGCCCCTCTCCTCCCTTATAAAAGGGCACCTCCTCCCCCTCCTCCTCACACCAATTTGAGCACTCAAGCTCAGCCAACCCCTGCCAAAAGCTCTTCTACACTTCCCTAAAAAACATCCTAGAGGTTCTGGTATTCCCCAAAGACCAATTTTAGTGCCCTAAGAGGAGGTCTCAAAGAGGCACTTCAAAGAAGAGGTAATTACCGTTACCAATTCTTTCATCTTTATTTCTTCTTCCACTTCTTCTTATTAGGTTGTTTCATTATGAAGTAATAACATCAGTATCACTCATATACTGATATGTTATTATAAGTATGAAACAACCCTATTTCACCATCTATCCATCCTACGGAAAAAGAAATCACCCCGCGTGCGTACGTACGGAATACCGTCTCCACGCCGTGGTGTAATCTATTTTCCACCACCACCTTACATGGATGGGTATAAGGGTGTAAAGAATAACTATACATAGTTATTACAAAATCATATTGATTCTGATATATTGTATAATCCACACCAATTCAATTCAATATTTATGGAAATGATATCATCGCTCGTGCGTACGTACGGACTACCGTCTCCACGACGCGATGAGATTCATTCTCCATGTTAACCATTTAAGAATGATTATAAAGTATATATAAGAAATAATAATGAAATATATGAAATTATAAAGCTACTGGATTTATGTATATATATATATATGTCATCAACTTACTTCCATTCAAGACAATAAGGAAAGGAAAACAGTGTTCATGCGTACGTACGGACTACCGTCTCCATGAACGGTGTTTTTCATTTCATTTATCTATCTATTATATGTATATATATACTGAATATATATGATATATAAATCATATTTTATATTCTGGAAGTAAGTAAATCATGATATAAGTAATAATAATGTCAAGAACAACAAGTCAAAACACCTACGATAAATGAAACGATTTTACCCAAAACGCTACTTTAACATGAATTTACAAAAGAACGGGTAATATAAAGTCATAAGTGGACCATATATGATATAATAACAATTAATATGATTTTGAATAAGTCAATAACATGATTTAAATCATTATATAGGAGGTTCGGACACTTACGAAGCAAATCGGACCTAAGGTAAGGGAAATATCACAATCTCATTTTTATCCGAGATTGTTTATTCGTAAGTATTTACTGTGGTGTATTTTATCATCCATATCCATGTTTCCTCAATATGTAATATTATTTACATCCACCTACAATTGTTTAAAACCTATTTTACCCTTGGGTGATTTTTTAGTAAAATATATGAAAGGAATCTTTTGTCGTCTTTCGTACGAGGTTCATTTTGACTTTCCCGACAAAAGTACGAAAAGAATGTTTTTTTAACTTATACAGAATGAATGGATTTTAAAACATTATTTCCAAGAAGCTTCCTTTACAAGTTTTCAAGTTAATTTTTAATCAAATTCTTTTATTTTAAAGTCATATGACATGTTATGAAAGGAAAAATGTTTTTGAAGTAGAAAGGATATTTTCCTCAAGAATGGAGTTCAAGTGATTTTCAAAATTATTTTCCATCTAAGATAATAAAGGGTTCTGTTTTTATCCCTATTATTACATTGATTTGATCATGTTGTGATGGAATTATTTTTATGAATTCCTTTATCTTATATGAATTGATTTATGATGTCATGATGTTTCAAGAATCCCATTTTTGTTACATGTGTTATGCGATGAGGTATGTTTTATGATTATGTGGCACACATAAGAAAGGATTCATTATAAGATGGGTGGGACCTATATCTCCCTCAAATGCATTGGGTAAAGATTTTATATCTCATGAGATAGACAGGGCTGGAACGGTAGGTTATACCGGTTCAGTGAAACAGGACCGAAACGAGGGTTACTCGATTTAGAAAGGGACTTTGTCCACTAAGATAGTCTTGGCAATGAGTCTTAAATAACAAGAAATGATTCTCTATGATTATGTGTGAATGCCACAAAGTTTCATGTTTTAAGTTATGATTATTGTGATTACATTTCACTGCCATGATTTATCCCATGTTATGAAATTATGCTCTCTTTTGCAGGTTAAGATTTCCAAAATGTTATGTTCTTATGAATACGATGTGATTGATATTTCTTTTGTTTACCCTTACAGAGCATTTGAGCTCACCTTTTTATGTTTTCTTTTCCCCAGGATATAAAGAAAGGTTTTAGGTAAAAAAAGGGAATGATCTTTATGGGAGATATTGAAGATCTTTCACCACGATTAGAAGATTACGTTCCGAGTTTCCAAAGACACTAAACTATTACGATCCTTGTGTGTGTGTTTTTGTTATGTACTAAGTATTCCGCAAAAGTAATGTAATGTCCATGTACATTAAGCTTCGGGTCTCTACAAACACTATTCTGTTTGGGTTTTAGAAAATGGCTGGAAACAAGATGACTCACAATAATGGAGGATATGATGGACAATGGAATGGTATTCTTCATGAGCAACCAAATGAAATGGGATTTGGATGTCCAAACATCATTATTATGCCGAATCAGCAATCTCACAACATGATCAATAAAGTAAAATTTGGTAAGTTTCCTGACTCGACTAATAAGAGAAAGATGGAGTTCCATGATGATCATAGAGGAAAGAAAGTTCAATTTCCCCTATGTAAATCATGTGGGAAGAGGCATCAAGGAGAATGTTTCAAGGGAACTGGAAGATGATTTGGGTGTGGAAAAGAAGGACACAAAGCAAGTAAGTGCAAAGGAAAAGGGTCGGTTAACACCATGGATGAGGATAATGGTATTGCTACGACATCAAAAATGGTTAAGTGTTTTAAATGTGGAATGTATGGGAATTATGCAAACAAATTCCCTAAGGGAAAGACTCATGAAGAGAATCAGTATGGTCATATGGGTAGTATTTATGTGGATGATGATGAAGAGACTACAAATGATATGTGAGATGAAAGAATTTTTGAAGCTCTGTCAATGGTTTAAGAATGTAGTGGAATGATTACATGTTTATCATGTGTAATTTTGGAATAAAGAGACATCTATGGATTGTTACACTGTTGTCTTTCCTTGTGTTTTGAAAGTGTATGATTAATGTTACCAGTATCCATGAAAGGTTATTCAGATATTTTCGGAATGTAGATGATATGCGCATAATGAAGGGATAAGGAGAAAATTAAATGTTTGATAGTATTCATGAGCTCATGATTGATTAAGTGATATCATGGTTGGAGGATATAGAATTTTGAGGATTTTGGTATGTGGAAAGTGTTAACTTTTAATTGCACTCATGTTTTCACTAAGGTATTCAAGAGAATACACGATTAAGGACTTTGAATGTTTGGAATGTGACCAACAAGGCATATCTTATGATATGTGGGGATCAACGACAGTATTAAATCTCTGGTAATCGATGTCACTATATTATGAGAGTGGACTGCAGTATTATGTATAAGCCTAAAGATTAGACTGGATTATGTTGGACATAAGTTAGTATTGTTTAAGGATAGAAGATTTTCGATATTATTGATGGGATGTTATAGTAACGTAGTTTTAGAAAAAGGGACAACCTGCAGGACGGGCGACAACCCATCGCTTCGGACAAGGCTGTAGGAATCGAACCCACAACCGAAGTGCGACTGGCCTTTATCGCCTACCACTGACCTACAGGAAGTCCCTGTTTAGTAGAAACTAGTTTTATTATATTAAGCAGTATGATATATGAAGTATAAGTCCATTTTAGGAACCGTATATGATTAATCTCACTATAGAATGACTTATGTATATTTTATAACTTTTGCTAACCTTTTGTTTGAGACAGATGGAATGACCCCTCATTCTATCACATGATCTGCCAACACTTCATGAATAACAAATTCAACTTCATTTATTTAAGAGATGAAGTGAAAATTGTTCAAGGCACGAACAACAGTGAGATTGTACCAAAATAAAGTAAGTATTTATTCTAATTCAAATTTTCAACTTTAGGGAAATGATCTTGAAAACCAAAAATGTTGTCCTAGTGATCTTATACCTGATGAATCAGATGGTACCTTATATCATCACAAATCTATGGATTTTTGATTACTGGCTTTTCCATAGCCATGTTCTCTACCACTCTCCATCAGAACATGATGGTTAGATTTCTCTTCCATATCCATATTTTCACCTATGTGGAAACCCAATGATTAGTTTATTTGGGTAACCATTACATTTCATACATTTGTTTTTAAAGATTGGTTTTGATATTCCTTTTTATGATGTGGGTTTCTATTAAAGAAACTTTCGAATAGTAAACCATTTATAACCCCAACGAATTTCGAGGGCGAAATTCATTTTAAGGGGGGTAGAATGTAACAGCCCAAGATTTTATAAAAAAAAATATTCTTTTTAATTTTATTAAAGTCTTGTGTTGTACGATACACCAAAAGGAGCTTGCACAACACGCATCATTGACTTGCCTTGCATTACACGCAATCACGACCTTCCTCGATAGCGTGTGTAATACGCAATACCGAGTTTCACTAAACAACGATATGCTATTAAAATATTATTAAAACTAGCCGTTATGAATAGTAATAACCACTTTTTAAAACTTTTTAAATCATATTTTTCAAAATGAACTTCATTTTTGGATTCGGAGTATCGAATTTAGCCTAAGGTGAAATTTTGTTACTTTTCGGATAACTTTCATATTCTGATGAATAGTGAAAATTACTAAAATATAATTAAAAACAACTTTTTTAATTGAAATAATTAATAGTGATAAATCATTAATTTGAGTGGTTTTAAAGTATATTTAGAATATATTTTTACAATTTAATACAATGTTGGTCATTGGATGTAATTTCACATTTAAACTAGACATAAACAAGTGTCAATCTTTTGATAGATATTGTTTCTTAAAAACACGCTATTTGTTTTAACAGCGGGATTTAATTATAAAATTAATTAATGCAACTTTTATGTAATGAATTTGGTAAAATAGACTTCAATTTTGAATTTGGAATATGAAATATAGCTTGGGATGAAATTTTGGCACTGTTCTGAAAAACATCAATTTTTGATGAATAGTGAAACTACTAAGTGGTAGTTAAAAAACTGAATTTTCCATAAAACTTAATTTTACCGCTTTTTTGAATGTAATTTCAAAAATCCGAGAGACACGGTTGATGACAGTAAGTAAAATGTGGTTCAATGAGATGAAAATAATTTTTGGTGAATAGTAACTTTTTACTTTTTTTACCGCGGTTAATAGTAAATAGGGTAACTAAGGGTAAATATGATATTAATATTACCCTAACACATGTCCTAATTCTATTGGACAAGTGTAATTCGACCAAAAACAAACTTAGGAATAAAATATGACCATTTAGGCCCACTTGGATTAGATTAGGACATTTATTATTAATTTATTTAAAGAAGGGTTAAAATAGTTAAAATCAAAGTTTAATAAGTAAATAATTTTTAATATGGGGTTATACATAAGATAAATTATATTGTAAATATTCATTAGAAAGATACAATTTTTTACTACATTATGGTATTTTATTTGTAATTTTTAGACATCAAATAATTTAATTTATTTATGACACAATGATGATGCAGCAATTATCTTATTAATGAAATATTGACATAATTGATGTTATAAACACCAAAATAAATATAATTTGAGACTTTTTATGAATTCCACTAATTTTCTAGGTTACTATGATATATTATTGTTGATTTAATCAACTTGTTTCGAACATATAATTCTGTTATGACTTTCACAAAAATCATATATCAAATAGTGTCAAAATTGACACAAAATAGTTTTTAAATAAAATATTATATTATTAATTGTTATTTTATTCCTAAAAATCTAAGGTTCGGCCAAATGACTTAGATAAGGATATATGTATTAATAATATACAATTTGGGGTTCGTTTGTCATGTTATAGTAAGATTATTAACCATATAGTGAAAGAAAACAAAAAGACACGGTAAAAGTTAAATTATTTAACTCAGAGTTAAATCTAATTGATAAGGTTAAAATAATACCCTAAACTTGTCTAAATACTATTGGTTGATAGGATTTTGACCCAACCCCACTTTAGCTTCGAAATAAGACCCTTTGGAACCATTATAATCCGATTTTGACATTAATATAAAATAATATTTTGAGGTATTCCTAAGGTGCCCCTCACCTCCCTTATAAAAGGACACCTCCTCCCCCTCCTCCTCACACCAATTTGAGCACTCAAGCTCGGCCAAACCCTGCCAAAATCTCTTCTCCACTTCCCTAGAAACATCCTAGAGGTTCTGGTCTTCCTCAAAGACCAATTTTAGTGCCCTAAGAGGAGGTCTCAAAGAGGCACTTCAAAGAAGAGGTAATTACCGTTACCAATTCTTTCATCTTTATTTCTTCTTCCACTTCTTCTTCTTAGGTTGTTTCATTATGAAGTAATAACATCAGTATCACTCATATACAGATATGTTATTATAAGTATGAAACAACCCTATTTCACCATCTATCTATCGTACGGAAAAAGAAATCACCGCGCGTGCGTACGTACGGAATACCGTCTCCACGCCGTGGTGTAATCTATTTTTCCACCATCACTTTACAAGGATGGGTATAATGGTGTAAAGAATAACTATACATAGTTATTACAACATCATATTGATTCTGATATATTGTATAATCCACTCCAATTCAATTCAATATTTATATAAATGATATCATCGCTCGTGCGTACGTACGGAATACCGTCTCCACGACGCGATGAGATTCATTCTCCATGTTAACCATTTAAGAATGATTATAATGTATATATAAGAAATAATAATGAAATATATGACATTATAAAGCTACTGGATTTATGTATATATATACATATGTATGTCATCTACTTACTTCCATTTCAAGACAATAAGGAAAGGAAAACAGCGTTCATGCGTACGTACGGACTACCGTCTCCATGAACGGTGTTTTTCATTTTATTTATCTACCTATTATATATATATATACAGAATATATATGATATATAAATCATATTTTATATTCTGGAAGTATGTAAATCATGATATAAGTAATAATGATGTCAAGAACAACAAGTCAAAACACCTACGATAAATGAAATGATTTTACCCAAAACGCTTCTTTAACATGGAATTTACAAAAGAACGTGTAATATAATGTCATAAGTGAACCATATATGATATCATAACAATGAATATGATTCTGTAATAAGTCAATAACATGATTTAAATCATTATACATGAGGTTCGGACACTTACAAAGCAAGTCGGACCTAAGGTAAGGGAAATATCACAATCTCATTTTTATCCGAGATTGTTTATTCGTAAGTATTTACTGGGGTGTATTTTATCATCCACATCCATGTTTACTCAATATGTAATATTATTTCCATCCACCTAAAATTGTTTAAATCCATTTTTACCCTTCGGTGAGTTTTTAGTAATACGTATGAAAGGAATCTTTTGTCGTTTTTCGTACGAGGTACTTTTTGACTTTTCCGACAAAAGTACGAAGAATGTTTTATTTAACTTATACGGCACGAACGGATTTATACTATTTTATAAAGCCTTATTTTCATGAAGCTTCCTCTAAAAGATTTCATGACTATTTTCAATAAAATCTCTATCTTTTAAAATTGCATGATGTTTTTTGAAAAGAAATTGATTTTGAAGAAGAAAGGATATTTTCCTCAAGAATTCAATTCAAGTGTTTTATCAAAATTATTTTCCATCTAAGATAATAAAGGGTTCTGTTTCTATCCATATTTTTACATTGATTTGACTATGTTGTGATGGAATTATGTTTATGAATTCCTTTATCTTATATGAATTGATTTATGATGTCATGATGTTTCAAGAATCCCATTTTTGTTACATGTGTTATGGGATGATGTATGTTTTATGATTATGTGGCACACATAAGAAAGGATTCATTATAAGATGGGTGGGACCTATATCTCCCTCCAATGAATTGGGTAAAGATTTTATATCTCATGAGATAGACATCGCTGGAACGGAAGGTTATTTCGGTTCAGTGATACAGGACTGAAACGAGGAGTGAACTCGGTTCAAAAAGGGACTTTGTCCACTAAGATAGTCTTGGCAATGAGTCATGTCTAACAAGAAATGATTTTCCATGATTATGTGTGCATGCCACAAAGTTTCAAGTTTTATGTTATGATTATGGGGATCTCATTTTCACTTCTATGATTTGTTCCATGTTAAGATATTATGATCTCTTTTGCAGGTTATGATTTTCAAAAAGATATGATATGATTTCCTTTATTTGCCCTTGCTGAGCATTTGAGCTCACCCTTTTATGTTTTCTTTTCCCCATGATATAAAGAAAGGTTTTAGGTAAAAAAAAATAAGATCTTTATGGGATATGTTGAAGATCTTTCACCACGATTAGAAGATTACGTTCCGAGTTTCCAAAGACACTAAACTATTACGATCCTTTAGTGTGTGTTTTTGTTATGTACTAAGTATTCCGCAAATGTAATGTAATGTCCATGTACGTCAAGATACGGGTCTCTACACACATAAGTAGTTCCCAAAAAAAATACAACATTTGTTACTTTTATAAAGATTCAATTTCATTCCTCCTCTTTGATGATCAGAGTTCATCTATAATATTGGATACATTTTTCCTTCTTTTCATTTGATATATGGGGCCACTACATCCGTTAGATCCTTGAGATCAACCTTCATAGCACTACACACTATCCCCTCATACTTTTCATTGTCCCTATTTGATAGATTCATCAATAGATGTTGTCTTATTCCACCAAATAATATATAAAACATTACACTATCTTCCATGGAAATGATACAGGTGTAACAAGAAAGTATTATAATATTCATATCATAGGTTACCATATATTCATTTTCCTTCTACATAATCACTAATAATTCCTTCTTAATTTTTGTTCAAATCTAATGGTGGAATAGTTTTTTAAAAAGGTTCCCCTGAACTCTTCTAACTCCATAGATTTCATTTACCATCATAGATTCACGTTTTTTAATTTGTGTACACCACTTACCATCTTCTCCCAATATGTGGTACACAAATAAGGAGACATTCTATTATTTCGGATAATGAAGTATAGAAAATATCCTTTCTATATAGATTATCCATTATTCTGAAATTCATGGGTTAGTATATCCACTGAATGAAGGTGGTGGTTAATTCATAATTCACTCAGTGAATATTTGTCCCCTTAGAGGTGTTTTGGTTATATTTTCTTAACTAAATTTATTGATCAAAACATGAGTTAGTTGATTCACAATTCTCATGAATTTTTCCATTCAAGATTAAATTGGAGGGATGTCGAGGAATGATCTTTTACACTCAACATTTATATGGTACTCCTATTTCCCACTATTTTTTGAAATAATAAAACATTATTAAGAAATGAATTTGTTTTAAAAAACATATTATTTCAATGATTATTTTTTTCCTTAAAACATCATTTAAAAATAATTTATTATTTATCAATAATTATATATTTTATAACTTCTTTATAATGGTTCCTAGAAATATTGTGATTAACCAATAATATCACATATGAGTATCATCCCATGACTATAGAAAGTCCCATTTTAGTGCAGTAGCTGTCATTCGAGTCTATATCAAAGCGGTGTTTTTTGGTTTTACTCATAGATACATCTCTTCCAGAGTAATATCCACTTGTTAGTATCTAGACAATGATTTCATTGCTCAAAAAGCTATTATGTAATAATTTACCAAAATATCCTGGCGTTTACCTATATTTCAACATGTCCCTATGGATCTTCCAATAATTTCCAAATAAATTTTCCATAAATAACCAAAATGTCCTTTCATACCAACAATGAAATCCCATCTTTTTATTATATTAATTTTCATTAGATTTTTTAAATAGAGGATTTTTTAAATTTATGTTTCTGGGAAATAAGGTAAATAATAATTGAAAACATAAAAAATTCATCTAATACAATTTAATATAGTCATAAATTGTTTATCCGGTGAAAATGTAGTACTTATTATAACCTTGGGACGTACATCAATGTAAAGGGTAATCATAAGTCCAACTAAGGAAAATTAAGGGAACAAATTTACATATGATCTGAATAAAAATCAACAAGAACATAAATAATACCATTATGGAGAATGAAAGGGATCATGTGGCATTTCATAATAAGAATAATGTTAATAATGACAAGAAAATTTGGATACAACAACTAAATGATACATTAATAAGAATATCACTATGTATTTTCATTGAGTTATCATAAAAATTACCAAGGTTATTCACCAAGTGATCATAAAAAAATGTCACCTCTTGAGATTAAAGTCGTTACCCAATGCATTGGAAAACTATTAGGTGGAACCATTAATATGTATTATTTTCATGTGAGTGTCATAGATCATAATAAATTGTTTTATAAATATCTTGCGGAAAATAAAGTAGATGGGTTTCATATAAAAATCACAACATTTTAAAATTTACTTAAAGATAATATTTGTATATATTTTTATACAATAGAAAGGAAATGAGGGTTTAGTGTTTGGTAAGTCCAAAAAAAAAATATTTTTTACATATAAGTGAATACCATTAGAAAATGAAGAGGTTTGGGTATTCAAAAAATAAAATAAAAGATAATTTCATCAGAAAAAAAAGTGAACATTTGAGAAGTAATTCAGGCATCACAACTGGTATATAACATTATTTGAAAAAAGGGAAAAAAGTGAGAGTACATGGGTATCCCATGCATAAATCATAACTGGTATGTAAGGGAATGAATTTAATGGAAATAATATATTGTCAATAACATTAATAAGTCTTATAAAAAAATGTGGTTCTTCATTCGAAGTGGAAAGAAGAAAATTTCCCTTACCTTAAAGAGTTGTTCCTAAAATATATCGATTGGAACCTTGGGTGATTGATAACACCTTGAGAGGAGTCCTAGTAAGGAAAAACTAAAATAGAATCATGGGGTATGGATTGGTAGTGAATGTAATTTTATAAATGGGTGGTTATTTATAGAAAAAATTGAGGATTTCTTTATTAATTTCCAAATATTGGCCTTGGAAACCTAAGTTGTTGATAATTAAGACATGGGATTGACGAATGTATTTTCCAATGAATTTGGAAATATGGAAAATATCATTTGTTATTTTCATCAAAAAATATTTGACCATATTTTTATATTTCTTCTTAAACAATGGAAAAGTATTGTTTTCACAAAAATAATATTTTTAATGTTAATGTTTCTAATTAAGACTTTGGAAAGTAAAATATTTGTCTGCAAATTTATTAAAATCTATTAAAATAATCGTTATTAGAAAAACATTACCATTTTATGTTCTGGATTTTGGTTAATTTTTTATTACATCATTATGACATAATAAGTATTCTATTAAACATACAAAAAACTCAAACTCTAATTTTTTACTATTCATGAAAAATGACTTATTTTAGATAAATCTCATAGATTCACACTAAAATAATTTTTGTTTAATTGTTTGAGAAATGTTATTTATTTTATCTAAATAATTCTCTAAATAAGTTAATTATAACTTTGAAATATAAAAAACTTTATTTATTAAAAAAAATAGGGGATTGAAAATGCCTAGTAAAATTTATGATACTTGAAAACGAAAAAAAATATTTTATATTTATATTTAAATAAGAGTGTTTTTATCAAAATATTTAGTTAAAATATGTATTAATAATAATATCATATTTTAATATAAATATTTATATATATATTTTAAATGTTTAATTTCTATCCAAAAAGACATTGTATCAAATTGTATATAAATTTTGTTAGGAAATAATATTGTTAAAGAAGAATTGATAGAATAAAATTTTATTTTTAAAATTGAATTACACATTCATTAAATAGGTAGTTGACATGTAACCCCTCATAACAGCCTCATATAAATTATTTTTATGGTGTATGGTGGTGAAAAAATCACGGGGCAACTCAGCTAACGTCATCTGAGTGAAAATTTCAACTGATTGGAAATTTTCGCAGAGGATATTTCATTCAAGATTCAATTATTGATGATCCTTTTGTGATTGGTCAAGAGAGAACATTTTTTATGATACCATCATCCCAATCTTTAAAATATTTGTTTTATATGGCCGTACTCTACTAGTTTAGCCCATTATTTCATTTTTATGAATTAATTATTCTCTATCATTACACATAAAAATTATAATGTTTTAATTATTGCTGAGAGAATAGTTTCCAAAAGTTATATAGAATAATTTTCACATTTCAAAATATTCATATTGGACAAATGGTTATATTTTGGTTGAATCCCAATAGTCACATTTCCATTTATGTTCCTGACATTATTAAATAAATTGGGGTTTTTTTATAATACAATATAAAAATCATTTTCAGGAAATAATTATCATTTCAAAAACAATTCAGTGTAGTTACATTTGAAGTTTTTTTAAAATATATATTTTTCTAAAAAAATATATTATATATAAAAATAAAACCAGAAACTATAAATAATATTAAAAAATATTTTATAAATACACCTAATAATGATATTTGTTTTAATGAATAAACTTAAAAATTTCCAAATATAATCATGATCCTCCATCTGATGGTCTCTTTATTTCGATCAAATAAAATTTATTTTTGATAAAAATGTGATGTATTACAATGGATATTATCAATAAATAATGGAATGGTGAGATCAAAAATCAAATCTATCTCTTCAATATAAAATAAACATATCAAGGGGACCAAAATTTTCTTTTTTGTGTTCCCAAAATCATTATGAAATCCTCAAGGGATATTTCTATGGAGAACCCTACACTAAAATGTTGTGGTCAATCAAACCCATTTATAAAATAAATTTTATTCACATATCATGATCCTAAAATATTTTTATCTTCATCATTTGACTTTAGAGTTTTCAAATATGAAAATTTATTTGATCAAGGTACAACCCACAAGATGGATTTCGAATCACATAATTAAATCAAAAATACATGGTTAATCATACAAATTTCGATGGAAAAAACCTATCTAGATGGAAGAAATTAAGAATTTTATTCATATGTTGTTTAATATGTTTAGATACTTGAACGAAATATTTCTCCCATTCTAGAATAACCTACCCCAAATATGGACAACCGACCTATTGAAGTTACCCATGTCGAGAATATCTAGGCAATGATAGT
The DNA here is from genome assembly GCA_963277665.1 of Viscum album. NCBI lineage: Eukaryota > Viridiplantae > Streptophyta > Magnoliopsida > Santalales > Viscaceae > Viscum > Viscum album. The sequence continues at coordinate 1,788,683,420 of OY728142.1, forward strand.
ATAATGTGAAGGTGATCAGACTTTATGTCATGAAAATATTTTAATCACATTATCAAATCATATTTATAAATATTTTTCCAAATTATGTCTCCTTGATAGATATGAAATTGACTAAAATTCATGTAACATAATGAGAAATGATGTACCAATAATTTCATAATAGAAAAGAATCATAACATCATGATTGTTGATAAAAAACTGGTGTTAGAGAGAGTTTATGAGCTCCAAGCTATAGTAATAAAATTATTTACATTAAAATTATTGTCACATAACATATACAAGTTGGTGAAAATTTTTCTAAATTTTCACATATGATTAAATAATATTTTTAATAACCCGTTAAAAATAGTTATGATATTTCCATGGAACATTTGAAAATGATTCTTAAAATTAAAGAAGAATCTATGTAGATAGACATAGGCATGGATTAATAATTCAAAAACCAACTAAATTTCATTTCGGAAAAAAAAATTGTCAAACTCTTACATACAAGTCATGGATAAAAGTAAAAAAGTGGTGAAAAAGTACAATCCATAAATGAATAAAGGATATTGAATTGTCTATTAAAATAAGGGAATTTTTATAGGTAGTTTCTTTTCCAAAATAAAGTCGACAAACATGCTAAAAATATACGAATTAAAAAAATGTAGTTATAATGATATCAGAAGTAAATATTTATTCAATGAATATGGGACAATTGATAGATTCTATAGAAATGGTTCACATTTCAAAAAATCATTCGATGATCAAAATATTTTATTATATTATAATCACAAAAGAATTAGACCTCTAAAATAAATAATGAATAAATGTAACTAGAAAAGGAAATGTAAAACTAGACATTAAATCTATAAGAACATGAATCTTCATAATATTTTATATGTACTTGATATTCGAATGAATTTTTTCTATATCTATCTTATAAATAAGAAGTTAATTCAAAAATCAATTGAATCCAACAAGTTTATATTGTCAAAGGGAATCATGTTATTGGAGTAAGCAGTACTCAAAGGGTGGAATGCATCAATGGACAATTAATTGTATGATTCAATATTCTACTAACATGATTGAGTACTATAATTTATGGATAAACCAGGTGGAACATGATAATTATTATTAATTAAATGTAATGAGTATGCTAAACTTAATTATTGATGGAAATTAAATTATTGAAAATGAAACATGTTTTGAATCTAAAATATTTAATAATCAATTTAAAATTGGTGAGAGAAATTATTATATATTAGAAATAATACATTATGATATATTTTAATTAATTGGATTTGTAACTCATGGATGAAAAATATATTTTAATAATTTTTTTTGATTAATGTTATATATATATATATATCCTTATTAAAAAATATCAAGAAATAAATATGTTTATAATTCATAAACATAAATATAGAAAAGTATTAAATGAAAGGATTAATCAAATACACATTGATAGAGGAGTTGAAGAATTTATGAATGAATTTATTGAGTTCAGTAAAAATGGTATAATTTATCAAATTAATTGTCATTACAAAATGCACAAACATGGATTTCATCAAGGTATAATATTACTTTAGTAGAAATGGTAAACATAATTCATAATGAATATATGTTACCATTAAATTTATCCACAAATTTATTTCTTTCATTTCATAATCAAAATATGATTATTTCATAGAAAACTAAATTATCCACTTATAAAATTTGGAAGGGTATAAGACCAAATATATTATATTTTAATATATTTATGTGATTAACTTTCTATATAGTTTTTGATACTAAATGAACTAAATATTTATCTTATATAGTTTTATGGTGTTTTTATTGGACATATATAAAAGTGGAAACTATATAGAATTTATGATTTCAAAGACACTTTCATAATTGAATCATGATATTCTCCTTTATTTTAAAATAAATTTCATAAATATTATGGGGAGAAAGTTATTACTCATACTCATATCTATTATATTCCATTTATTAAAAATTAAATAGTAGAAAATACAGATTATTCTCATGTTTAGCCTAAATAGTTTACACGAATTAGGAATGAGAAAAACAACCATCATGACTTAAATTATCTTGATTCCATTGATATCCTCATTATTATATATTAATATAATATTCTCTAAAATTAGAATCCTATGGTACTGAATATATAACATGTCCCAATGACTTGAAAATAGGCCTAGATTTCTAGATATTTTTCTTTCAGTAATGAAAAAATAAATGTTGTAATGGAATCCATTATGGGGAATAATACTTGGGTTAATTTTTATTTACGATGAGGATAAAAACATATTAATTATAAATGGGGTTTCCGGAAGAAGTATGACTAATTGGGTAAAAAAAATCTTTAAATTCTATATTTTTATTCAATTGTTTCATAAAAATAATGGAATGTTTATTTCGATATTCATGCTTTCATAGCTCATATTACATCAATAATTATTTTTTTCATTCGTATAAATTAATAATTTTTATTTCCATTAAATTGATGTTAAAATTTACTTTTAATATAAATATTTAAATGAGGCATGCGACCAAAATAACCATAATGTCTTATTATAATGGTCAATTAAATGAAATTGTGTAATCTAGTTAAATCTATTTACGACCTTAATGAGTCTCTGATGAAATTGCAAGAAAAATTTTATTATAACATTTTCCCTAATGCATTTAAACATAAAAATGATGATAAATATATTTGTTCAATGTCTAAAATATAATAAATTGGTATTGGGTTCTTATATGTGGATGATAAGATAATTTTTTGGAAACAATATTAATGGTTTAAATGAGTCCATGAATTAATTATCCACAATGTAAAAAATGAAGGATCTTGTAATAGTTGATAATATTAATGGCATTACGGTTAGATTATAAAATGGAGATTATTATTTAACATAGTATAATTACATTTAAATTTTTTTAATGAAATATATTCATCTTTTTTTGTAGTACTCTAATTCCCTATTTGAAGATAGTTTAATTTTGTTTATGACTATGGGAAGATCCATAACAAAACATGTGTGTGGTAGTTAAATTACTTCATTAAAATATGAAATCCATTGTACAAGACTAAATTTTTTTATAAAATGAATATATAAACTAGTAATCCACATTTGGATCATTGATGATGTTTAAATATAATATTTGGATAATTTACGATGAAAACAAATTATGATTATAATAGAATGATAAACCCATTATATTCGAATGGTATTCCAATGTCAGTTGTAATAACAGTATTGGGGATAACCTATCAAAATATATATGGTTGTTTACTCTTATAGGTTTTGTTTTTTCTTGGAATACAAAGGAACAAAAATGTTCTCGTATTAGACCATGGAGTTATATTTTATCACCATAGTGGAATGAGGAAAGAATGATGAATGGATTAAGAATATATTATTACAAATTTGATTATGGCCTAGTCTGACGCCTCCTATCTCTATCAAATGTTACACTGAATCAAATTTATAAAAAGAATGTATTTTTATGTACAATCATAATTTTATACATATATGTTTGAGACAAAAATATATGAGATAAGTTTTATATTATGTAATCAAAATAATTTTATAGGTGGTATCATGAAAATACCTTATGGATGCGTTTACAAAATATTTTTTAGGAGAGACCATTTAAGTTTATAATAAATAGATGGGGTTAAAATCCATTAGAAAAAGCATTTTTATAGTGGAAACCCAACACATTATTTTGGAATATCCTAATAAATGTTTTGAACAATAATGCAATTTACCAATATGATAGTTGGAATGAAATATATAACCATATATACTTGGTTCAATATCATCTATTATAAATAGATGATGATTCATAAACTCTTTAAGAATATATTATCAATAGATGTGTTATATTTATTAAAAGTGGAAACATATTGTAATATTGTTCCTATGTGAACTTATAAGTGGTTCCACTTCTTATATGATTTAATGGGTTTAATCCCCAAAAATTACTTAAGAAGTATATAATAACATGGGAATAAAAGTGATAAAAAATGATATATTGGATATAAATATCATTTTATATTTTTTATACCTTGTTTATCGTAATGTTTTAAAATTATAGTGTTATTACAACATGTAAATCTAATAACAATATGAGATATTTACACTTTGTAATATTTGATATAAATATGTATTTCTTATGTATAATGATTCAATTATGATATAGAGTATTAATATTTATGAATAATAGTGGGGGATTGTTATCATTTTGATTTGTAAAATAAATAAATAAAAGGGATGTGGGTGGGACCCAAAACTTTGGAGGATTTTATTCATTTGGTGGAAAATTGATGTAGAGTCCAAAATTGTAAATTTAGATAGAATTATCAATGATCCCCTATATAAAAATGGTCCTTGTGAATTATTTTCCATAAAAAATATTTACATTCAGAATGGATTTTAACGTATGTTTAAAATATATATTTTTGTAAAATGTGTTGTCGTATATATAAAAAACACCAATTTTTTTTTATAAAAATGAATAATGATGAGATTCTTCGTATCAATGTGATTTCTAAATTTTGATATATTATTGGTTTCCTACAACCAATGTATTTATTATTTTTATTGAATCAGTGGGTTCTTCGATTGAAAAAATGAGATGAGCATGGGTTTGTTACAATGGTTTTGATCTATAAATATTGAATTTGTGAGATCATACATTATATTAATATATTAACTATGAAATTTCCTAGAAATTATTACCCCAACATTGATGTTGTGAAGACAAAAAAATTTAGTGGTTAGTGTTCCTAATATCATGGTGAAACCACGATGGGATAATTCCACATTGAAACATTAACCAATAATTTAAGGTGGATCAAAACCTTTTAGATGGTCTATTTCATTTACAGATCAAGAATCCATTTTTTTATTTATTTTTTACTAGTCATCTATTTTTAAAACCCTTGAAACAATAGTTTTAATGTGATTATTATTGGGAATCCATATCCAACATCTAAAAAATTTAATTTATTTTATGTTATTCATAAACATGTGACCTTAAATACACACACACACAATGATATATATATATATATGAGTGTGTTGTGTGATGTGTGTGGTAACGTAAAAAATTAACACTATTTATTTCCTACAGTCATGTATTACCAAACCCCAACACTATTGAAAATAATTATAGGACGGTACACCCAAACCTCAAGACTTGTTCATGAATAAAAAACAAATAAAAACCTCAACATCCAAAAGAAATCCATTCAAAAAAGGAAACATAATATCTAATATGATTCATGTGAACATTCCAGAGTCCAAATGATTGTTTATAGAAGTGAATGGAGGGGTAGAATAACCCATTTTAATCCAAGATGACCAAAGAAATCTTGAGCCACACATAAACAAATTATGACATAGACCCCCACTAACAACATAGACCCAACTGAATCTATAAACATCACCTAGAAAAGTATAATATGACATACATATATCAATTTACGATCAAATCCATCTTCCTCATTCATTGAGGCCCAAAAGGCGAGGTTTTTACATTGGAACTGACGAGCATACATGAAATCATGGAACACGACATCCTAAGAAATTATATAGAAAAAATATAAACTAAAATTCCTCAACACGAATAAAAAACTGATGATAAATAAAAATAGTTCATCATCATCATCATCCCACCATAACCCTGAATCATAGAAACACACATCTAGGTCTCACTAAACAAATTATATGTGCACGAGGAGACCTTTATCTATGTCATTTAAAAAAATAATTTCCATATAATAAGGGAATATATAGATTGAATAAGTTTGATAGAAAGAAATATTTGAATGAATGTGAAAAAAACATATTAAAACCTTGAAAAATAGTAATACGATAATGACCCATCATTGAAATAATCTAATGAAAACATTAACCAAAAAAACAATAACAAACCATAATTTAAAAATATAGATATTAATTAAAAAATGATTAATATTCATTAAAATTAATAAGACAAATTTCCATTGGATTATATATGATTATTGGATTTAGAAACTGGTAAAGATAAACAACTAGTTCATAAGACATCTACATTGTCTCCTGCTTGTTCCTTCTTTACTAGACCCCTTTTTGACATATCTTTCATAATAACATTATTCATAACCTAGAGAAGATAAACATAAGGATATGTTAGATCAGATGCTTAGTAAAGTAAACAAGGGATATATCAATAATATAATATTCATAAGATACAAAAACATGAAATATAAAAATCATATACTTTTTATGAAAGATAATAATATCATTTCATGGGATAAATCATTAAAGATCATAAATAATCAATGATCATATTCCATAAATTCATAACATAAGACATGAAATTTGTCACATACACATAATAATAGAATAACATCTCACATTTGTCAAGGATCATTCCCAACACCATCATAGTAGACAAAAACCATTACTGAATAGATGTTCACTCCTCATTCTAGCCCAGTATTATTGAACCAACCTAATTTCACATTCCATCCCATTATATATCATGACATATAAATACTTACCCAATGAATTTGAGGGAGATATAGGCCCCAAAAATATCCAAATTTAATCATTCTTACGTGTTCCATAGAAACATAAATCATTGATCATAACATAACACAATGAATAAAATGGGTTTTTTAGGCCTCATTCCATCATAAAATAATTCATGTAAAAAATATTATATTTAATAAATAGAATGAAATCATAAACACAGTAAAACCATAGGAATAATAGGGATATTAAACTTAAAACAAAACCTTATTAATAAATTAAATCATAGATAGAAGATAATTTTTATAGAACACCTGAAATAAATTCATGATGAAATTATTCTCTCTTCTTCAAAAACGTTTTCTTTTTCCAAAATTCCTTAAAATTATAAAAGAATAGAATTTAATTTAAAATAAACTTGAAATGATATAATGTAATATTAATGTAAATGATGAATTATAAAAATATAAAAATTTATTCTTTCTATATAAGTTGAAATAAATCGTTCTTCTCATACTTTTGTCAGAAAAGTAAAAAAGTACCTCATATTGAAAATGAAAAACATTCCTTTCATAAATTTTTATAAATATTCACTAATGGGTATAATTTAAATCAAAAATAATTTAGATAAATAGATATAATATTTTGGAATACATATTTATGAAACTTGGACCTGGATGATAAATATACCATAGTAAATACTTACACATGTAAAAATTCCATTATAATAATGGGATTGCAAAATTATCCATTACAATAGTTCCAATATCATTTGTTTTTATCTGAACCAATTATATATTTATTCAAATAATTTCACTTATTTATTCTATATCTTATTCATTTCTATGATATCATATATTATCATATTATCCTATGTTTTTTAATATCATTTCATTATAACTCCATATTCGAGTATTAACTCCTTCATTTTCTTTTTGCATGTTTTATTGAATAAGTTTTCATTTTATTTATTTTGTAATAGTTATTTCAATTTTTAAATTATATTAATATAATATATATCATATTTATTCATTATATACATTTATATAATCATGTTTTAATTGATATCATGTAGAATGAATCACATCAATCTTAGATATGATAGGTCATACATACCCACGAGAGATGATATAATTACCTTAATTATGTTATTATATGAAAATGGATGGTTTATATTTTATTATTGAAGACATATAATTTTATAATTATAATATATTGTTTTTATTACTATAGTTAAACCCATTCATGTAATGTGGTGTTGAAAAACAGATCACACCACCATGTGGAGGTGGTAAGTTGTATGTACACATGCGTGGTGATTTCATTTTTCAAAGTATGGATAGAAGGTGAAATATGATTGTTACATAATTTTAATAAAAAAAATTTATATAAGTGATAATTTTGTTACTATTATAGAATATAAACATCTAAATAAGAGGGAGTATAAGAATAAATATTTTTTTAATGAATAGGTTGATGAGATGACCTCTTTTTCGTCAATCTCCCTAAAAATCTCCACTTAAATTCCATTTTATAGAATATGTAGAAGAAAAATACATATAGAATGTGTATAGGAATTTTATGAATTTAAATGCGAAGGGTATGTATATTCTCAAAGCCTAAAAGTGACATGAGGAAGTGAGAGACGATGTGCCCTTTTATAATTGAGGTGTGGGGTACTATTGGAATCTACAAAAATATTAATTTATAATAAAATAAAAACACATCGAAAAACATCCAAAATATCATATATTCAAAGATGATATTGGATAAGGTTGTAATATCATTAGGGAATAAATTTTAGAGAATTTATTAATTCAATTTTAACCTTATTATTTTAATTAATCATTTTTTATTCAATTACAATTTTAACTACGGTAAAAATTTGTTAAATTTTAAAACTATGTATTCATTAATTATTTTATATAAATTATACCATAAATGGGAAATTTATAACATATTAAACGTTATAATAATTATTTTATTTTTTAAAAATATATTTATTATTCTTAAATAATTTAATTAAACATGATTTTGAAAAAAATTAATATAGTCAATTTTGGCACTATTTGTTTTATTGATATTCAAAAATATTAAGATAACAAGTTTACATAGAACTAAATATTTTATTATATTAATAAGTGGTGAATGAAATCTATAATTTTTTATATATATTAATTATCTCAAATTAAATTTATTTTAAAAACATTTATTTTTTATCTCCATTAATAAATAATTACTAAACCAATTTTGTTTATATAAATAATATACTTATTTTTAGAAAAAAAATAAAAAAATACTATAATGAAGATAAATATTATATAATTCATAATAATAATTGTAGTTAAATATATATTTCAGAAAATCTTAAATTAAAAATGGCATATTTATTAGTAAATGACTATGGAAACTACAACATCACATTAAATAAAATATTATAAGTTTCATTATTTTTTCCATATAGCTAAAAATGGTCTATAAAAACACCCTTAGATGATTATGGTTTAGTTATACTGAAATGATAAAAATTGGTCACGTGTTTTTGTCTTTTAATAGTTATTATTAGTTTTATAAAATTTATTTTTTTCGATTCTTCATCAATTAAATAATTTCTTCATAATCTATGTATAAGACTATATGGTAATGGTATATTTCCTTAAAATGAAATGTAAATTACCTTGATAAATAAAAACATTTTATATTTCAAATTCATATTTAATGTAGAATTTATCATTCGTATAACCTTATATAAAAAATCATATATTTATTTAAATTTGAGTAAGGCATATTTCCCTTTTTTTAAATAAAATAAATTAGATGTCCTAATCTCATCCAACTGGCATCGAACATATAAAATTTACACCCACAATTTACTTAAGTCATGAAAAACTCTCAAAATGTTATTAGGATATGTTTTATAGTAAATTAATTATATTATTTTTACCCTTCATTATCTAGTTTAAACTTTTACCGTATTAATAAATATTACCGAAGTTACTATTCATAATGATAAAATAAATTAAATATATTTAAATAATTTGAACCGACTGATTAAAAATATGTATTCCATTTTTCAAAATCAAAATCAAAGAAGCTACTTTAAATAATTTAAAATTAATCACATTATCGGAATGAAAAGATGAGTTTTAAATGTTAAAACATTCCAAAATATTGAAATGTTTTTATAACTATGTTAAATGTAAAATTAATTCCAATTACCTGAATTATATTAAATGATATAAATATAATATATTTATTTTCAAAAACCATTACATAAAATAATTTATCCATATTAATTTTTTAATGATTTTTTTGTTTTCAATTAATGTTTAGTATATTTTTACTATTCAAAAAAATGAAATATACCAAAATACAACAAAATTTTAATAAAAGTAAAAATTTAAATCCCACTTTCAAATAAGATATTTAAAAGTTATTAATGTGTAAAAATTTTAATTTAAAATTTATTCTCGATTAAAAGGAAGAAAATTATGTTTTCGAAAAATAAAATGTTTTTATACATAAAATAGTGTTTATTCATATCCTAGGGAAAAATATCTACTGGATGAATATTAAAAATATTTTATTAATTATATACCATATATATTTAATTAATTTAATTTAATAATTTTAATTCAATTAATATATTAAAAAATTACAAATTTTTCTTTTCCCATTAATTGTTTTGTATTTTTCAAAAATAATTGGTAGCAAATAAATCTAGCCAACATTAAAATAAGTTAGTTATGATTATTCCCACTAACATAAAAGTTATGTTAAAATGTGAATTTTATTCTAATGAAATCTCTTGACTCGTTTAAATATGTGATTATGTGTAGTGCAATCTATTGAAGAATTACTTCTTTTAAAGAAAATATTTCTTTATAACATCTGACGGTTTATCATACCCCCCCTTAAACAAAATTTCTCCCACTAAAATAGTCACTTGGAAAATAATTGATGAAGATAACTTTGCCTCATCACATCCACATGATTCCACATCACATACTCAAATTATTGGTCCCTCAATAAAACATTAAACCCATGAGAGGTCTTGTTTCATAGAAATTTTTTTCTACAATCAAGTATCTATTTAAATTATTATTCAAAATATTGATATTATTCTAGTGGTATGAATTTTGAATTTACTAAATGTGAAAGATCATATACATACTTTTTCAAGAGAAATACATGTAACACATAATGAACATGATAAATGATTCATGGAAGTTCCAATATATAATTTAAATTTCCAACATGATCAATAATTCCCAACGATCCAATATACCTAGGGAACTAATTTCTCTTCATCACAAATTTAATTACTCTCATCCATGGAGATATTCATAGAAACACATTTTCACCCACTTCAGAATGATGTTATTTTCATTGGTCTTCATTATAAATTTTTTGTCTACTCTGATATACTCTTATGTGTTTTTGAATTGATTTGACCTTCTAAGCCATTACATCAACATAATCTTATCCAAATATCATTCATTCCCTAAATTTATCCTATCAAGTTAGGGTTTTTCTATTTTTTCTATATTGGGATTCATAAGTATCTTTTTGAATACTTTATTGAAATATATTATTTATGAAAATTCTACCAAACATAGGTGTTGATCCCAACCACCTTTGAAATCAATAGATAAATCTAGAAACACATCTTCTAGAGTGTGTATTGTCATCACAGACTGACCATCCATCAAAGTATTATAATAAGTGCTTAAAAATATCTCTATAACAATGGCCACATGAATAATTCACTAAAACATCAAGGTAAACCTCAGATTCTGATTAGTTATAATGAAAATTGGTACTCCATGAAAGAGTACAAATTACTCTATATAAAACCTGAAATGATTAACAAGATAGTAATACACTCTAATAGTAATTAAGTGTGTTGACTTCATAAGGTGATAAATTCTATCCCATATAGTATCATGGACATTAGAGGTTTTGGAAAGTCTGATGAAAATATTCGTAGTGATTTTTTCATATTTCTAGATTAGTATGTGTAATGGTTGTAAAATACCCCTGTAATTCTTTCTCCCAACATTAACTTTATCACAAAACATGAATAGAGTGTCATATTTAGAAACATATATTTTCAGGAAATCCCACTAGAAATACTCTTTTTGTTCCCTTTATATCTTTGTGATTACAGGATGTATAATTTATTAAAAACTATTGGCCTTATCCAAAATATACTTCCTTAATTCTAGAATTGGAGGAATTAACGCACTATTACTAAAAATTATTATTCCATCACAATCATGTTTAAATTCATGAACGTTTCCCTCCTTCTTTTATAAACTATATATTCTTTTTTCACCTCCTTAATCTTCACTTGTATAAATGGATGGACATTCATTCAATATATATGTATAGACTATTTCTCCCCTTACGTTAAATTTCCAAGATGCATCCTTCAAAATTCCCTAAATATTTGATCTCTTATGACCCTCATCATAGATAATCTAGCATGTTCTTTTTGACTCAAATTAAAGGTAACCTTGTTCTCTTTCCCATGCTAGTAATGTATTGAGCAGTCGTAATCATTAATGAACTCCAACCACCGTCTTTGGAACATATTTATCTCTTTTTGGGTGAAAATATTATTTAAAAAAATTTATGGTTATTATAAATATCACATCATTCACCATAATGATAATGACTCCATATATTTAATGAAAATCATACCACTGATATCTCCAAATCATGAGTCGTGTAATTTTCCTCATGGATTTTTAAATGTGTTGAGGAATAATCTATCAAAATAAAATTTTTCATGATAACACATCACGTCCTATTCTTGGATTGAATCATTGCATATTACAAACCTTTCTCCGCTACATGGATCTATGAGAACATGTACACTGTCTAATATTATTATTATCTACACATTCCTTTTTCCATACAAAGTTAACTTCTTTCTAAGTAAACTTGGTAAGTTGATTAGATAATCATGAAAACTATTTCACCAAACATTGATAATATCCAACCAAACCAAGAAAACATCGGATCTTTGTCACCTTCTTTTGTCTAGGAAAAAATTTAATAGATTTTTTTTGTAGATCCACATATATTCCCTCTTTTTAACTTATATGACCCAAAAATGAATATTTATGATTACAAAATTCACACTTGGTATTTTTTTTAAAAAATTATCTCTTTTATCAGTGTATTTTGTACAATTCTCATGAGATATTTATATTTTTCTGTTCTCATTGAATATATAAGAATACTGTCTACAAATACTACCACAAATTGATCCATATATTCTTTGAAGAATCTATTCATTAGATGCATTAAGATAGTGGGGGTATTGTGAAAACTAAAAGGAATAACTCTAAATTCATAGTATTTATAGCTAGTAAAAAATATCATCTTTGGTTAACTTCATTCATGAATATTAATTGATGATATTATATATGATTAAAAATATAGGAAACGTATTGTGCTCCTCATAGTTAGTTGACTAAGGAATCATTGCAGGGAATATGATATTTCATATTGATAGTGGTATTTTTTTGTTCATGATAATTAATATCGAGTCTCATTGATCCAAATTTATTCTTGAAAAATATTATAGGTTCACCCAAGGAGATACACTATGGAATACAAATCCCTTGTAAATATTTTCTTGGAGTTTTTTTTTTCAATTCCTACATCTCAATTTGGTTCATTCTGTAAGGTGTCATTGATATAGGTATAGAATTGGGTTTGAGTTTTATTGGAAAATAAACTTCATGAATTGATGGAAGACCTAAATATTATCCCAGAAAGACATTAAAAACCCTGATAAAACAAGTTTATTTTTAATGGCGAGTTTCACCCCAACCATTCAAAATAGATATCCTTAATTTATAAGAATCAAGACCCATACGATGGAATAAATTTCCACTTGAAAGTCATATTCATCCTTGCACTGATAGATGATCATAGATTTATCCATAATAAAAAATGTGAATTCCCTTCTTTTAAAATTGATCTGACCTCCATATAGAGAATGCCAATCCTTGTTTATAATCACATAAAATTACACTAAATGCAGTATCATAATATTTATAGTATGAAATTTCCTACAAACATCAACTAAAGAATAATTATAAATTGTTGATGTGACTGTTTTTCCATTTTGAGTTGTCACAACTACCAGAACATATAATTGTTTAGGTAATACATGGATACCCATATAAAATTCTTCAAAAATAGAAGTGTCGTTAGATCCAGAATCAAATAAAACATTATCAACTTTAGACAATATTGTATGTTTACATTTAACAACATTATTATCATCTTCCACATTACTGGAACTAATCACATGTGACTTGAAATTGTTTTTTCCTTTAGAGTTTTTTAATTTCTATCACCATCGATAACCCATCGATTAGGGTATTGGTTGACATAATTCTCCATTTACATGAACATGTAGAATTGAAGAATGGTTGGTTCATTCTTTGTAGAAATTTATCTATTCACATTATTAGAATCATTTTCCACATCAATTCGACATTCAACTCCCTAGAGACATTTTCACCCACACTTAAATCATTTTATTTTACATTTCAACAACTTCCTCCATATTTATTTCCATAATTTGAGAATAAGGGAAAACATCTTTATTCAGTGTGGTATTTATATTTTCCTTTGAATTCCATTTTTCTCTTCTTATCAAACCCATAAGAATGATTGGTTACTAAAATCTCTATCTCAAACATTACAACACATTGAACAAATTTCTCATATCTATTGTAGTTCCTTATGACTGATGCCATTTAGAGACTTGGTTTTAATCCACTAATGAATCACTCAATTTTACTCTCAGGCGGGATACTAATTCTAGAATCATGACTTGCATGTCAGGTAAAATATTCTTCATAGGTACCCACATATTCATACTCATTTTGTTTAAGCTCATGTAACTCATTCACTATCATTGTTAATATAATACGAGGAATGTAATTATTAAAAAATATGTTCTTGAACTCACCCCATTCCTTGGAGTTAGTTTCATCTATTTGATTAATATTATTGAAAATATTCCGTAATTTATATTCTTCAGCTTACAAACAACAAGTTACCAAGATAGATTTTCATTCTATCAATAATGGAGAAGTAAAAATAAATTTTTATTAGTAATAATCCATTTTTCAACAATTAGTCGATCAGAATACCCACTGAATGATGTTGGAAAATGCCCCATGAAGTACATATCAAAACTTGTTTCCCTAGTTTTCTCATTTGTATGTTCTATATGATTCATTTCTTGAGAATGTTCTATGAGAATATTAAAAATATTTTTAATTAAAACTAATATAACACTTGATTTCTCAAGAGGAAAATCATTATATGTCTCATCGCATTGAGCATTCACATGGTTCTTTTGGGTTCTATCCACTAACTGATATCATGAAGCATAGTGTAAAAAACACTAATCCAAATAAATACACAACATTATAATGAATAAAATTTCATTTTATGGATCTTTAGTTTTTATCCTAGGTTATTAATGATCATTTATAAAACACTAGGATTATAATGTATACGTCATCATATCCTTACTATTCTACTAAGGTTTTCTCAACCTAATATCTAAGGGTAAACTATTTATTTTCTATGATACCAACTATAACAAGCCATACATTACACACAAATATAATACTTCAATATTGAATAATTTTCATTACAATAATTAACCAAACCAAATTATTATCCTATAGTTGAAGTGTCTTTAGAAACATGGAATCAAAAATTGGCGGCTCTTATGTCATCTACATTTTCTCTCACGTATTCCTCAATAACTAAACACCTTTTTACATATCTTACTATATAAACATATTCATAACCTAGGTAAAATAATCCAATGAGTGTGTTATATTAGCTGCTCAGTAAGTGTAAAAAAGGGAGATATAAATTATTTCATAGTATAAGATATAATAATATGACATTTGAAAATATTTTCATTCTTATGAAAGATCGCGATATCTTGTCATGGGAAAATCAGAAAAGTTAATATAGACTCAATGATCATGTTACCAAAAGTTATAACAAAATACATGAATTTTTTACCATATACATAAGAATAGAAAATCATTTAATTTTGGCCAAGGCTCATTTCTAAGACAATCATAGCAGAAAGAGGCCATTACATAAATGAGTTCAATCCTCATTCTAGCCATGTATTATTATAATAATAAAATTTCCCCTTACAACCCTATCAATATAATGAAATATAAATCATTACCCAATACATTAAAGGTAGATATAGGTCCCACCATTTTATTAATGAAATCATTCATACATGTGACATAAAAACATAAATAATTAATCATAGCACAACCCTATGAATAAAATGGGTTTCTTAAACATCATTCTATCATAAATTAATCTATATTAAAAAATGATTTTCATAAATATAATTCATTAAAAAAATAAAAAATAGGAATAATATATATATAATTCATGAAACATAACCTTATTAAATAATTCCATCTTAGATGGAAAGTAATTTTCATATAACACTTGAAATTAATTTTTGATTCAAATATCATTTCTTCTTCAAAATATTTTAATTTTTAAAAAATACATTCAATTTTAAATGGAAAATATTTATTTGAAAATAATATTGAAATATTTTAATGGAATACTCATTGTAATATGAAATTATGAAAACCATAAAATCTGCTCATGCCGTATAATTTAAAAGAAATCATTTTTCTCATACTTTTTCCTGATATGTCAAAATTACCTCTTATCAAAAACAAAAAAGGATTCATTTCATAAAATTTAATAAAATTTTATAAATAGGTAAAAATAACATTAAATAATTTATAAATAATATAATGTATATTTTGGAATTCATATTTAAGAAACATGGACATGGATGATTAATATACCCCAGTAAATACTTCCGTATCAATAATCTCAAATAATAATGTGATTGAGAAATTATCTCTTACCATAGGTATGATATCCGTTATATGTATCAAAACATCCTGTATAATTATTTAAATAATTTCATCGACTTATTCTATAATAACAGTCATTTTTATGATAACATATATGATCATTTTGACATAGGCTTTTAATAAAATTACAATATCACTCATTATTTGGGTATTAACTCATTCAATTTCTTATGCATGTTTTGATTAAAAAGATCTAGTTTTAGTTATTATGTTATAGTTATATCATTTCAATAAATATTATTAATATAATATACATCAAATTTATTCATTATATACATTTAACTAATGATTCATTATTTGGACTCAGGTATAATGTATCACATCTCATCGTTGAGATGTTAGGAAATACGTACGCACAAGCGATGATATCATTCACATAAATCAGAAAAGGTATTGAATTTGATGTTATATAAATTATTAAAAAATATATATCATGTTTTAATAATCATATATTGTTATTATTTCATTCATTATACCCATCCATTTATGGTGGTTGTGAAAAAACATATTACATCATGATGCGGAGATGGTATGTTGTACGTACGCACGCGTGGTGATTTCATTTTTGTAGGATTGATAGAAAGTGGAATATAGTTGTTCTATTATAATAATAATATCTCATCGTAAATTTGATATTTTATTTATTACATTATAATCAAAACAACTAATGAAGATAAATTAGAAGAAGAAATAAGTTTGAACGAATTAGTAGAAGAGATTACCTCTGCTTCGGTGAGATCCCTTTAGATATCCTCTTAAAGAACTAGAATTAATCTATGCTGATGAAAAAAACCTATATAATATGACTAAGGATTTTTATAATGGAAATAAATTGGGTATGATAGATATTGAAAGCAAAATGTGATGTGATGAAGCGAGGGATGATGTGCCCTTTTATAATTGAGGTGAGGGGCACTTTTTGAATCTCAAAAAATATTAATTTATAATAAAATAGGACCACATCCAAAAAACCACCAAAATGTCATATATTCAAATATTATTTGGGATATGGTTGTAATATAATTACTAAATAAATTTTAATAATGTTTTTATATTTATTTAAACATTATAAATTTAATTTACCCATAGTTAATCCATTTTAATTTTAACTACTATATAAAATTATTAAATATTCAAATAGTAAAATAATTACTTATTTTATCTAAATTATACCATAAATGGAAAATTTTGAACATTTTAAACCGATTCATAATTATTTTAGTTTTCAAAAAAAGTATTATGATTTTATATTAATTTAATAAAACACTATTTTGATAAACAATCAATTGTAGGAATTTTGAGAATATTAAATTCATTGATCATTAAAAATATTAAGATAACAAGTTTACTTAGAAATTTTTTCTTTTTTATATTAATATGAATTTAACATAATATGTAAAATTTATTGGATATATTAATTATTCCAAATTACATTTATTTTAATTTTTTGAATAACTTTTATTTTTTATCTTCATTAATAAAATAATTAGTTCATCATTTTTGTGTAATAATTTAATATAATTATATTTTTAAAAAAATATAAAGAGAAATAATATGTTGAAGATAAATCCTATATATTTCATAGGAGTACTTATTGTAGACTATTACTTTAGGAAATTACAATATAAAAAATATTATAATTATTAAAACATGAATATGCCAACATTAACAACACATTAAATAAAATATTATAAGTGTCAAAATAATTTCCATATATCTAAAAATGGAAAATAAATAGTCACTAGGATCATTAGGATAGAGATATAAATGACCAATCATATTTGTAATTTTTTTCTCTTTTTTTGTTTATTATCATTTAAAAAAATTATTTTATTTATTTTCATCAATTAAATATATTCTACTTCATCAATGGATAATGCTTTAAGGTAATTATTTATTTAGCAAAAATTACAAATATATTACAATGATATATAAAAAATTAGATTTTAGATGAGTATTTATTGTCAAGTTTATCTTATGTATAAATTATATGAAAATTGATATAGTTTTTAAAATTTGAGTAAGACATATTTATCTTTTCATTAAATAAAATAAACTAAATATCCAAATCTAATAAAATTTTCTTACAATGAATATCATTTCTACAAAATTAGTATTCTGGTATAAAACACTCATATAATGATATCAGGATAAGTGTTAGAGCGATTTTATTATAATATTTTTACCCTTAATTACCAAAATTACCCATGTTATGTATTAATAAAAACAAGAGAAGTATTTGGTCATAATGAACATATATAAACGAAATATATTTATGTTAATTGGAAATAATTCTTCCAAATATGGAATCAATATTTTAAAATAAAAAAAACTATAATTTTGAGTATTTAATTTAAAATTATTCACATAGTTGGAATGAAAAACACATTTTAAAAGATAAAACACTCCAAAAGAATGAAATTTTTTTATACATAAATTCAATGTAAAAGTAATTCCCTTGAAAAAAATTATATCGAATGAAAAAAATAACTTCTATTTATACTAAGAAAACTAAATAATATAATTTTACCATATAAATTATTTTTTTGAATTAAAGATGTTTTCAATAAAAATTTTGTATATTTTTACTATTCATCAAAAATAAATGTTATTATGAAATTTCAAAAATTCAAAAAATGTAAATTTTTATGTCCCGATTATAAATATGAAGATAAAAAATTAATATTTTGTCAAAATTTAAAATTAAAATGTTAATTAAATTAAAGTTAGTAAAATTACCTTGATGAAAAGTGTATGTTTTTATAAATAAAATAAGCTTTACTCATATATTATAAATATGAATGGAAGATCTGATTGACTGCTAATTCGATCCAAAGAAGGTTTTCATTCCTCCCCTAATGTCTCCAACCACTAAGGGTGTTAGGTCTCTGACGTCCTTGCCTCATTGGGATGGGAATAGATCTTCTTCTTCTTTTCTGACTTGCATGGACATTTTTTGGAATATGCACATGTAGTTTCTTCATCTGCATCAGATATCTCAAATATAACACATGTGATTTAGTGCTCATGTGATGGGTCTATCACCATGTTTATGGATCTGAATGTGATTCTTTAATGTATGGAACTATGTATATTCTCAATTCTTGGTCGCAAATCGTATAACAGGTGCACAAAACCATGGTCTTATACAAAGATAAAACTCGGTATCGCCCATTGTTAGAGATTCTCACATTTGAGTCTTATCAAAGATGGAAATGGTTTCTTCCATGTTTTTCTAGAGATAATGAATGACATTGATGTGGTATAGTATTTAAGAAACCTAAATTGGAATTCTGGGATATTTTAGATTTCTGAATGGGATTCCAACATCAATCTGTTTAATCAATGGCATTCATTGGAACAGGCGAGGACCATGATACATGGGCCCCCTTATGCCTACATGCAACATTGGATCCTTAAAGATCTTTCTTCCAGAATAGGTACCCCTGAAAATTGACCATCACACTCTGTGTAGGGATATGGCCTTGTATACAAGTGTTTTTATTGAAATTAAAATAGTGATTCCTTCCCCAGATTGGGTGTCCTTTTTTGCAAATGATCACCAACTAGAAGTCATATTCAAATTTGAGAATCTCACCATGTTCTATGATCGTTGAAGGATGGTATACCATGTTATTGGTGACTGTCGTGTTCTCCACAAGCTTATCAAGACAATTATAAGTTCCATGTCCGGGATAGAGTTCTTAATGTCCAAAAAGAAAAATAATGTTTTTTATAGGAAGAAGGATGAACGTGATCGTCCAATTGGTGTGTCCTTATGGAAAATAAACAATCCAGGAACATCCTGGGATATTTTGGTTGAATAATAAGAATATCCATAACCTATGGATGAATCTTCTATTTTTCTACTTGTTCCTGAGAGAAATGACTATATCTCAAAATATTTCTCATACATTTATTTGGATATATCATTTGAGATCATATCATATATTTTGAAGAGTTTTCTAAGACTTATTTACATTATCTCTTGCCTATTGATGTGGTGGATTCCATGATTTTTGAAGTTTTTATTTCTGTGGATACTCTATTGATAGGATGTCTCTCTTGCAACCTACCGACCTAAGAAATGGCTGCAATGATTGATTTAGAAACCCATGCCATGGGTAGGATGAAAGGTGATACAACATCTTCTACAAAATTCTACATTGAAAATAGTAAATAAAGAGTAGAATATTATGTATTGAATTATAAAAATGAACATACTAGGAAACTACGGAGGCAATGGGGGACTCGCCACCAAATAAAAATTAAAATGAAGAATATTTTTTGGACCATCCAAGTAATATCCAACCTTAGCCTGGAAAGTTCCTCACGACTTATTACCATAATGTAAAAACCTTCTTTTATTTGTCTCGTTTAGAATAAGGTAAAATATTTAAATCAACACATATTTAGATTTGGGAGGGGATTCTCAGTCCTGGGGGTAGCATGGCATGTATCTAGTTTAGATAAGCATTGCCTCTAGGTTAATATCTCTGGGGAATAGCCTCCTATTGTGAATATTTATGATTAAATTATCACTTTTATCTCTCAAAAAATGGCCAGAAATGTTTTTTCATTTTGATGTATGCCTTTAACAACTTTATTAACATAGGTTACTTTGAGATCATTTGAAGGACATATGGAGTGTTATCAATGAGCCTTGGGCGATGCTTGGGGACTTCAATTAAATCCACCATAAAGATGAAAAAATATGTCTTGTATATAGTAATGATTCCATCAGAGACTTCAAAGCCTGTGTTAAAGAGGCCAATCATATTGAAATTAACCTCAATTTTTCCATGATTACATGGTATAGATGGCACATAAATGGCATGAGGGTAAGTAGTATTGATATGGAACTTTTGAATTATTCCTATATAGGGAGTTGTAAAACGATTTCATGCACAATACTATCCAAGCCCATATTTGATCATCACCATATTCTATTGAGCCTGGTGAAAATATTGAGAGAAAACCTCTTCCATTAATGTTTAATAATTCCTAGGCAACTCTTTCGGATTGCATCAAAATTATTCCGGACACTTGGATCCATGGTGCCACCAACAATAACCCTGTAATTAGTATTTTTTATCTAATGATTATAAAGATAAAATTGAGGGATTAGAGCATAGATATATTCAGAAATATTGACGGATAAATTGATCCCCTCAAATTTTCCCTCCATAATTTTTGTATATTAATTGGTATGAATAATTTCTATGGTGACATTTTTCAGGAAGATGTGATGTTTTTCAAACTACACGCTCTTTTAATTATTAGGGACAACATCAATAAAAATATAATGAATGTTATATGACTTCTAGATGGGGATATAATCACCATGTTCTTTCATTCCCTTCATATCGTAAGGAAAACCAATACCCCCTCTCCTTAATTAAGTATCTGGACCAAATCCTGGATATAATGAATGATTTATGAAATAATATTGTCTCTTTCTACATTGGGATATTTAATGTACCATCAATGAATTTTGAACTTATAGAGGACATCATCCCAAAACTGGTCAAAGAGGGTGACAACTCTTTCCACACCTACATTCCCCTGGACTCTAAAATTAAATAGGCACACTTTGGTTAGAACAATGGTAGCTCACCACGATGGATGAGTTCACGAATTATTTTTTCCAATTCTATTGGGACGTTATCCAAGATGATGTTGGTAGGATTGTCAAGAATTTTCTTAGATGTGGAAGTCTCGTTGTAGGTATCAATGCTAAATTTATTACTCTTATTCCTAAAGTGGATAATTCCAACGACATCACCCAGTTTAGACCTATTTCTCTTGTAAATAAAATCAATAAACATATGAAATGATTCAATCTAGTAAGATTACAAATGTCTCCGACAGAATAATCTCGTGGAATAAATTTAGTTTTTTGAAAGGTATGAATATATAGGATTTTTTTTCTCAATGCCTTATAATGTGTTATCCTTCGTCATAATCCCACCATGGGGTAACAATTCTTTTAAATTTGGGATTCATGAAAGCCTTTGTCATTATGGATTAGGGATTCCATGGAAATTTCAACCACATTTTTTGGATTTAGTTTGAAATTAATTCAATGTATTGAGACCTTATTTGAATATTCCAATATCTCAATTCTTATCAATGGCTCACCTAAGATATATTTGAAATGTACCAGGGGGTGTGGATAAGAGACCACCTATCATCCATCGTCTTTTACATTGTAGAGTATTATCATAGGAGGCTCCTTACTCACATTGTGGACAAGGGGGAACTATCAATTATCAGGGAAACTAGAGGCACTTGTTATCCTTCACATATCTTCTTTACAAATGAGATTATAATTTTTATACGGGTAGATAAGAGAAACAGTGTCAAGATCAGAATAATTATCTAGAATTATGAAAGGGTGTCAGGTCAAGAAATTTGTTGTGGAAATACTTTATTTATTTTGAAAATAACATTTCAGATCCTAAAAACTACTATTATGAATGAACATGGTATAATAGAAGGTTCTTTTCCTTTCATCTACCTTGGTGTTCCCATATTTTGGGGGAGACCCCAGACCAGCCATTTGTCCAATACATTATGTACGATTAGATGAACACATTTATCTTGGAAAGGAAAGTCTCTTGCAATGGAATGTTGACTTTTCCTTGTTAAACATGTGGTTGTTTCAGTGATGGTTTAGTTGTTTATGTTTTATTCTATTATTTCATCAGTGAATAAAACTACTAATTAGATGATGTGGAATTTTTTTTGGAGTGGTAGTCAGTCTGAACATAATTCCATCACAACCCCATGTAATCTGTGTTAAAAACATTATTCTCATTGTAGACATGGTATAAAAAACATGGAACATTTTAATCAACAAATTCAAGCCAAGTTTGTTGGATGTTATTTAGTAAGAATTTAGATTCTATGGTCCTTCATAAATAAATATTTCTATCATGAATGGTGGAATGAAAATTTAGTTACATTCCTTATTCTATCTAGCCCAATATCAAAGAATTATTTCAAAAAATTAATAGGCATTCTTTCTGTTTTGTCTATTGGGTTTCCAATCTTCATTCTTGGCATGACAATTGGACTGGGAAACCACTGATTGACATACCAGATTCTTCTAATCACTACATTAACCATTTTATTTATATCAAAGTTCAAATGGTGAATCTGGATGCAATGCCAGATTATATTTCTTCCATTGTATCTAACCATGTTTTTATTATGTAGGATGATATGATTTCTTTAAAACATGCCTCAAATATTTTTCATGATTAAAAATGCTTTTATAAACACATGTTTCAAGGTGATAGAAATTGGATTTGTAATTTAAATAAAAATTGTATTATTCCCTCCAGGTTTGATCAGATTTTTTGACTCTCTCATAATAAGATTCCTATTAATGGCAATCTATAGAATATTGGAATATTCAAAAACCCTATATGTGTTCTCTGTCATCAACATAGTGAATAATGTGACCATTTGTTTATTCTTTTCCATAATTCTTCCTTATTGTGGGATGTTTTTTTTGTGATTTTTGAACTTCCACATTTGAATTAAATCTTCATGAAACACATTATACATGCCTAGCTTGATGTCCAGCTCTCCATCCAGCTTGCAGCACTATTCTGGGTTGGCTACACAGAGATATTGTACACTGTCTGAACCGGTCATAACAAAGTGAAACATGAAGGCAGACCCTTCATGTTCTGATATTTTATTAAAAACATTCTTCTTTCTTTTTAGCATGCTAGTGTGAATGAAACAAGCCATTTTAGAAATTGCATTGAAGACCTTCTCATCCTTAGGTGGCATCATGTTCCAGGTAACATCCCTAATCATATTAACACAATGGAGGTCTTTTGTTTTTCTTATTTATTATGCTTGTTTAAGAGTAATAAAGATGGATCCTTGAGGGTAAATCCTAGACCATCTAGTTATGTAGTGGTCTTTCAAGACCACATAAGCGATGTTATTGAATACATGTCTAGTCCTTGTTGGAATGCTACAACCCTTGTTGTGGAAATGATGGGATTTATTCAATTTGTTTTTATTACAAGCCATAGAAGCTGGAGTAACATCTAGATTGAGTGTGACACTACTTTCCTTGTTTAAGAGATAAGGATGAGAAAAATACACCATGCCTTCAAACTGACTGCAAAGTGGATGAACTATCTTGAAAAACACACCTCAATGAACTATATTATCACACATTTGTATAGTGAAGCCAACAACATTGCTAATAGTATTTCCAAAAATGTTTTTGGTGAATTGGTGTGCACCAGATCTAGGATACTACCTTGTGATGTGGTCCCCATATTCCAACATGAAAAATGTAAAATGCTTTTCTTCATACTTGTGTAGCTTTTATATTTTTTTAATAAAGTGCCATGCACTCATATTTCAATCAAAAAAATATATACTTTATCTAAAATATGTATTTTATTAATATAACAAATATATTCTTATATATATAACATATACATTTAATTAATTTCAATTACTAATTTTAAATCATATGAATTATTAATAGAAAATACAAATATTTTATTTACATTTAATTGGTTAATATTTTTTTCATAAATAATCAATAATCAATGAATTCACCATACAATTTTATAATTTAGTTATATTTATTCCAACTAACCTAACAACTAGGTCCTAATGATCATTTTATACTAATAGCTAATTTCAGTTTGGTTATAATCATGATTTCATTCAATGTAAGATATTTGAGACTTTTTTAAAATAAATATTTCATAAAAACATTCGAGTGTTACAAAAACCATCCTATCTCAATACCACAACCACTCATGAAAAATGAAAAAAAGAAATCATTTAGGTTAGAATATTTTATTTGACTAGTTGAGGAAAACCATAAGGAATTCATATTGTTGGTTAAAACAAGAAGAAGAAGAAAGGATTCAAAATAGAGCCTCAGACCATCTGAATGAGACACTCCGCTAATAACAATTTTTAATCAATTTCTGATGAGTTTGAACTCCTTAAACCATGTAAAAGGAAACATTAAATGTATATAATTTTTTTTATGTATCAGTCTCTAAATAAAATACCATTAATATTTTTCCCTGATAGTGGTCAACCATTCAACGAAAAAAATAGATTACCAAAAAAATACTACAATAAAATCTTCACAGTCAAGATTCTCAAGGCCCCTTATTCATGAAAATATATATACCATGACAAAAATAGTAACATAATTGAATAAATACACAGTCATGGAACCAAAATAACATCATTGAGTGGATAAAAGACGAATCCAATGAATCAAAGAAGTGCCTTAACCTTCAAAATGAATGAACCTAAAAAATATAGAGAATTATCACAAATTTACATCGATTAGGATCCCATATAAACACCAAGATATGACAAAGTCATCCCAAATGAGGCATTATAATAATAAACCACCAAGAGATGAAATTCACTTAATTATAATAGGAGATTGTCATATAGATTATAAAACATGAATATAATGTCCATAACCTATCTAGAAACTCACCCAAACAAATAATCATAGTAATAAATCACATGAAAATTGTTTGGAAAATTGTTACTTATCTGATAAAACTATATCCGTTAGAGGGTTCATATCATTAATCTTTTTTAAATTCACTCATTTTATTTCCATATAAATATGAACATGTCTCAATATGACATAATTTTTGAGAATTTGATAATATAATATGATGGATTTAAATTTGAATGGTTTAAGCCCTCCTATTTTGAACAACAATTTGGGAAAATTTTAGATTTATGTTACACTTTAATACAGTTCCCACTAGAATTTCATTAGGTATCAATAGAGACCCCACAAAAATCATGTATCTAACAAACTGTTTGGCAAAAAAATTCCTATAATTCGCAAAAAACATGTATATAGATAAATAAAATTATTACATAACACATTAGTGATCACCATATTTCCATAAATAAGTCTCTATTGTCAAAACATTAGAGGATAGAAAAACATAAATTTATAAATTTACACATTGATCAATAAATTTTTACAATAATATAACCCAAAAAGGAAACTCCAATAATTTAAAAAACAAATTGATAATATAATAAATATGACAATTTTATAAATTATTAAATATTTTAAGAGTATTGTTTATTTTATATTTATTATTATATATATAAATAAAATAAATAAAATAAACATTTTTATGATATTTAATTTTCAAAAATTTGGATTTATATGTGGGAAAATAATAGCTTAAAAATATATCCCTCAATACTTTTTCAGAACCAAATAAACACATCAGATAGTATATTCTTTAAAAATCATAAATTTTGGAAGGAATTTTTTTTATTTTGAGATATTACGGAAAATGATTAGACTAACAGGATGGAATTAATAATTTTATAAGATTAGGAAAACCCATTTTTAATTATGTTAATATGGTTTCAATGATGCTAAAATTAAGATCCCCAGGTTTCATAATCCATATAAATAATTATTCTAATTGTTATTTCATCATTATTTTTGTAACAATTTATTTATTATTTTTGAAATTTATTGATTATTATATTTTCCAAAATAGGTCATTCATTTTATAAAATCATTTAAAATATGATAAAAATAATTCATATATTTTTTACTGAAATAAAATATAAAAAGATATTTTTAATTATTTTTAAAAATAAATTTTAAATATTTTATAAAAACCCCGTCATAATTATACAAAATAAAAGATATTAATTTATTTAAATGATGTAAATCACAAAGAATATAATAGAATTATAGGAATATTACCATATATATGTTCCATATATTTTTATTACATTATCTAAAGGTAATGAAGTTTTAATTAGTTTTTTTATATTTATATAATTTACTATTTTTTATTTAATTTAGTCTAAAAGCGTAATATATTGAGAAAACACACATGAAGTTTGAGGTAAAATTAGTTAGATCAAAACTTATCTTCTATTAAATAACATACTACAAAAAATGAGGTAAAAAATAAATTATTAGATCAATGGAGGCTATAATAATTTTCAGTAATATTTTATATAATGGTAAAAGTTTCAGTTTTGTATGTTCATATTAACGGACTATAAAATCTGTGAAACTAAAAAAATGTACTTTTGGGTCCCCATATCCCTAAAATGATGAATTTATTAATTAAAATAAAATCCAGATAAAATTTTATATGATATATCAACGATGAGAAAAATAATGGGGTTATATATAAACCAAAAATAAATATGTACTCAACTAGATAGAAACAGGGAATCAATGTAAAATTAAATAACAAAATAAATGATTTCGAATGTTTTCTAGAAAACCAAATGATGAGAAATAGAAAATAATTTGATGTTAATAATTAGTCATTGTGTGATAACGTAAACTAATAATATAAAAGTAAATTATGTTTTATTAGATAATAAACATTGAAATGTGAAACCAACTATAATAAACCAACTTAGGGTACTATGTCTTCATACCGAATAATATCACCCAAAATCCCTAAAAGATGTTCTTGATGAGCATGAAATAGAAATTATTATCATCAACATCAACCTATACTTTTGGAATGAATCTAAATCAATAAAAATAAAACTAATAAATTTTGGTTCATCCTAGAAACCGGACCTATCTACTTGTATTATTTAATGTATTTATCATGTGAAAATGAAAACATTTAAAATAGGAAAATGATACAACATTGAATAAAAGGAAACCTGAAATCAAATACTATAAAACATAATACTTATAAAATGAACATAGTCATATCCAATAAGAGTCATATACATTAGAGAATAATATATACAATACCCAATAATGTTAATAAACATAGTATAGATATAAAGGGAATTTTATATGGATAAATAGAATACGATGACCAAAAAATGAATTTTTTAACTATGAATAAAATTTTAAGATAAAATATTTGAGGTGATCAGGAAAAGAGATCTCTATTAACATATCTCCTCTCCATTTCAATAAAAATCCAGCATACATTTTCTATCACCAAATTATTATCCCCCTTTAATTAATTTGATAGGATCAAATGTAAAAATAAATTAAGTGTGTATATATTGTTTAAGAAAACATTACTTGTACAAGTCAATCATATACTCCATATATGACCTTTATAAAATAAATATATTATATCTAGTTTGAAATAACACTATTAAAATACATTATTCAATTTTATGGAAATCAAGTAAACAAGTTATTCCATGTTCTTTTTTTCATTTAGAAGTAAAAAAGTAATGTAATTGAGTTGAATACATACATATATATAAGAAGTGGTATTAGAAAATGTATTTTTACAATAAGGATTTTGTTAGTGTAAAATGGGAAATTACTTATGTTATTGTGTAATTGACACCAAGGATCCCCATTCAAAGGAAAGTCCATATTTATTTCGGTATTGATAGATATTAATGAATGTTTTGACAGCCAAAGTGATAAGTAACACAAATGTATAAAATTTATCACAAGAGTAGAATCCTATAAACGGTAAAAAAATTCATATTTGAACTATTTATTACAACATACTATAATAGTCCATTCTAGTTAGAGTTGTGTCAAAACAAGGGGCTAACAAGAGTTACATCATCACTGGACATAATTACTAATCCTAGAAACCCTCCTATCTACTATAATTATTCATGGGATATATTATCATAGAAAAAATAGATTAAATATCACAAATAATTATTTGAAAATATCTATAATATAATTATATACCATCCAATATTTATATATATCCTAATAAGGGTATGTAATAATTTCAAAGGGGGAAGCTCATGTCGTATGAACAAGGAAAAATTTAAAATTCATTTTCTCTATAAATAAACTTCATAAAAACGCTTCAAGGTTTCTATATAATTCAAAAAAAAAATCCTTGAAAATAATCCAAAAAACATCATTATAAAAAAACATTATCATTTTGATAGTCAAATTTTGTGTATCATTTTATTTTAAATATATTTTAGTAATTTTAAAAACAATTCATTACCATTTAAATTAAAACCCATTAATAAGTAACAATATAATCATCATAATGTTATACTAGATATATAAGACATATTTTATTTATTTTATAACATAATTTGAGACATGTAAGCAATCATGATTTAGTGAAAAATAAGGAAATTACATTGGCCACACTATAATTTTGATTGGAATATATTAAAGAATAGTGTTATTTCATTAAATAACCAGGGGATTGATTATTATAAAGTAATTTTATGACCTATATTTTTATATCCCCATGTTAAATCTTGGATAAAAGGAACCCTACGCCACCAAATCCACATAAAGGTTTGAAAAAGAAAGAAAAATTAAAGAAATAAGGAATATATTGGAAAATAAATCCACACAAATTATGAAGTAACCCCCAATTGATTATGAAAAAAAGAGGAATATATTAGGATAAATGTAATGAAATAATCAAAGATAACTAGATTGGTCGCCCAATAAGGTCTATTAGAGGATGAGCATCATCAAAACAACAAAATGGAACCATGCATAACATGAATAAGGAAAACTAATTGAGTTCGTAGAGTAAGAATGAATTCATATCCATGAGACAAACACATAAATATCAATGGGATGAAACTATATGTGAACATAGAGTTTTCGAAGGATAGTGTTCCATCTGACCATTCATCACCCCCAAAATGACCCATGTAGAGGGAATCATGAAACAAGAAAAGTCAAAAAACGATAAGATTCTAAATCACTATTCCCGAGTACTGAAAACCCACATCAATAAATTACTAATAAAAAATGTTTTCTGTGATAAAAAATCATACTAGGATTTCCACAAATAATATATAATAAGTATACTATTAAGAAAAAATTATCCATAGTTTTAAAATGAAACATTTTTATTCAAAATTTCAAGAAGATAAACCATTTTACAATGAGGATACATTGTTTTTTCATAAAATCATTTCATATTATCAAAATAAAAAATTTGAAATGTGTATATATAGAATCATGTAACCATAATAAAACTATCTAGAGACACACAATTTGATAAACAAGCATGAAATCCAATTATGAAATAAACCACAGTTTATAAAACAATGTAGAAATAAAATATACTGGTCTATATTCTATTTAAATAGACTATTTATATAAAAATCGTAAACATAGTAGAACTATGATTTAACCGATACTGAGTCCCATAATGGAATGACAATATCATAAAATATCTTGTGGAATTACTAGCACTAACGTGCCTTTTCATAGTCCTAATAAAACCAAGTTTACCAATGTGTTATGATTTCCAAAAATCATTTGAAATCATTTCTCACAATATATTAACTATTTTTCCTAGTAAATATTCTCTACAACCTTTCCAGAAAACAAATTTATAATTAGAACCTCCATTAGGGAATTTCATCAAAACATAGTTTTCTAAACAAATTTTCAAAGTATATCCTTTAAAAAACATAGAAATCATGAATAAAATCCACCTTGAAATCCTATTGAAACAATTAATAACCCAAAAAAATTAACTAAACAATAAAAAATGGTTATTCAAGAATTGTAACATTTATATAGAGAAACTTACATTATAAATAAAATAAATGTAATAACAATTTATCTCCTAATGACCTGGGTTGAATCCATTCAATATGGGATTTAATGGCCTTAAAAGACATCTCTTAGGAACCTAATATTTGTGAGAGAATATTGGAAGAAGAGGTGGATCATATGGATGTCTGGGTATTTTTAGCTAGGCTATGAAATTGAAGTTACAAACATAGCCTCTCAGACAGATCCACTTCTTTCAGCACTACTGTACATGATTCCCCCACCATATCTTAAGATGGGTTGATTTAAAAGGGGCTATAATGAAATCCTTAATACTGTACCACAACCCTTTTGGTAAAAACCACATCTAAGATCCATGATAACAGATCCTATTTTCAGAGGAAGGAACCAATGTAAAACTAGATACAAAACACAAATGGGGTCTCAATTTTCTTAAAAATAACCACCAAATCACCATAAGACTCTTCTATATAGCCTCTGCCTAAAATCTATAGAGACAAAAAAAATAGTGGGGTTAAGAAGAAACCACTGCATTGTGGCGAAGCTATTTTGAAAAAGGTAATATCCTCAAAAATCCACCTCAAGTACACTATAATAAATACAACTATGGTACAATACATAGAAAACACTCCATTCCACATCATTCATCTCCGTAGTGCAGTACCATGAATAAAACAATAAATTTTCCAAAAAATCTATGATTTTTCCCCATAGGAAACCTAATGATGGAGGATAAAAACCAAGGATTAGGAATACATGTTGGATATTTATGGTATTTCATAATCTCCCCAAAATAAAATATTTTTTTCCCTATATATTGTTCGTGATTTATTAATTATAAAGTGATAATTTCATTGATTCCTCTATAATGATTCTCATTCCCATATCTAACAACTGTCACATAAAAATTTCCATAGTACCAATATAAATTGAATAGTTTTACAATGAAGTACCTGATCGTGATTATCCATAATCTGAATTAGATTCACAACCAAAGTGGTTTTGGTATAGAGATTATCATACTCCCATTCAATCACATGGGATGGTTCTGGTTGATACATACATAGCTAGAAAACATGTAAAATTATTCAAATCGATGTTAAATGAGATATTATTTTCAAACAATACTCTATTATTCAAATTAATTAAATGATATAAATGGGGACAACAAACCGAGGTTTCAATATAAAATTCTTTCCAAAATGATGGTGTCCCGTGGAGGGTGAATATATGACAAAAAAATAAAATTACAAGCATTAAACTCTAGTGGCCAACACTGATGGTCTATATAGGATATCAAGTGACTCTATGGCATGACGAACCACTTCTAGATCAACTTAAATTTTTGTCATCTTCTGAACAATTCATTTACTGAAAAGGGATTTTTCACCCATATATACCCTACCATAAGTTATATATATATATATATATATATATATTACCATAAAATGATTAAAATTTATCTATCATAACCGATGTGTGAAAAATATTATTATTGAAAAATTAGACTAGAGAAATATTCCTTTCCCAAGATCCTACAAAATCATGTATGAATTCCTTGATAATATCCTTAGAAATAGGAATATATATCTATATTATTCACTATATCTGGGGATATTATATTGTTCTTAATTTCAATTGGGAACAAATCTCCTCTTGTTAATCCACAGTAACTTGTTTTTAGTCCAAAAGTCCATATCAGAAACAATTATAAAAGGAAACACATGAATTATCACAACCACTCAATTATACAAAATCCTGAACTAATCCACCTTCATCAACTCTTGGATATATTGTGAATGAACTGAATTTTTAAGATGAGAAATGATCACCCAAATAGAATCCTTTCAATTTGGATTCTATATTATACCAACGAAGAATTCTATGTAATTTTCACCCCACTTCCATGTTGTAATGGATAAATTTTGAAACATTATGCCATATCTATGTTGTATCACCTTTATACTATCGAATGTCATGAACCATAACATGAAAGATTCAATTGGCCATTATATCCTTGGCCACCGATATCATTGTTTCAAATCATTATACATCCTAGTAGTTCTAGGGTGTATATACTAGGATGATCAGTGTCTAGTATAACTGAATTACTACATCAGAGAAATAAGAAGAACCAAAATATATTGCAGACACAAAGAATCAACTAGAGATCAGTATCACTCTCACATGGTATCCCCACTATTTAGGATTTTAGTGATGAAATTTTATTTTGTGTATGTCGCCTACTCAACCTGAACCCACTCATAAAATTATGAGTTAACCATTAAAATATATAATAAATCGTTCCTAAAGTCGTTATATATTACTATTCTCACATCAGCAATAAATCTCATCAGATGAAACTACTCCCATAATGGCGTCAAGACTTCTGTGAACAATATCTTTTTTAATACACCAGTGACAAAATTACCTTTCCCAAAAGTATAAGAATTATAAAAATAAAATTCATTGGAACACCCACCCTAGAATCGTATTCATCGGTTCATATACATGTTATAAAAATTATACAATATACACTTATGATCAATATACTGTGTAAACCACCCCCTAAATAGATAGTGACACCACACATTTAGTGCATTCATAACCTCTTACAACTCATGAACATGGGTAGGGTATCTCCTATAATGAGGGAATAACTGCACAGATCCATAGGCTACCACCTACTTTCTCTCTATGAAGACACTCCTCAAAACCATACTAAAACCATAAAAAACATAAAAATATGGGCATGATTACAGAATAATAATAACTGAAGTGAAATTAATCCTTACTATTACATCCATTAAATATAATTTTCATTTTTATCCTAACTAAAAAATATCAGCCTTATAGGTTTTGGATTTCATCACATATGTGTTAATGGAAAAGTCCTGAATAAACTAACTATAATATTCAGCCATGTTCCAAAAGATCAGAATCACATACACGTTTCTAATCTAATCCCAATATAATAATACATATATTTTTTGATCGAAAAAGTTTCCTCAATTTTATATAACATGACACATAAATTTCACATATTGGATCCAAATCTCATACGTGAAATGAGTACTATACAGCTGTTGTTCTCTCAAAATTATAAGAATGAAATCCAAATGATCCGGGTGAGCCCCCTCTAACATGGAGTACATATAAATATTATAAAAAACCAAGAAGGACTCCAATAAATGATCAAATATCTATCTCATAAATAATATAAATATCATAGGATAATTATTGAGGCTAAATGGAATAACCAGAAACACAAAATTCATGAATCATATCAAAAACATTGTCTTATTTGTGTACTCTTCCCGAACAGTAAAATGGTGTTACCCAAATAAGAGGTCAAAATTTTAAAACCAATTATCCCCTGTAAGTAGATAAAAGTGGTCATAATTTAATGGAAAAGGTACATTTATTTTTAATGGTAAACTAATTTAACTTTACACAATCTTCACAAAATCTAATGCTCTTATCTACCTTCATAAGAAAGAGGATCATAAAATCCCAATGTGACATGCTATGATAAATATATCTCTTAGCCTCAATATCTTCCAGTTTAAAATTAAGCACCATTAAAATAGTATGTTTTATTTTATTAAATGATATATAAATGGTAATTGTACAAGAGAGTAGTTAAATATGGATTTCGACTTCTCTATATGGTGGTACCCATGAAAAATCCACTGGAAATACCATGTTATACACATTCAGCACTGAAGGATGAAGCCTTTTCAATGAAGGAATTACAAAATCATGAAACACCAATGAAAACTAACATGAGATCACTCTTTCATAAGGTACCACATTACTCAAACACCCTAACCAAAAATCCTACTCACAGTTTTAGATATTATAAACTCCATATAAAGATACAAACTGGGCTTGAAAATGATAATAATCTATCTAGGTATTAATGTTCATCATTCTTTCAATTCCCATAATTAGGTTGATGATATCAAGATCATTATCCAAGAAATCTCACTCAAAATCAAATTTGTAAATCAACAAGCATTATGGAAGACATTTTAAACCTTATTTGTACATAATTCCCAAAGGCGTTGAGTGATCAAAAAAATGGCAGAAGTTGAAAGTAAATCCAATAAAGTCAAAAAAAATTAATGATATAAACTAATGAGCAACATGAACATCTGTTAAATATAGTACCATAGGGTATGAAATATACACACTACCTTTAACAATAGTCATCCTTAACTCAAACTCCCAAGGTGCATTCTCTGCAGCATAAAGGCATTTGAAATTATATTCTCCCTAATCCTTGTTTTTTGAATGAACATTCCACTTGGTATTAGGGTAAGAAACAACAAACTTGTAAGAATTTAGAAAAATTGATTAACACTTAGAAAGAGTGTACCCAGTCTCACAACCTTGGGACATCCTGCCACAAAAACACTCGAGATGACCATGTTATCCAGATAGATGAAAAGTCTTAAGTGACTTTTTATAGTTTGTCTTGGAATGTATATGATCTCATAACTAATAGTAAACAACCTGATCCCATCCATGAAACTCTCCTGAAACTATACTTAATGAAAACTAATCACCCTTGTATTTTTATTTATAGCCGGAGGAAATAAGATGTCAAACCCCTAATGAATCCAAAGCTCCAAATATGCTTATTTTCCTTGCTACGTCTACCATATCCACAGTCAATTTCTTACCACCTCTAAAAATATTATAAGACATAAAATAATATACACTAATGGAATATAATCCCTCATACCCATATGAATCCCATGAGATGTTAGAAAATCACGTCCAATAAGCTTAGGTTCTTGGTTCACTAACTCAATGAAATAAGAGGAATTATACAAAACAATAAACTCCAAGTACTCTATTAAATGAAATTATAAGTTCTTCTCAGGGCACATATTTTTTAAATAAAACCAATGATAGAATATTTTATTAATAAAGAATCGGTAGATCCTCATGAAACCAAGATTTCACAATAGAGTCCCACCATGTCTTTCTTAGTCCATTAACAATTTATGGAAATATACATGTTAGTGTCATCAAGGGTTTTTAGAAAATAGAATATTGTTTCAATCCTAAAAATCAATTACTAATATTATTGGTTCCCTTTATCATCATGGATGGTGGCTGTATTTTTCATAGGATGTTCAGATCTATGATCCTCCATCCTTCCTTGGTTCCCAACACCCACCTAACTAAGTGTGTAAATGGTGTAGATTATATCTTTCACCAAAGGAGGGTCCAACATTGTATTAACTTGTGGAACATGCCCCTAATCATCCTATCCTTGATTAGGAAGAACAATTCTTATAATAACTTTGTAATAAACAAAATAAAATTACAAACCAATGTACGAGTAACTTAAAATCATACGAAAATAATAAAAATATATATATACTCTATTAAAAACAATAATTTAATGTATTCATGGATTATTTAAATGAAAATAAACAATTGGAGAATAAAAATGTCCATTTAAATAAACCCCAAATCCATTTTATTCAAATATTCTAAAGCACAATTACTTGAGATTGGAAAAAATATCAAATCACCCATAGTAACTTGATTTTATACGTGGATGTTAGCTGGACAAACACCCTTTGGAACTTACTATCTGAATTCCAATGGTCTAAGCATCAATCTACAATGTTATGGAATCTAAACATAGATATTTTTAAAATATACCATTCTTGAAAAACCAATGATACCATTATGTAAATATCCA
Organism: Viscum album; assembly: GCA_963277665.1. NCBI lineage: Eukaryota > Viridiplantae > Streptophyta > Magnoliopsida > Santalales > Viscaceae > Viscum > Viscum album. The sequence continues at coordinate 1,788,720,170 of OY728142.1, forward strand.
TCCTTGGATAACTAGTTAAGTTGTCCCAAAAGGTCCACCACAAGGTGATCATCATCAAAGAAACCAAAAATTTCTCATGTATAACTAGACTACATAAATTCAGAATTGTACGTAGTGAAAAAATGAGTATAAATCCTTGATAAATAAAATTTCAATCCAAATATGATGAAACTGAATATAAAATAAGAAAACAAAAACATTGTACATCGATGATTCCATCCTTTTCAAACAAATTGACCTATATTAAAGGAATCCACAACCAAGAGAATAAAAAAACTACAATAGAACCCTTCCATTAATATGATTCCTAAAAACCCACATAATAAAACTCATAATGGAAAAAATATATTGTGGAATATCTACTTATAGTATTTCACTAAAGAATCTATATAATGTATAATATCATGAAAACATTAGTGTTAACATTAATATCTAGTTTGAATATAATTTCAAGAAGATATAACATTTTTTTAAAGATTCATATTGTTTTTCATAAAATTATTTTATATTATTATAAAAAGGATTATGAGATGTGCATATTAGGAATATTGTGAGCACAAAAACCCATCTATTGATACCCCTTAAGATAAACAAGTGACCAATACGACCTTGTAATAAATAATCACATTTAAAACCAAGAATAAATATAAGAGATAAATACTTGGATATATCCTATGGGAGTATGTACCTGAAAAAAAAGTGACAAAACCATACATAATAAGGATCTAGATGATTTTGAGTCACATAATTTTCTTTCAATATAATGAAACCACATGGGGTATTACATGAACAAAAGTGACATGTCATGTTCCAGAATGGATCAAGGTCCCAAATGTTCTATGTTTTTTTTGAAACCATTTGAAAAAAGTTATAAAAAGTTTTAAATATTTATTCATAGTAAACAATATTAACATACACATTGAAAATCGCATTTTTAGTGAAAAAAAAGAATTACATCAACACAGAGTCTATAAAAAATTAATTTTAATGAAAATCCATTTAAGAAAACAAATATCACATGATAGAAATTCACCATTAGATCAAATCATACCTATTAATAACAAAAATCAACGAATTTAAAAATAACATTAAGTTATTCAAGAGTTATCCCTTTTTATATGACACCAACCACATCAACAGAAAAAAAAAATTCCATGGATTTTTCTCTGAAATATCATTGTTAAATTCCATCAATAAAGGATTAAAAGGCACAAAAGACCACTATTGGGAGTTTAATATTTGAGAGAGAATATTGGATGAATATTTAGATCTACAACCTTGATGTAAAATACAAGACCATGACTAAAATTCTTAGACTATATTTTTTTCATCCCACACTATGGAGATGGAATCCCCCACCATGGTGAAGGATGAGATATTATAGGGGGGAATATGGTGAATTGATTAAGATAATGGTTTTGACCTTTTAGTGAAAGCCTCGTCAATATTATATTATATCAGATCATATTTTATTTGGGAGGAATGGTTGTGTAGGGAGATACTCTAACCCATGGGGGTTATAGTTTTTTCTCAATCGACCAATACTTATCATAGGACATTATATTAAAACCTTTGCATCAATGAAAAAAAAATTAACCTAAAAAGTGCATATGTTGTAACCCTTTATCTATAGGATAAATAAATAAAATATATATTTAGTAGTCCCAAAATTTTTCCTCCAATACACTATTCCCAAAAAACTAAACTAAGTAATAGTTTTGGAATGAATGGTGAAAAAAATCGTCGATGATAAAAACATGGTATTAAGAATACATGGATGATGCTAATGAGATTACAAAATTATGAGAACCATGGTAAATAAATTTATTGGACATCATAGATTGTTTTAGAATGAATTTAGATAAAAAGTATTCCACAAATGATTAATTCAAATTTATAAATTTAGTTAATTTATGTTACGAATGAGTTGCATGATTTGAGTGCATTATAACGCTAACTATAAACTGATATTTTATTTATTTATAGATTTTATTTACATGCATAGTTCCCATCCATAGATAAGGTTGTTAGGAATCCTAAATGTGTATTTAGGTAATATTTCTATGGAAATAAAATTTCTACAAATAAAAAAAATAAATGAAAGAATGAAGGAATTATAAAATACTTGATGGAATGTGTCAACATTGATGTAAAAGTTATTTCTGGTATATCACATTCATCCCCTATAACTCTCCCATTGAAGTTATTGACTAGAGAAGAGGAAATTCAATTTCTCTCCTAATTTTCATTCATTTAGTTATATTTCTCAAAATATATATATATGATACCACAAAAAATAAACAAATTGAATTGATATACCTTACAAGACATTATTATAAGAATTAAGAACATAATAATTCTTCTCAACTATTGATACCCATGGATATAACTACAAAATTTCCTAATTCATTATACGAGATAAATTAGTATTTTAATTATTTAATGTTCATCATCTTATTAATTTCCTTTATTAGGTTGGTGATATCAAGATCATTATCCCAGAAATCCCACAAAACATAAAATTTGTAAATCATCATGCATCATAGAAGACATTTCACTACAAGAAAACAGTCGTTTAGCGGTGGTTTTTTCGCGGCGGTTTTAAAAACCGCCGCTAACCGTGTTTCAGGCCGCCATTTCACGGCGGTTTTTAAACCGCCGCGAAAAAACCACCCCGAAATGCCAGAATTGTTTTTTTTTCAAGGATTAGCGGCGGTTTTTAAAAAAACCACCACGAAATATCAGCGGTTTCGGTAAAACCGCCGCGAAATGAATGGAAAAAATAAAAAAACACGAGAAACCAAAAAATCACTAAAACGACCATAACATTTGATCCAGGCGTCCTTTGGAGCGCCACGACCAGTAAAATTGAAGCTCATGAAGAGATCTAAAGGCACATATAATCAAAACCATGAGACGGTCTAAGGTGTAGAAGATATTAGAGTTATAAGAAAGTTGAAAAAAGTTATCCAACTTTAAACTACCATATCATTCAATCCAGGTGTCCGTTTAGGCTCTACCACATATCAAATTGAAGCCAGGGAAGAGAGTTACGCACCAGTTCGACACAAGTATGCTTTTATCATGTCTCTCAACCCCAAAAAAACCCTCCGAAGGCCTCCGAACCCCCGTTTCCATCACCGATGTCCTGTCGAACTTGTCTTCAAACCGACCTAACATTTGATCCACGTGTCATTTCGGACTCCTCCACCTGCCAGATCATAGCTTGTTCCATGAGATTCAATTTGACTGGTCGCGGAACCCACATGCACTCATGGATCATATGTTATGGCCTTTTTAGTGGGTATTGAGTTTGTTATGTTTTCTGATGCCTCGTTTCTAGCACTCGTTGCCCGTCAGCTTTTTTTTAAATGGTCGTAACTTCCGATCCGCCTGTCCATTCAGACACTTTCACCAGTCAGGTCAAAGATCGTTATAGGCTCTTTGATTGGACAAGTCACAGATCTAAAACAGACTCTCAGATCATAAGTTATCTTCGTTAATGTGAGTCCAATGTTTTTGTCTCTTTATGACCGTTTTGACGGTTTTTAACAGTTGCTCCATTTATATCTATTTATTTGGGTTTCCAAGACCTGTTATATTTATCAATGGTTTTTTGTGGGCTATTATGATGATTATGTTGATTTATTAATGGGTTTTCCAGAGTTTTCAAGAGTTTTCATGCGTTCTCATTCTTTCAAATGCCTCATTCTTCATATGCTTCTCCATCCGTTTTCATGTTTTTTCATGATTTTTCATCCCTTACCACGTGTTTTCATGCTTTTTCATGTGTTTCCTTTATTATTTATTAGTTATTATTTTTTTATTATTTATATTTACTTATTATTTAATATTAATTATTTATTAGTACTTATAATAAAATATTAATAATAATAATAATAATTGTTACTGGTTTTTTATTATTTAGTATTTAGTAATTAATATTTATTATTTATTATTTATTATTTATATTTTATATTTTATATTTATTTTTATTATTTATTTTTTATTTATTTTTTATTTATTTTTTATTTATATTTATTTACTATTTATATCTATTTGTTATTTATTATTTATATTTATTTATTAGTTAGTATTTATTATTTATTATTTATATTTATTTATTATTTATATTTATTTATTATTTATATTTACTTATTATTTATTATTTATAATTATTTATAATTTGTTATTTATATTTATTTATTATTTATTATTTACATTAATTTATTATCTATTATTTATTATTTATTATTTATTATTTATTATTCATTATTTATTATTTATTATTTATTATTTATTATTTATTAATTATTAATTATTATTTATATTTATTTATTATTTATTATTTATTATATATATTTATTAATTATTAATTATTAATTATTTATATTTATTTTTTATTTTTTATTTTTTATTTATTATTTATATTTATTTATTATTTATATTTATTTATTATTTATTATTTATATTTATTTATTATTTATATATAATTATTAATTATTAATTATATTTATTTATTATTTATTATTTATTATTTATTATGTAATATGTATTATGTATTATGTATTATGTAATATTTATTATTTATTATTTTATTTATATCTTATTTATTATTTATTAATTATTATTTAATATTTATTATTTAATATTTATTATTTATTATTTATTATTTAATATTTATTAATTATTTTTTATATTTATTTATATTTTATTATTTATATTTGTATTTATTTTTTATTTTTTATTTATATTTATATTTATTTATTATTTATTATTTATATTTATATTTATTTATTATTTATATTTCTTTATTATTTATATTTCTTTATTATTTATATTTATTTATTATTTATATTTATATTTATTAATTATTTATTATTTATTATGTATTATGTATTATGTATTATTTATTATGTATTATGTATTATTTATTATGTATTATGTATTATTTATTATTTATTATTATTATTTATTTATTATTTATTATTTATTTATTATTTATTATTTATTATGTATTATTTATTATGTATTGTGTATTGTGTATTATTTATTATTTATTATTTATTTTTTATTTTTTATTTTTTATTATTTATTAATTATTAATTATTAATTATTAATTATTAATTATTAATTATTAATTATTTATTAATTATTTATTATTAATTATTAATTATTAATTATTAATTATTTATTAATTATTTATTATTTATCTTTATTTATTATTTATATTTATTTATTAATTATTATTTATATATATTTATTATTTATTATTTATTATGTATTTTGTATTCTGTATTATTTATTATTTATTATTTATTATTTATTATTAATTATTAATTATTAATTATTAATAATTAATTATTAATTGTTTATTATTTATTATTTATTATTTATTATTTATTATTTATCTCTATTGTTTATATATTTTTTATTATTTATTATTTATATTTATTAATTATTTATATTAATTAATTATTAATTACTAATTATTAATTATTTATATTTATTATTTATTAATAATATTTATTATTTATTTATATTTATTTATTATTTATTTTTTATATTTCTTAATTATTTATTATTTATATTTCTTAATTATTAATTATTTATATTTAATTATTATTTATTATGTATTATTTATTATTTATTATTTATATTTATTTATTATTTATATTTATTTATTATTTATTATTTATATTTATTTAATATTTAATATTTATTTATCATTTATAATTTATATTTAT